>CM045731.1:17925000-17927500 GCA_024760905.1 Plotosus lineatus
CACGTCTTTCCCATCTCTATTTCTCTGCTGTGCTAACCTGTATAGATCATTTTCTCCCTCCTTACTGTTCAACCTATCATACAAGTCATCATACGCCCTCTGTTTGGCCTTTGACACTGCTACCTTCGCCTTACGCTGTGTCTCCCTGCGCACTTCCTGACTACCCAAAGCCTGTTTCAACTCCTCCTTGAAGACAACACGACACTCTTCCTTTTTCAGCTTCCACCACTTTGTCTTCTGCTCTACCTTTGCCTTTTTCACCTTTCTCACCATCAGTGTCATCCTGCACACCACCATCCTATGCTGTTTGGCAACACTCTCAGCCACTACTACTTTGCAGTCACTGACTTCCTTCAAATTACATCGCCTACACAAGATGTAGTCTACCTGTGTGCTCTTACCTCCGCTTTCATAAGTCACCCTATGCTTCTGTTTCTTCTGGAAGAAAGTATTCACCACAGCCATTTCCATCCTTTTGCAAAATCGATCAACATCTGTCCTTCTGTGTTCCTGTCCTGGATACCAAACCTTCCCATCACTTCCTCGTCCCCTCTGTTGCCTGCACCAACATGTCCATTGAAGTCTGCACCAATGACCACTCTTTCACCTCTGGGGGTATTCTGCATCACTTCATCTAACTCACTCCAGAATCTCTCCTTCTCTTCTAGCTTACATCCTGCCTGTGGGGCATAAGCACTAACAACATTGACTATCACGCCTTCAATTTCTAACTTGAGACTCATCACTCTGTCTGACACTCTTTTCACTTCTAGAACATTCCTGACAAACCCCTCCTTCAAGATGACTCCTACTCCATTTATCTTCCCATCCACACCATGATAAAACAGTTTAAACCCTGCTCCTAAGCTTTTAGCCTTTCTACCTTTCCACCTTGTCTCCTGAACACACAGTATGTCCACCTTCCTCCTCTGCATCATGTCAGCCAGCTCCCTATCTTTTCCTTGCATAGTTCCAACATTCAAAGTCCCTACTCTCAGTCCGAGGCTCACGCATTTCCTCTTCTCTCTCTGCCTACGGACACGCCTCCCGCCTCTCCTTCTTCGACGTCTTCGACCAACAGTAGTCCAATTTCCATCAGCACCCTGTTGGTTGACAGCACTGATGGCGGTCGTTGTTAACCCGGGCCTCGACCGATCCGGTATGAATTCTGTATTGATCATTTGCATTTTTTTTTTTTTGGCAGAAGTTTTACGCCGGATGCCCTTCCTGTCGCAACCCTCTGCATTTATCCGGGCTTGGGACCGGCATAAGCGGGAGAGACACTGGTTAGTGCCCCCCCCGCCTCATGGCTGCATTAGAGAGAGAGTGAAGATGCATAAATATAATGTCGACTACATACAGATTTTGCCGTTTATTTTTATTTGTTTTATTTATTGGTTTACTTCTTCTTCTTTTCCTTTCGGCTGTTCCCTTCAGGGGACGCTACAGCGAATCATTTGCCTCCATCTCACCCAATTCTCTGCATCTTCTTGTCTTACACCAACTGCCTTCCTCCTTCACCACATCCATAAATCTCCTCTTTGGTCTTCCTCGAGGCCTTCTGCCTGGTAGTTCCAACCTCAGCATCCTACTGCCAATATACTCACTATCCCTCCTCTGTACATGTCCAAACCATCTCAATCTAGCCTCTCTGACTTTGTCTCCAAAACATCTTACATGTGCTGTCCCTCTGATGTGCTCATTCCGGATCCAATCCATCCTCGTTACTCCCAAAGAGAACCTCAACATTTTCATCTCTGCTACCGACAGCTCTGCCTCCTGTCTTTTCCCCAGGGCCACTGTCTCTAAGCCATACAACATCGCTGGCCTCACCACCGTCTTGTACACTTTTCCCTTCATTCTTGCCGATACCTTCCTATTTCACATCACACCGGACACTTTTCTCCAACCATTCCAACCTGCCTGCACACGCTTCTTCACCTCTTTTCCACACTCTCCATTGCTCTGGATTGTTGAGCCTAAGTACTTAAAATCCTCCACCTTCTTTATCTCTGTTCCCTGTAACATCACCGTTCCTCTTGGGTCCTTGTTGTTCACACACATGTATTCTGTTTTACTGAGGCTAACCTTCATTCCTCTCCTTTCCAGGGCATACCTCCACCTCTCTAGATTTTTCTGTACTTGTTCTCTGCTCTCACGGCAGATCACAATGTCATCTGCAAACATCATAGTCCATCAGGAATCTTGTCTAACCTCATCTGTCAACCTGTCCATCACCATTGCAAACAAGAAGCGGCTCAGCGCTGACCCTTGATGCAGTCCTACCTCCACCTTGAACTTCTCTTTCACACTGACAGCACACCTCACCATTGTCTTACATCTCTTATACATGTCCTGCACCACTCTAACATACTTCTCTGCCACTCCACACTTCCTCATGCAATACCACAGTTCCTCTCTCGGCATCCTGTCATATGCTTTCTCCAGATCCACAAAGACACAATGCAGCTCCTTCTGATCTTCTCTGTACTTCTCTATT
>CM045731.1:17930000-17932500 GCA_024760905.1 Plotosus lineatus
CACCCATCTCTTTTTGAACTGCTGGCACAGTCTAACACACTCCGAGGGCAAGCCGACGCCCATGAGTGTCTCGCGATTGCGTGATTGACAAGTGAAGTGAGTGAAGTCATATTAAACCGGATATGAACTTGCAATCTCTGGGTTAATAGTTGCAAACCTCGTTGATGTGCCACTCAGGAGAAACAATATATAACTTCACACAGAAACACCTGCACTGGGAAATGAACCCAGGACCTTCTGGCTAATTACTACGCCCTGGAGCAGCCAATTAGTCTAATGTGCCTGTCTTTGGACTGTCGGGAGGAAACTGGTGTACCTGGAGGAAACCCACACGGGCACGGAGAGAACATGCAAACTCCACACGATAACGCATAAGCATGTGACATTGAGCCCAGGCCTTCTTTCTGCGAGGTGGGCGTGTTAACCACTTCAGCACCATGCCGTCCCATTATTAATATTATTGTTGTTATTATTATTATTTATTCATTCAGTTTCTGAACCACTTAATCCTAATTAGGGTCGCGGGGAGGTTGGCACCCATCCCAGCCAACTCCGGGTGAGGGCAGAGTACACCCTAGACAGCTCACCAGGCCATCACAGGGCAGAAACACACTTACAGCTATGCAGCCTACTCTTGCCGAAAGTCAGCAACAGTTCTTTTACGTGAACCTCACACCATAGACAGCGAGAGACATGACCGGCCTTTGATAACCTGGTTAGCTGTACTGGGGGGGAAAAAGTGACAACACGTGGAGAGTGGGACTTGAACCCCCAACCTTAAAATCAGCGAGCCAGCACCTTACCACCAGGTCACCACTGCCTATTGTTATTACAGTATTATTATTATTATTATTATTATTATTATTATTATTATTATTATTATTATTATTAATGAAAATCAATAGAAAATGCACACTACGGCGACGTTTCCTTCGCTTTTTTTTTTTTTTTTTTGCTAATACTTTTTTCTTTAATTTGCCCAAACGACTCACGTGACTGAAGCCGACTCACTCGTGCTGACTACAAAAAAAAAAAAAAAAAAAAAAAAAAAAAATGAACAAAGGCACTTCGAGATGCTGAAATGCTGAAAAGATAGCAGGCGCTCCGAACGTCCAGTCATCCTCTTTCTTTTCGCCCACCCAGGCCCCCCCAACATCACGTTCCTGTTTCGCTGTGCTATCTCTCGCACACTCTTTCTAATCGCCACACAAACGAACGAAAGCGATACTCACTCTCTCTCTCTCTCTCTCTCTCTCTCTCTCTCGGCTGAACACAATGGCTAGTTTGTCTTATCACTAAATCTTCTATTGTCGCTATTTTCTCTTTCCATCTGGATTTCCAGCAGACATGCAGCTCTGTCCTGAAACACCATCAAAGCACTTATTTTGTTTCAGCTTCTCATGCTGGAAACAACAAAAGACCTACAGAGAACCCTAGTGAAGTACAGTGCGCTGTACGGCTGTTCTCTTTACATTGCAACCTTCACTGGACACTGTATGGCTCTAAAGGTGCAACACTTAATAAAGAAAAGAAAAGAAAAGAAAAATTCCTGGGTTTGGAAATAATTTGTTAAAATATGTGGAATTTGATTAAAAAAACAACGGTTCATGCTTGAACTCTGCGTGTATGTAGCTGAGAGACCCTGTTTGGAACCGCGTTCCAGCCCAGATCGCCTGTTGTGTTTACCTTGGCCCCGCTGTCTGTTGTTCTAAACACTTCCTGGTACCCATTGGCTTTAGTGGTTAAGACTCTGGCTCATTGATCCAAAGGTCAGCGGTTCAAGTTCAAGTCTCAGGCTCAGTGAAAGTCTTTCCACGTGGATTTTGCACATGCTTGCGTGGGTTTCCTTCCATGGTCCAAATCATGCACATTCAGCCAATTGGTTGTTCCAAATTGCCCCAAGTTGTGGATGTGAGTGTGAGTGATTATGGGCGTGTCTAAATGTAGTCCAGTGAGCTGTTCAGGGTGCTCCTCGCCTAGACTCCTGTAAGCAGTTCAGTGAATAAATTAATGAATGAATAACATGAACCATCTGGACCACACACACACGTGGGAACATACAGGGAAACGTGAGTGTATATTGTACGCCGTCTCCAACCCACACTGAACATCACACAGCATGTACGCATAAAATATGTGTACAATAAACAAAAGGAGCTAAACAACAGCACATAATGGGGAGGCCCAGGATGTATATAACATGTACAGTATAGTATTCCGACCTTTTGACCTTACGAGCTGTTCAGGGTGCCCTGCCTTGTGAGACTGTGGTCTCTACCTGACCCTGATTATGATCAAGCGGATTAGGGAATGAATGAATGAATACATTTTTGAACAGCTTATACATAAACGTCCGCAACTCGATCACATTGAGGAACTTTTTAAAATTTGTGTACAGTGATCCCTCGCTACATCGAGCTTCAGTACATTGCGGGTTTTTCAAAAATATACATCGAAAAATAAAAATATAAGGAAATTATTGAAAAATAGGGGAAAGGTT
>CM045731.1:17937500-18025000 GCA_024760905.1 Plotosus lineatus
TGATCCTCATCCTGGCTGCTTCGCACTTGGCTGCGAATCGCTCCAATGAGAGCTGGAGGTCCCGACTTGATGAAGCCAAAAGGACAACATCATCCGCAAAACGCAGAGACAAAATCCGATGGCCACCAAACCAGAACCCCTCAACGCCTCGACTGCACCTAGAAATTCTGTCCATAAATATTATGAACAGAATCGGTGACAAAGGACAGCCTTGAATAGAATAAAATTTCCGGTAGGAGTTGGAGGCTGTCATGATAAATCAGCAAAAATAGCTTTGGTTTAAACAAACTGGCCATGAAAGCTTCGCTTCTGATTGGCTCGATCCCCCTTCATTTACTGTAAACAACCTTTTAGATAAATATAGAGTATTTGTTATCACAAAAAATGTTATGATTTAAAAAAAAAATAAATCATTTTTTCTTCCACATTGTGTGTGTGTGTGTGTGTGTGTGTGTGTGTGTGTGTGTGTGTGTGTGTGTGTGTGTGTGTGTGTGTGTGTGTGTGTAGTCTCTCAGGTGGAAGATAGCGCTGGAACCGTGGGCGAGTGACAGTCACAGTCTGGAAGACGAGGCGTTGAGATTTATCAAGTACATCACGACACCACAGGTAAACCAAAATATTTGCTTTCAGTTTATATTATACATGAATATAGTGGTACCTCACTTTAAGAAAGTCGCACAAAACAAAAAATTCAGGTTACGAAATGCATTTTCCTAAAATTTTTGTCTCTGGATACGAAAAAAGTTCACGTTACGAAAGCGCCATCTTAAAAATTCAAACATGCCATTCAAACATTCAAACAATGCATGAGCTGCTCTCCGATCAATGACGTTCAAATATCCTGCCCCGCTGGCCTCCCATTGGCTAGGAGGGATGACGCAGCTACCTCCAATTGTTTATCTCCCAACATCCCGCCCCGCTGGCCTTCCATTGGCTTGGAGGGATGATGTAGCTCCCTCCCATTGGCTATTAAAGAGCTGCATCTACCATAATACTTCGTGTAATAGACAGAGTTACAGTTGTTTCATGCTTTATTTCTTGATTCAGGCTTTTAACCTTCCATAAACATTTGTAAGACTATAACTCTGCTAAAAAGACATGATCAAAACAAGCGCGCGCACACACACACACACACACACACACACACACACACACACACACACACACACACACACACACACACACACACACAGACACACACAAGCTCGTGTGTGATTTCTGGTGTGAGTGAGAAGAAGAAACGGGCTTGAGTGATATCGCAAAGGAATACGGCCAAACCCGTCTACCATCGGTACAATATTGAAGCAGAAGGAGGTCTTAAAAGGTATACTTTTATAATTTTTAAAGGGTTTAGGGGGTAGTATTGGGGGCCTTGGAACGAATCACACATTTTACATGTTAATAAGATAAGATAAGATAAGATACAGCTTTATTAATCTCACAATGGAGAAATTCACTGTTACAGGCTCTTGAGGTACCATCAGTAGGGGGTGCAAAAATAGATACAAGTACAAACATACACACATACATATATATTATATAAGTAAATAAATAAATAGATACATAAATAGTATAAATTAATAAACAATAAAAGAAAAGAATGGAGCAACTTTATAGACTGGCCTATATTCAAGTGTAATGTATCTGAGGGCAGAGTAGATGGGTTGATATGGTTCACAGTCAGTGGGGTAGATGTGGTTGATTAAAGTGCACGGGGTTTTTATTGCACATAACCGGTATTTTCACAGACAGTTACAAAGTGGCGTTGGACAGTCTGACAGCGGTGGGAATGAACGACCTGCGGTAGCGCTCCTTCCTGCACTGAGGATGCCTCAGTCGTCCACTGAAGGAGCTGCTCAGCTCCTCTACAGTCTGGTGCAGTGGGTGAGAGCTGTTGAACAGGATGGATGTGAGCTTTGTTACCATCCTCCTCTCACTCACCTCCTCCACAGAGTCCAGTGGGCAGCCGAGGACAGAGCTGGCCCTCCTGACCAGCTTGTTCAGTCTCTTCCTGTCCCGCTCTGTGCTGCCCGGGCCCAGCAGATGGCAGCGTAGAGGATTGCAGAGGCTACCACAGAGTCATAAAAAGTCCTGAGCAGAGGTCTGCATACGCCGAAGGACCTGAGTCTCCTCAGAAGGTGGAGGCGACTCTGGCCCTTCTTGTACAGGGCGTTGGTGTTGTGGGACCAGTCCAGTTTATTGTTAAGGTGAACACCCAGGTACTTGAAACTGTCCACTGTCTCAATGTCCTGTCCCTGGATGTTCACTAGTAAGTGTGTGTGTGTGTGTGTGTGTGTGTTCGAGTGCTTAATCTCCTGAAGTCGACCACCATCTCCTTCGTCTTCCTAGTGTTCAAGCACAGGTGGTTGCGCTCACACCAGTCCACGAAGTCAACGATGACCAACCGGTACTCCAGCTCGTTCCCCTCTGACACACGGCCCACGATGGCGGAGTCATCCGAGAACTTCTGGAGGTGGCAGCTGTTTGTGTTATATATGAAGTCCGAGGTATAGATGTTGAAAAGGAAGGGTGAGAGGACGGTGCCCTGCGGTGCCCCCGTGCTGCAGACTACCACGTTTGACTTACAGCCGCGCAGCCGCACGTACTGTGGACGGTTAGTAAGGTAGTCGATAATCCAGGCAGCAAGATGCCCGTCCACTCCCACGTCCTCCAGCTTCCCCCGCAGACGCGCTGGCCTGATGGTGTTGAAGGCGCTGGAGAAGTCAAAGAACATGACCCTCACAGCGCTGCCGGCGATCTCCAGGTGGGTTAGTGCCCGCTGCAGAAGGTAGATGACGGCGTCTTCTACTCCGATGTTGGGCCTGTAGGCAAACTGCAGCGGGTCTAGGGTGGGGCTCACCATAGAGCGGAGGTGTTCAAGGAAGAGCCTTTCCATGGTCTTAATGAGGTGGGAGGTCAGGGCGACAGGTCTGTAGTGGGCTGGTTCCTTCGCTTGAGCTGTTTTGGGAACCGGAACCACACAGGAGGTCTTCCATAGGACGGGAGTGTTCAATGCGGTTCAATTTACGAAAAATCCAGGTTAAGAAAAAGGCTCTGGAACGGATTAATTTCGTAAGGCGAGGTACCACTGTAAAGGCCATAAAAACATTAATTTTTAATAGTCATGATTAGCATGGCTGCCTCTCTGCAAGATGGTCCTGGGTTCGAGTCCTGGGCTCGGCAAAGCGTGCTTCTGTGTGGGATTTACTCATCTTCCTGTGCTTGCTTTGGAGTTTCCTCCTACAGTCCATAGACATACACATCAGGCAATCTGTCTGTTCTAAATTGCCCTTAGGTATTATTGTGAAAGTCTGGAGAGGGATGGGTGCCACCAGGCTTCCTAGCCCTTGACACGTCACGTGTGTGATGCTCCAGGGTCTTCAGTGGTCATTCAACATAAAGCTTTTGAATATTTAAAGGTTTTGATAAGATGCGTTCTCAAAATGATTTCAAACGTCCCCATAAGGGTCAAACAGATATCCTGGTCCTTGGGGGGCTATTTGGTGCATATTGCAATATATAAATATAAACACACACCACATAACCAGTGTGCGTGTGTGAACAGGAATTGAATTGAATACCTTTCACAATGTCATGACAACTACTCTCTCTCTCTCTCTCTCTCTCTCTCTCTATCTCTCTCTCGCTCTCTCCCCCTCTAGTGGTATTAGTGAGGTTCTCATAGAGAGCAGGTACCTCCACCTGGTATATATGGACAATGCTTACAAGTGCAGTGGTTGTGACTGCAGGTTTCATTATAGCTTGGCATAGTTCAAATGAAATGTCTCCACCTAGTGGGGATCATATAAACAGTCATTCCTTCACTAACTATTCAATCTTACAGTAATCAAGCTATCTACCACTGGCTGAAGGAAAGGGGACACGCTGAATGCCTCACAGGCAGTGGTGGCCTAGTGGTAAATATACTGGATCACTGACCCTAAGGTTGGGGGTTAAGGCTCTCAAACAGGTTGTCACTGTCGTCCCGTACCCCCCTAATTATGATTAAGAAGTTACAGTTACACACTCACATGAAATTTGGAATAGCCTTTTAATCTAAAGTGCATGTCTTTGGATTGTCGGAGGAAACCCAGAGCACCCAGTTGAACTGGCCGAATATGGAACCGTCATACTGTGCCCATGGCTCAAACCCTGGAGCTTCTAGCTCTGAGGCAGACATCATCCAAAACATAATTATGCCCCAATTTTAAGTACATGGACAAAAATTTTGATGAAAGTTGAGTGACCAATTCTGCCCTTTGGTGGAATCTTTTAGTAACACAAGCAAGTAAAGGGCGGTCCAAAGGAAGAAACCCTTTAAGGTTAACAATAATTTATTCATCCTTTAAGCTCCTTAATTCGTAATTAGAGTCGCGGGGAGGCTGGCATCCATCTCAGCCGACTCTGGGCGAGGGTGGGATACACCTTGGACAACCTGCCTGGCCATTGTAGGGCCAATACAGACATATCCATTGACATTTACACCTCTAGGCAACGTGCATGTTTTTGGACTGTGGGAGGAAACCAGAGTACCTGGAGGAAACCCACACAAGTGCGGGGAGGGCACGCAAACTCTACACAGAAATGCACAAGCCTGGAGGGTTAATGATAATCAGATTATTATTATTTGCACGTATTAAACTTAGTGAGGTGGGAGAGGTAAGTGCTGAGGTCTGTTGGTGGCCCAGCCCCAAACACAAGCACCTTCATCTTGAAATACTCGGTGTACGGTTTCATTAAGATGGCGCTATGGCACCCACACAGTTCAGTCCATTTTCTGTAATCGCTTAATCCTAATTAGGGTCGCAGGGAAGCTGGTGCCCATCCCCGCCGACTCTGGGCGCGGGCAGAGTATACCCTGGACAGCTCTCCAGGCCATTGCAGCTACTCTTTACGCAAGTCAGCAATGGTTCTTTTACATGAACCTCACACCATAGACAGTGAGAGACATGGCCAGCCTTTGATAACCCAGTTAGCTGCAGTGGGAGGGACAGTGACAACCTTGTGGAGAGTGGGACTCGAACCCCCAACCTTTGGATCAGCGATCCAGCACCCTATACCCTATACCACTAGACCACACAGCTGGAAGAGCATTGGAAGTGCTGAAGAAAATGGCTTTGGATCAGGTGATCTTGTCGCAAGGTGATGGGTGTCGACCCATTTCCTGAGGCCGCCCCTTTTTTTTTTTTTTTTTTTTTTTTGGGGGGGGGGGGGGGGGTTGCAATGCTACTTTGCATCACCAACTTCTTCTTTTCCTTTCGGCTTTTCCCTTCAGGGGACGCCACAGCGAATCATCTGCCTCCATCTCACCCTATCCTTTGCATCTTCTTCTCTTACACCAACGACCTTCATGTCCTCCTTCACCACATCTATGAATCGTCTCTTTGGTTTTCCTCTAGGCCTTCTGCCTGGTAGTTCCAGCCTCAGCATCCTACTACCAATATACTCAATATCCCTCCTCTGTACATGTCCAAACCATCTCAATCTAGCCTCTCTGACTTTGTCTCCAAAACGTCTTACATGTGCTGTCCCTCTGATGTGCTCATTCCTGATCCTATCCATCCTCGTTACTCCCAAAGAGAACCTCAACATTTTCATCTTTGCATCACCAACTCTTGAAGCCTTTTTAAGGTGGCTAATCTGCATGAGATCACAGCTGGTCCACCTACGTGGTGCTTTGGAACTGCATTCCATCCGGAGCATGTAGACAAAGGAATGAAGAGGCTATTGAGACTCTCTCTCTCTCTCTCTCTCTCTGTCTGTGTGTGTGTGTGTGTTGCACAGGTGTCCTGTAGAAATCCCATAAATAGTCTGGCAAACCAGGGATCATGGGCACTATGTTTGGATAAAAGATTCCACTTGGCCAGAAGCATCAACGCAAAACACTGCCGGGTCTATTCTCTTGGGTGAGTTCTATTCTCACTCACTTGCTCACACACACACACACACACACACACACACACACACACACACTTGACCAACATATGGCTGTTAGTCCATGATAAATGCAAATCATCTACAATACATCGTATGAAAACGTCACTCCAACCTATGAATCCTGGTGCTTACTCCTATAGTTCTAGATATTTCTACGTCGTCCCCATCAATTTATAAAAACAACCCCCACCTCCCCCCTTTCCTCACTGTAGTGAAGGAAGGTTGTACCTGGATTCTTGCCAGCTATGCAGGATATCATGTCGTCTGGGCTCGATCTAATTCCCCAACTACAGAGTCAGCACATTTTATATAGCATGAGTATTCGCCCTCTGCTGTGTGTGTGAGTGTGTGTGTGTGTGTGTGTGTGAGTGTGTGTGTGTGTTTGTCTACTGTCTTGATATTGCTTCCTCTGTAGTTAAATATGTGCACAGCTGTATGCTAATGACTCACATATTTGGCTTCTGCTGTTCATTTTCTGTAACCGCTTAATCCTAATTAGGGTCGCGGGGAGGCTGGCGCCCATCCCAGCTGACTCCGGGCAAGGGCAGAGTACACCCTGGACAGCTCACCAGGCCATCGCAGGGCAGAAATACGCTGACGGCGTTGCAGCTACTCTTGTTGAAAGTCAGCAATGGTTCTTTGACATGAACCTCACACCATAGACAGTGAGAGACATTGCCGGCCTTTGATAACCCAGTTAGCTGCACAGGGGACGACGACGACACAGTGACAACCTTGTGGAGCGTGGGACTTGAACCCCCAACCTTTGGATCAGCGATCCAGTGACTTACAGCACTAGGCCACCACTGCCCTACCCGACTTCTGCTGTAATCAAGGCAAATTACATGAAAAGGAGTGTAACAGTGTTTCGCGTATCCATCTTTCCAGCAAAAAGGTCCTGAGTTCAAGTCCCAAATGTGGCAAAAGCGCTTCTGTGTGGAGTTTGCTCACGTAGGTCTCCTTTAGATACTCAGGCTTCCTCCCACGGTCCGAAAACATGTCTGAGGTACTTGTAGGAAACCCATGCAAACCACAAGGAGAACATGGATTAGCATGGACCAGCAGTCCAGGACACTCTTCCTGTGAAGCGGATGCAGTAAATACCTTACCGATGTGCTACCTCAAAGGCATGCATACTGGGTTCATTTCCCCTAGGTGTGAGTGTAAGTGTGAACAGTTGTATATATTTTTTGAGATGTGATGGACTAGCGAGCTGTTCAGGGTGTGCCTCACCTTCACTCAAAGTCAGCTGAGATAGGAACCAGCCTCCATGTCACCCTCGTAGGATCAAGCAATTCGGAAAATGAATGAACAATAATTTGCGGGGTGGGGAGGGGTGTGTGTATATTAAATATATATTAAATATATATTATAAAAAAATATATTAAATATAATAAATTAAAAAAAAAAATTATATATATATATATATATATATATACACACACACACAGACACACACATTTTTAGTCATATACGTACAATTCTCACCAATCCAGGTATTGCCTGTCCTATCAAAGGATCACAACAAATCAGAGCGGGGTGAACACGCCCCCTCCATGACATGCAATGCCTGCCACCCACCCTTTTTTCAAATTTCTGTGCATGGGCATTTAGGGGTGGTCTAACATACTTGGAAGTGTGGCCAGTGGCATAGTGGTTAGGGTGCTGCACTCATGATCAGATGGTTGTGTGTTCAAATCCCAGTTAGACCCCCACTGTGCTAAGACCCCTGGGCAAAGTCTCAACCACAAGTGTGCCTCTGTTCACCCAGCAGTATAAATGGGTACCAGTAAAAATATACTGGGAAGGTAACCTGCAATGGACTAGCGTCCCATCCAGGAGGAGTTGAACTCCTGGTCGCTTCACACTATGGAAACCAGGAATGAGCCATGATAGCTCGGGTGTAAAAAGGCCAATGGGCTTTTACATACTTGGAGGGAAATTGCTCATATAAATGAGCTCACAGGCACCTGCGATTTGCTGACAATCACTGTGACAGGGTGGTGAGTGCATAAAGTGAGATCTCAGTGAGATCAGCGTGAACTTGGCCTGAAGCATATTTCCTGCATGATTCTTAATGGGAATAATCCTAATAATAACACCTGAAGGTCAAAATGCTCACCAGACTATTATTCAAGGTTTTGGCTTCAAAGTGTAGAGTTTTAATCTTATATCAATTCCCAAATTGATCTGGTTCCTGGTTTTTCTTTGTACACCGTATATGCATGGATGTGGTGAAGGAGGACATGAAGGCAGTTGGTGTAAGAGAAAAAGATGCAGAGGATAGGGTGAGATGGAGGCAGATGATTCGCTGTGGTGACCCCTGAAGGGAAAAGCCGAAAGGACAAGAAGAAGAAGAAGAAGAAGAAGACCGTATATGCATGGACAGGACGCAATTCAATCACAGACTCCTGCCTGTTCCATTCCCATTGGATTCTCAGGTTCATCTTCCTCTTCCTCGCCTGACTCTTGATACCATAGGATTTTCTCGCCAGATCTTTCCCAAACCCTCCCAGACTTTGATGCAGGCTTTGGACCAGCATGTACCTGTACTGCCATAGTTGTGTGGCTGGGCAGAATCATTCACACTGGCATTCATACCCAGGGCCATTCTGGATCAACCAGTCAGTCTAATGCGATGCGGACTGTGTGAAGAAACCAGAGCGTCCAAAGGAGTCTCATGCAAGCACAGCGAGACCTCCAACCAGAAACACATTTGATGACCACGGGGCGGAAATACAATTTACTTTTATTGCATGTGGTGGATGCCCTTATCCAAAGCTACTTACATTTTATATTATATTTATACACCTGAATAGTGGAGGGTTAAGGCCCTTGCTCAAGTGACCAGCAGTGGAAGCGTGGTGGTACCGGGGTTTGAATCCCCAACCATCTGATCAGAAACCCAAAGCCTTAACCACTGAGCCACCTCAGTGATAGCTTGATAGATTAGCATATCTCTGTTGTTACTAGGGGTTTTGACCAATGGGAGATAAGAATAAGTACAATGCATTTCATGTGTCGTGTCATGTCATAGCGGCCAAAACCGAACTACACACCTGGTGCTCCATAGGATTTGCTGTTCTTGTATATTCCATAGCGTCTAACTTGACAATGCGAAGATTGAAGCGATGCCATCGCAATTCCGCACATCGCCACACAGCATTCATAAAAAGCCAGGACTGGTGGGATTACAGGTTTATACTTTACACATTAAAAGCATTCACTCTATTTCTTTAACTTTTCTACTATATTGACATTAAATTTACAGAAGAGGTGTCATGGATAGCACGCCTGCCCTCAAGAAGTAAAGAAGGTCCTGGGTTTGGGTCGTGGGATCGGCCAGGCTGCTTCTGTGTGAAGTTTGCATGTTGTTCACGTACTTACTGGGGTTTCCTTCAGGTACAGCCAATTCGCTAAACGTGCAAGTCTTTGGATTGTTGGAGAAAACAGGAATACCCAGAGGGAACCCACACAAGGATGGGGAGGACACACAAACTCCAAACGGAAACGCATTGGCCGAGCCCAGGGACTCAAACCTGGGAACTTCTTGCTGTGATGTGCTAGTTATATTATTAATTACAGGGATCCCTCACTTTCCATGGTTAATGAGGACCGAGACCCCCCACGACTGCTGATTTCTGCGAAATAAGATCGAACTCCCTGACTGACGTATACATACATGTATAGGTGTATATACCGGTAATATCAATAAATACATATTCAACACTATAAATGCTTATAACAACAAACATTCAAAAATAATGCATAAGATGTAAATAAAATACAGTACACACACACTCAGATGCGCGCCTCACATAAAAATGTAAGTAGTTTTGTTGGGGGGGTTTGGGTTGTTTTTTGTTTTTGTCTGTTTGGTTATTTATTTATTTATTTTTTGCATAATTGGCCTTGTTTTGTGGCATTTTCCTTAACTTTTTTCCCTATTTTTCCTTAGTTTCATTATTTTTTTATTTTTCAATGAATATTTTTGAAAAACCCGCGATGCACTGAAGCAACAGAAACTGAAGTACAAAGTAGCGAGGGAACCCTGTACAACGGAGGTCACCAACCTTTTTGAACCTGAGAGCTACTTCTTGGGTACCAATTAATGTGAAGGGCTACCAGGTCGATACACACTTGTGACATAACAAATTTGCTGAATTTACCTTTAATTATATGTTATTATTAATAATTAATTAATAATTAATGATATTCATCTATGTCAGAGAGCCAAAAGAAAAAAAAATTAAATCTAATCTTCTGAGAGCCAAATATATTTTTTAATACTGAGACCAACAATTTGAGTGCATAATACGACTCTGAATTTATTTTAAACAACATTGTTATAACAAAGTTATTTATGAATAAGAAAAGTACTTCTTACTATTGACTCCTGGTGCTGCATGGTTTTACTGATGGCTTTGTAGTCTGGTTTATACATGCTGAAGTTCAGCTTCATGCAGGCGTTTAGGCTTCCATCTATTACACGTGACCACAGGTTGGTCTTGATGCTTTTCAGTTGTGAGAAGAACTGCTCATGTGCGCATGCGGAGCCAAACATGGTCAATACGACTTGACTCAAACTGCAGTGTTTATGTGACAGGAAGCGCGTCCCAAGGCAATCAGCTGGTCTGCGGGTTGAAGTTTTTTCATGTCTGTCCATTTGTGTTTTGTATGCCAGCTCTGCTTAGCTTCG
The DNA here is from genome assembly GCA_024760905.1 of Plotosus lineatus. Lineage (NCBI taxonomy): Eukaryota > Metazoa > Chordata > Actinopteri > Siluriformes > Plotosidae > Plotosus > Plotosus lineatus. The sequence continues at coordinate 17,948,137 of CM045731.1, forward strand.
TGCAAATGAGCTGATCAAAACGAGGGAAATTTACCTCTTTATCCAAAAAGAGCTCATGCAGGCTGTTGCATATAATCCAATAAAATTAGAGTTTCGTGGTATCGGCCCCACACACACACTGGAGTACAGAAAGGATTGGCGCTCCGCTGCGCACCACAGCGACAAGTGCCATTGAAAGTAGATGTATAGATTGAAATGCGTGAGATTTATTTATGTTTTTGATTTATTTGATGGCTTTTTTCTCTGTTTTTATTTAAAGGTCAGTGAAATTATGTATTAGTTATTCTGTTAAGAAAGGCCACCTGATTTATCTGAGAGCCAGATGCAGTCATCAAAAGAGCCACATCTGGCTCGCGAGCCATAGGTTCCCGACCCCTGAACAGGCTCGCGGGCGACTCATGTTGTCCGTGTGGGCGACCTGGTGTCAGCGAGCACCATGTTGGTGACCCCTGCTGTATACCATAGTGTAGCTATCACTCATTTACCCAGGACTCGAACCCAGGACTTTCTTGCTGTAAGGCAGGTATGTTAACTATTATGCACTCACACTCTCTCACACACTCTCTCTCTCTCTCTCTCTCTCTCTCTCTAAATCCTATTTTATGCACCATATAACCCGGAACGATCTCGCATCATGTCTGAATGCTTTTCCGAGAGTATTATTAATTAATTAATTAATATATTTTGCACTCCTCCTGCAGAACCAGCTCTCGTCCTCAAAGCTATCTTAAGGGATTAAGACGGAGTGTCTGATCTGCTCTCGCTCAGTTTTCAGGCACAAAACTTTGAAGGTTTTGAACATTTTTTTTTAAACGGTGTGTGTAAATCTGCTCCCAGATCACTTGATTGAACTGATTTGCAGAAACCAAGTGATCTGTGCTTCTTCATGAGGTGAACATTAGGAGACGGTGAGGGCGGAGGAGGCGAGGGCGGAGGAGGGGACAAGAACATATAATACATATTTTATGAATTTAATTGTAAGAAGTCCAACAAAATTGGCTGTGCTCGCTACATTGCTCATCTATTTTCCATGAGGTTGGGTTGGAAAGCCGAAGCAAAAAACATTCCATGTAGGGAAAGCCACAGTGAGACAGCTCGTAAAAGAGAAAAGAGGAAATTAATGCCTTTGAACATTTTTATCGTTCAGGCTAATATTTAATTCATGCTGAAAACATCTCAAGGCGAGTAAACGTCTCGATGATATCTGCACAGGCAAGCACAGTTAGCCTGCAGCACCACTGTTCTACTTTCAAACAACTCCAAAACTGCTTGACCTAATGGTAGAACAGATAGGATAGAGCCGGAGCCTGTCTTTACCAGAAGCTCAGCTGTGTCTTCACTTTCAGACTCAACATCCCAATCTTGCCTAATTGTACCTTCCAAACCACTTTCTTCTACCAGGGTCACCAGGCTCAAGTCCAGGCAAAGGCATGATACACTGTGAAAAGCTAACATCAAGGGACAATTAGCAACAGCCAGTTAGCCTAATCCTACATGGGACACCCATCTCAGTTGACCCTAAACAGCCTGCCAGTAATTCCCAGGGCCGTACATAAATACAAAAAATCATTTAAATTATCACCTTCATCTAGAGTGACTTATATTCATCATTTTTATACAGCTGACCAACTGTGGATTAAAGGCCTTGGTCAAGGACCCAATAGTGGCAGCTTGGTGATACTAGGACTTGAACTGACAACCTTCAGATCAGTAATCCACAGCATTGACCACTGAGCCACTACTGACAACAGTTACACTCACATTAAAACCTAGAGGCGATGTGAAACAGCCAATTAGCCTGGTCTCTCGATCAAGAAACCGGAGATCCTGGAAAAAACCCACGGGTTGAACATGCAAACCCCACACAGAAACGCCGTCGCCGAACCCAAAACTCGAACACATGAGCCCCTGGCTGGAAGGTGGACATGCTAGCCACAGCTGATTTAAGGAAAACTATTTAAAAATCTGCACCAGGATAAGAGACCAGGATGAGGTTTGCAGGTTCTGGACGGGTTTCCTCCACCTACTCTGGTTTCCTCATACAGTCCACAGACATGCACATTAGGCTAATTAGCTGTTCCAAATTGCCCCTAGAAATGTGAGAATAAATGTGAATGGTCGTATGTACATGGGAGGAGTGGCGGTAAAGGTGCTGGCTTACTCATATGAAGGTCAGGAGTTGAAGCCTCACTGTCACCGAATTGTCACTGACCCCACCTGCCCCTGACCCTCGAGTGCATCTAACAGGGTTATCAAAGGCCAGCCATGTCTTTCACTGTCTGTAGTGAGAAGCATGTTTTAAAAAAAAAACTTGCTCATCCAGAGTGTACTTCACCCTCATCCAGATTCGGCTGAGATGGGCACCAGCCTCCCCATGACCCTAATTAGGATTAAAGCGGTTAAGAAAATGACTGACTGTACATTAGCCATGATTAGCTAGTTTTCTAAGAATTAGCAGAAGAGAGAGAGCGCATGATTGCAGTCCCTCCCACTCAGTGAGTTATTTTGCCGTCTTGGGACCTCGGTGATGGAAGTGGACGGCTGTGGAATTTATATGAACACAATAAGAATAGGCTTCATTATTCTCTTTGCAGGTTGGGAGGACAGGATAAGCAGCTGGAGAGAAGGTTGGCTGAGGCCGGTTGTGAGGTTCACTGCTTTGACCCCAGCATCAGCGAGGCTCACCTGCAGGACTCAAACATGTGGCTTCACCGGCTCTCTATCGATTGGAGGGACCCGAATCCTGCGATCATTACACAGAGGCAGCAGAGCAGCACCAAGAAGCTTTCATCTGTCCTCAATCACTATGGACATAGACAGGTAAAGGCAGTGTCCTGCTGCCGTGGGGTTTCTGATGAAATGTGTGTGTGTGTGTGTGTGTGTGTGTGTGTGTGTGTGTGTGTGTGAGACAATATATCAGATAGTCATTAAAAATTGGTGGATAGCGATGGCTCAGACCTCATCACCTGCTCCCACAATTCCAAGACAATCGAAATATAAATATATAATGAGTTATAATCTTACGGCAGTAGAATTGCTTAATAGCCCATTTAGCCTCAAATACTTATGACAGATGACACTGTTGTGTAGTGGTTAGCACCTATCAGCAAAAAGGTCCTGGGTTTGAGTCCTGAACTCACCATGGGTGTTTTTTGCATGTTCGGCCGGGGCTTGCATGGGTTTCCTCCCTGAGCCCAAAGACATGCACATTAGGCTTACTCTCCAAATTGTTCCTAGATGTGAATGCATGTGTATTGCTCTGTGGTGATCTGGTGAGCTGTTCAGGATGTATCCCGCCTTCACCCAGAGTTGGTCGAGTCTGCCCCTGACCCTAGGACAATTTTGGGTTTATATGTTCCATCACAGGGTTAAAAAAATCCTTTAATAAACTCCACGGATAAGGATTTAATTTGCGGGGGGGGGGTGTTTATGTGTGTGTGTGTGTATATATATATATATATATATATATACACACACACACACACATACATACTAGTGTGTATATTATATATATATATATATATATATATATATATATATATATATATATATATATAAATAAAAGGACAGGACAAAGACTTTCTATTGAAACTCCATTTATCACTACAGTGATCAAATGGAGTTTCAATAGCAAGTCTTTGTCCTGGCTTTTTATTTTTATTGTTATTTGCTCTACCAAAAAGTATTGAGCACTCTCCTACGGAAGGATCTACTCAGAAAATCATATATATATATATATATATATATATATATATTTTTTTTTTTTTTTTTGTTAAATTTTATATATATATATATATATATATACACACACATACATACTAGTGTGTGTGTATATATAAATAAAAGGACAGGACAAAGACTTTCTATTGAAACTCCATTTATCACTACAGTGATCAAATGGAGTTTCAATAGAAAGTCTTTGTCCTGGCCTTTTATTTTTATTGGCTCTACCAAAAAGTATTGAGCACCCTCCTACGGAAGGATCTACTCAGAAAATCCTATATTTTATATATATATATATATATATATATATATAAAATTTAGCTTTCCTTGTCCAAATCGGCACCTGTGGCAGAAATTCTTAATTTCGTGAGGGTTACAGGGAAGCTCAATGGAGCTGGTGGTGTAGTGGTTAGGGTGCTGCACTCATGATTGGGAGGTTGTGTGTTCAAATCCCAGTTAGACCCCCACTGGACAAGGTCTCAACCACAAGTGTGTCTCTGTTTCCCCAGCACTATAAACGGGTACCAGTACAATATACTGGGAAGGTAACCTGTGATGGACTAGTGTCCCATCCAGGAGGAGTTGAACTCCTGGTCACTTCACGCTACAGAAACCGGTGATAAGCACTGGTCCAATTAGCCACTTGGCTCGGGTGAAAAAACCCAATGGACTTTATTTTACCTTACAGGGAGGCTGCGGCCTAGCTATCCCGTCAACACTGGACAAAGACAGGGCACACCCTGAACAGCTCTCCAAGGCCAACACATGCAACCACTGATACTCATCCCCATAAGGGCAATTTCAAACAGCTAGTTTGCCAAATGTGCATGTATTTGAACTGTAGGAGGAAACTAGAGTACCTGGAGGAAATCCATGCACGCTACACACAGAAACGCCCTCTTCGAGCCCAGGACCGGATTGCTGCAGCATACCTGTCAAGTTGTACGGTTTTGGCGTAATTTGTACAAGTGAGCACTGATTTTTAAATGTGTACGCCGTACGTCCAAAATCTGTACGTTTTTCGATCATTTCGTCTTTTTTTTTTAACTCCGTTTTTTGTGTCACCGTTTCGGTAAAGAGACGATACGCCGAATTGGTCTGTAGCCGTTTTCTCGCGAGAATCGCGCGTTGCGTTTATCGTCTGCTATCGTCTGCTCTTTCCGACCACGTGACCGCACTTTCACTTCCGCCATCATTCAAGTCAAACTTAATTGCGAGCTCAAGTGCCATGAAGTGAAGCCATCAAAAGAAATGATTGAAAGTGCCAAAAGTGCTACATATAGTTATAATAAAGATCACTGTTAAATTTTCTTAATCATGCAGCTGAAGATATTACTCTTTTATTTGATTGCACCAGGTTATATGTTACAACATTACCAATAAATTCATATTATATTAAAAATAGAGTTTAATTTTTGTTTCATATTGCACGCGATAATAAGACGCGTAAGATTAGTTGCTATTTTGTAAGGGCATAAGTAGCCATTTGTAAGATCGCCAACGGCCTAGGGTTGACAGGTATGATGCAGGCACGCGTGCAGACCGCTACACAACCACGACTCTGAGTAGGTCATAATGCAAGTTAAACATTTCAGTGATCCCTCGCTACTTCGTGTTTCAGTTTCTGCGGCTTCAGTGCATTGCGAATTTTTCAACAGTATTCATCAAAAAATAAGGAAATTAATGAAAAATAGGGGTATAGTTAAAGAAAATGCCGCAAAACAAGGCCAATTATGCAAAAAAAAACAAAAAACAAAAAACAAAAATAAACAAAAACAAAAAACAACCCAAAACCCCCCAACAACAGTACTTACATTTTTATGTGAGGTGAGCATGAGTGTGTGTATTTATATTTTATTTACATCTTATGCATTATTTTTGAATGTTTAAGTGTTATTATAAGCATTCATAGTGTATTTATTGATATTATATACACATATACATGTACGTATACGTCAGTCAGGAGGGTCGATCCTATTTCGCGGAAATCAGCGGTCGTGGGGGGGGGGGGGGGGTAATCTCGGTCCCTATTAACCGCGGAAAGTGAGGGATCCCTGTATACTCGTGTTTTAACCAAAGAATAGTTTCTGATGTTTGAAGCCTCGGCGTCTGAGGATGTGAGTGCCGTCTTTATTTCATGTTATCAAACGGGTGAGACGTCAGGCCCGAGCTGAAATATAACAGTCATCAGTCTGCATCGTTTGCAGAGCGTTTGTGACAGAACGAAAGATTTCACAGGCTCTTTTATCAAAATGATAACCGCTACAGTGATTTATGCAGCGTATCTCATTTTCTTGACGCTTTCATCTATCACTCAACCTCCACCCGCTGCTCCCACTGAGCAGGAGTGTAATCCTGGCAAATTAAATCCAATGCCTTGAACAGAAGAGCCTGCAGCCATGTATCGGTGTGTAGCGTTTCCACGTCAATGTCTCGTAAGCAGGGATGATTGATTTGTCTTTCTCAGGAAGGAAGAGGAAGTTTAAGGAATACAATGCAAAATAATACTGGGAAGAAAACATTTGTGTGTATTGTGTGTCTGGGGATGGCTCAGGATGAGATATGATGCTCCAGTAATTACTAAACTACAGCAAACCTTTGCCACTACGTACGGTCTGACGGCAGCCGGTTAGCTTTTACAGGCTACACTGTGGTCGTCACGTCTGTGATGGTTGACAGAGTGAAGACTTGGAACTGTGGCCAGCTGCATGGTGTTGCCCCTTAAGTGTTTGTGGCACAAGTCCAAAATCTGGTTTTTCCCATGATGATGGAATGAACTTTTCCAAAGTAACGAGTTTCACCAAACTTTTAGGACAAAAGGTCTGGCCATCTACAGAACTGGGCTCATGGAAGCGTGCTATCTAATGATCAATGACTGAGGTTAAAGGTGAAACCATAGCCAGTTAGCCTAACGTGTACGTCTTTGGATTTTGGAGGGAAACCGGAGTAGGCTGGGATGGTCCAGCGAGCTGTTTAGGGATTGTCCTGACTTTGACAAGAGTCGCACGTCCACCTTCAGGCAAGCAGGCTCTGGCTTCAAATGATAGGCCTTGTGAAGGCGTTTGTGTCTCATGCCTGCATGGAATTCCTCTGTGCACTCCAATTTCCTCCCACAGTCCAAAGATATGCACATTAGGCTACTGGCCATTCCCAATCTCCCTTATGTGTGTGTGTGTGTGTGTGTGTGTGTGTGCGCGCGTGTGTCGGCCCCTTTGATGGTTTAGTGAGCGGTTTAGGGTGTACAGAACACCACTTTTGCACAGTCAGCTGGAATCTCACTCGCTGTTTCTTGGGGTTTGGCTTCTCTGTGACCCTGATAAACAATAGAACAGTTCAGAATTAATAAATTCCATAATTCAGTGGTGCTTTTGCCTCAAAAAGTGCATGGCCTGGGGCTGAAGAAATGCCAAGAAACTGGTTCAGGAAGGTTGCAGTCCTGAGAGCTGGATGAAATATTAAGAGTTCATAACAAGAAAGAATGCAAAGTAGGTCAGCCAGTGAAGGAGAATAAGAAAAAGAGTCGACTGTAGGAAGTAGGTGGCCTGAATTGGAGAAAAATTCAACAATCAATACACGCAGGGTTGCATATCTATATTATATATACACACTGTGTGCATATATATATATATATATATATATATATATATATATATATATACACACACACATATACACACACATACACTAGTCCTCAAAAAATTAGCATATTGTGATAAAGTTCATTATTTTCTGTAATGTACTGATAAAAGTTAAACTTTCATATATTTTAGCTTCATTGCACATCAACTGAAATATTTCAGGTCTTTTATTGTTTTAATGCTGATGATTTTGGCATACAGCTCATGAAAACCCAAAATTCCTATCTCAAAAAATTAGCATATCATGTTCAGGTAGTCTAAACGAGCTATTAAGCTAATCATCTGAATCAACCAATTAACTCTAAACACCTGCAAAAGATTCCTGAGGCTTTTAAAAACTCCCAGCCTGGTTCATTACTCAAAACCGCAATCATGACATGGCAGTCCAGACCATCACTGACTGTGGGTACTTGACACTGGACTTCCGGCATTTTGGCATTTCCTTCTCTCCAGTCTTCCTCCAGACTCTGGCACCTTGATTTCCGAATGACATGCAAAATTTGCTTTCATCCGAAAAAAGTACTTTGGACCACAGTCGGGTCAGTGGTGGTCTAGTGGGATAAGGCGCCGGATCGCTGATCCAAAGGTTGGGGGTTCGAGTCCCACTCTCCACAAGGTTGTCATTGTCCCCCCCCAGTGCAGCTAACTGGGTTATCAAAGGCCGGCCATGTCTCTCACTGTCTATGGTGTGAGGCATGTAAAAGAACCATTGCTGACTTTCGTAAAAAGAGTAGGCTGCAAAGCCGTCAGCGTGTTTCCGCCCTGCGATGGCCTGGCGAGCTGTCCAGGGTGTACTCTGCCCTTGCCCTGAGTTGGCTGGGATGGGCACCAGCCTCCCCGCGACCCTAATTAGGATGAAGCGGTTACAGAAAATGAACTGAACCACTGAGCAACAGTCCAGTGCTGCTTCTCTGTAGCCCAGGTCAGGCGCTTCTGCCGCTGTTTCTGGTTCAAAAGTGGCTTGACCTGAGGAATGTGGCACCTGTAGCCCAGTCCACTGCTTCCACAGGTCCCCCAAGGTCTGGAATCGGCCCTTCTCCACAATCTTCCTCAGGGTCCGGTCACCTCTTCTGGTTGTGCAGTGTTTTCTGCCACACATTTTCCTTCCCACAGACGTCCCACTGAGGTGGCTTGATGCAGCACTCTGGGAACAGCCTATTCGCTCAGAGATTTCTTTCTGTGTCTTACCCTCTTGCTTGAGGGTGTCAATGATGTCCTTCTGGACAGCAGTCAGGTCGGCAGTCTTACCCATGATTGCGGTTTTGAGTAATGAACCAGGCTGGGAGTTTTTAAAAGCCTCAGGAATCTTTTGCAGGTGTTTAGAGTTAATTGGTTGATTCAGATGATTAGGTTAATAGATCGTTTAGACTACCTGAACATGATATGCTCATTTTTTGAGATAGGAATTTTGGGTTTTCATGAGCTGTATGCCAAAATCATCAGTATTAAAACAATAAAAGACCTGAAATATTTCAGTTGATGTGCAATGAAGCTAAAATATATGAAAGTTTAATTTTTATCAGTACATTACAGAAAATAATGAACTTTATCACAATATGCTAATTTTTTGAGGACTAGTGTATATATATATATATATATATATATATATATATATATATATATATATATACACACACACACACATACAAGTTAAACGTTTTGAGATCAGTTGAACGTTTCGTAACAGAAACTTGACCCATTTTCAGAGCATGAGATGAAATTGGCGCTGTGTTACGCAATTGTACCATCTGACTGTGCCATCAAAGAATCGTTCACATTTTTTTTGACGCTGATGTTGAAATAGGATGGCACTGTGGTGTAGTGATCAGTACGTCTGCCTCACAGAAAGATTGTCTGTGCTTCAGGAATTTACATGTGGAGTTCGCATGTTCTTCTCATGATCGTGTTGGTTTCCTCCCACAGGCCAAAGACTCGCACATTAGGCAAACTATCTGTGGTCTTAAACTTCATACCTTAGCGATGGATAAATAGATAACATGCTTCCAAGAAACAGTGAGTGGGATCCAAGCCGGACGTGCGAACCACCGTACTGTCACACCGGATTTCTTTTTCGCCAATGAATTGACGAACATTCTCTCTTTCTCTCACAGATAGACGTGCTGAAAGCGGACATGGAGAGTGCCGAATGGAAAATCTTAGAGAATCTGATTTTGGAAAACGTTTTACACTCCGTAGGTCTCCTGCTCCTTGAGGTTCACCTGCACTGGGCCGGGTTCGAAGTAAGTGGTGACAAGCCCTCGGTCGTGCGCTACTGGTTCAGTTTGCTGAAGGAGCTGGAGAATACACACTTCCGCCTGTACCACAGTTACAGAGATCCGGCAAAGCCGCAACTCTTCCTTCAGGAGAACCTACACAATGCAAGCAGCACTTACATCCTGGGCTGGGTCAACAGGTGCTACTCGCCAGGTTGAGCATCGTCAGATTCAACGTGCAAGAAATGGACTTTAAGTACTTCCATTAATTTAATTGTTTTGCGTATATATATATATATATATATATATATATATATATATATATATATATATATATATATATGTGTGATTAATAATAAATATCCACTCATTGAACCGCTTAATCCTGCTGCAGTTGCTGGCCGGCTGGAGTCAATCTCAGCCAACACTGGGCAAAGGCAGGTTACATCATTAACGACTTGACAGACCATCTTTAGTGCCAACATACAACTATTCACACTCATGTCCCCTCAGGAAGCCCACATATGTACAGGGAGGACATACTGTACAGACACGCCTGAGCCTGGGAGTCAAACCCAGGACCTTTCTGCTGTGAGGTTGATGTGCTTACCACTACACCACTGTGCCTCCCTTTAACTATATTATTAATATATTATACTACAAATTAAATACCAGTATATTCATTCATTTATTCAATTTATGAACCGCACAATCCTATTTAGGGTCACGGGGAGACTGGTGCCCATCTCAGCCAACTCGGGGCATGGGCAGACTACACCCTGGACAACTCACCAGGTCATCATGGGGCAAAAACACACTGACAGCTATGCAGCTGCTCTTGACGAAAGTCAGCAATGGTTCCTTTACATGAACCTCTCACCACAGACAGTGGTAGATGCACTGGGGGACAGCAGTGACAACCCGATGATATTGGGGCTTGAACCCCCGACCTTAGGATCAGTAATCCAGCACCCTACCATCGGGAAACCACTGACTGTATATAATACATTTTCAACTGTCATATGTAAATTAAACAGTGTATGAGCATGCACACGCCCCCTCGGTTACATTCAATGCTGCCATCCACCTCTTTATGAACTGCTGTGCATGCGCATTTGGAAGCGGCCGAATGCATTCAAGAGTCAAAGCACTATCCATGCTTTTTGCCCGAACCTTGGATTAGCTGGTCTGGATGTGGCAGTGGTGGCTTAGTGGTTAAAGCGATAAGTTACCAACATGAAAGTCAGTGGTCCAATCAGCACTGTTAAATAAAAGTTAATTGTAGGTCACGCTGGATAAGAGCGTCTGCCAAATGTTGTAAACGTAATGTACATGATCCCTGTCAAATTCAAAATTTTGCTCATTGGATGAGGCCGATTTTTGGTGGGATTGAAGCTCGTATCATGGACGATTCATTATAAAAGACACTCGTAAGTCACGGTACCACTGTATGTGTGTACATACACACATATATACATACATATATACATACATACACACACACACACACACACACACACACACACACATACATACATATATATATATATACATACATCAGTGCTTCTTAAATAGTGGGGCACGCCCAGAGCGCGGTGTGATGGCAGGGGGAGCGCGTATGAGCCTGGGGAACATGCTTTTCCAGAATTGCGTATGATAACCAAGTGTAATTGCACCGCCGCTCCACTAGTTGGCAGTGACGCTGTCATTATCGCGCTATGGTGTAGCGGGGTTCTCACACAAGCAAAGTAAACAACCCCTCAAGTAATAACACGGAAAATTTTGTAACAGGAATGAAGAGAAAGGTGGAGAGAGACGGCGACATTAAGACGAATATGTTGAATGAGTTTAAATAAGGATGTATTTTTTTTTGTTACAGGCACATTGGTGCACTTTAAATATTTTGTTACAGATTAAAAAAAAAAAAACAATGTTAATGAAGTTTTGTCTTTATTGTAAGTTGAACTAGATTTCTTTCTTTTTTGTTTTTAATGTTACTAAAGATACAATGTTATGCAGAGGTGTACTAATAATTTTATAGACAAATAATACTATTTATAGGTCGCTCGGGGGGCAGTGGGAGCATGAAATTTTTTTCTTCTTCCTAATGGGGGCGCCACAGAAAATAATTGAGAAGTACTGATACGTGTGTGTGTGTATATATATATATATATATATATATATATATATATATATAGATAGATATATACATATGTTATAGCGCCGAGATAAATTTTTAGGATGATTTAATAAGAAATAAACTTGAAATGAGCTTTAAATGTAAATAATAATAAAGCTGCTGGTCCAAGTATAAACTAAATGTCTTTTTTTTTTTTTTTTTTAAGTAGTCATACCATCCGTGGGTGGGGGGGGTGAATCTCATTGACTCATGAGTCTGTTTGAAGTGTGTGCCAAGTGGTAAACAAATTTCAACTATTAAAGCTTTTTGATTATGTCAACCATTTCTTTGGTCACCGTGTTATTTCAGATTGTTAATACATGAGGAACTTCCTGTTTTGCGTTCATTTAAAGTCTGACAGTTCAACCAGGCTTACACTTCATTTAGGTAGGTGTGCAGGCGTGTGAGGCTCCACTGGTGTCCGTGTGTGTATATATCATAAAAATTCACACAAAGTTGAGATTCCCTCTACAGTCCTTCCCCAGACACCTCCCTCTGAGCTCAACAACCTGTTTGACTTCCTCCCCCTATTTATGGTCTTTACATTGTCTGTCCCCACTCTGCTCTAATTGGTGGCCTGAAAGCTGAACGTTAGTACGCATGGAGGAATACAGGAATGATCGGAAATACCACTGTACATGGGGGGAGGGGCCTCACTGGGGGTGATGACAGCTAATCATAATGTCCAGCAAGGCAGCTGGCTCAAACAGCCATGAAAAGTTAAGCATGCGCAAACGTCGTTATTTGAGGCTCTGGCATCATCTAGAATGACTATTCAACACTAAACAACATTAATGGGTCAAATTAAGTGAAACAAAAGCATATCTTCTCTTGTTCACTACACTCGTGTCCGAAATACACTGCCCTGCCTCCTTCCTCCCAAGAAGTCATGCACTCTTACAGCTTGTTGAAAAATCACCGTGGCATAGTTGCTCCAGTTGGTCTGGTAGAGGCTCAGCAACATTAATATGGTAATAAAATGAAGTCAGCCACTGATACTCTGAATGACCTGCTGGAAAAAATTGGATATAAAAAGAGTGGTTCAGGAGCATCAGAAATCTTTTTCGTATATGTATTGGCACCCCTGTTGAAAGTCTTCACGATGTTCCATAGACCAGGGGTCCCCAACCACCGGTCCGATCATTTGATAATGGTCCACAAGCAAAAGCTTTCATGGTACAAATTATATATATATATTTTTTTTTTTTAAATCAGAGCTTACATGTCTTATTTTGAAAAATGACCGTTTTTGACATTGCCAGAGAAATACTGAAACCCTTCCTCCGTTTCCAGCCACATATCTTTGGGAGGCAGGGTTTTCTGCAGTGACAGCCACCAAAACAAGACTACGGAGTAGACTCTAACTGGTCCACAGAAACATTTTCATACATAAAACTGGTACCTGGTGCAAAACAGGTTGGAGACCACTGCCTTAGACAACTTTGTAGAGTGGTTTGATTTTCACCTCTGGGTCGACTCTGAGCATCTGCAATACTTAGAATATAATAATATAGTGATGAGCACATGCGTTGAGCCCAAAGACAGACAAAAATCTTCAATAAGTAAGCTGCTGTGAGTAATAAACCATAGTTCGAACATGGATGGGAAAACAGTATAAAAGGTTTTATTACGTTCGGATGGACAGGCAAAGGTGTCCGGGCTGAAAAACTGACCTAAAAGTTTTACAAGCACGGCTTTGATACATGTCGGTGACACGACAAGGAATTAAACAACCACATTAAAAGCTCTATGATGCTGCAAGTGCTCAGAGTCTATGTAATGAAGAGACAGAAGGAGGGAAAAACAAAAAACAAACAAAAAAAAAATATCCACAAAATCAGGGCTGGATACCAGTCGGTGGAATCATCACAAACCGTAACTCGAGATGGCTGCAATGGTGATCACCTCCACTGAGCAGGGAGAGGAAATAAAAAAGGACAAGAGGACAAGCCCCCCCCTCAAAAAAACGCCCCATAGACGTAGTTTTCTGGTTACTCGGTCTGTCGTCTCAATCCCAGAGTTTGATCTGTCCATCCCAGCCACAGGTGATGACCTTGGAGGTCTCATGCGGAAGCCAGATAGCACTGATGCACACTTTGTCATGTGCTTTAATCCGATGGTACAGCTTGGTGGTTTTCCAGTCCCAGACGTTTAGCTTCCCATCTGCATCACCAGACACCACATAACTAAATAGAAAATAAGCATATTATTACAGATCACATTACCTGTAATGAAAAAATATACCGAGATAGAAGTCACAGATATATGCATGTCACCTAGTGAAAGAATTTGGCTCACTTTCAGGATGGTTAGTCTGCTTTTCTTAATTTACAGCAGAAAAATAAAATCTCAATGGAAATGAACACCCCCCCCCCCAACAACACTCCTATTGGTGATGTACTGCATCATGTTCTCCCAGAGAAGAAAATTCTCACCTCATATCCGGAGAGAAGTCCACCTGACACGCATATCCCGCAACCATGTGACCCTTGAAGACCTTCTTCTTGTTCAGCCTGAATCGGTTCTGAGCTCCGAAGATTAGGATCTGATTATCCATGGATTGGCAAGCCAGCCACTTCCCTGAGAGAGAGAGAGAGAGAGTATAGTGAATAGCACATTCTACCTCACAGCAAGAAGGTCCTGGGTTTGAGTCCCAGGCTCTGTGAGAGTGTTCCTGTGCGGTGTGCATGTTCTCCCTTTGCTGGTGTGGGTTTCCTTCAAGTACTCTGGTTTCCTCCCACGGTCCACAGACATGCACAGTAAACTCATTGGCTGTACCAAATTGTCCCAAGATGTGGGTGTGACAGTTAATGGTTGTCGGTGTGTGTGTGTTGACCCTGTGATGGTCTGGCGTGCTGTTCAGTGTACCACACCTTACCCGGAATCCAGAGTTGGCTGAGATGTGCTCCAGCCTCCCCATGACCATAGTAGGATCAAGTAGTTAGGCGAGGGAGTGAGTGAGTGTTCCGTAAAGGGGACAGATTTATATGCAACACTCTGTATCTGGGCAGAACAGTTTCACTGTGCACTTAAAACGACACTCATCAGGAAAGATGGCGTGATGAGAAACCGCAGCGAGTTCCCAGTTTAGCTTCTGTGATGTCTGTCACTGTTGCCAAACACCAACCGGAGTGAGAACACAAGCTATATACATTAACACATCTCTGGCATACCACTGTGCTATTTACATACGGTTGAGATTAAGATTTAACCCCTTGGACCGCGGATTCTCTGCCGAACTTTTCGTGGAATCGTCAGAGCAGTTAGGTGAGTCGCATATAGTGTGAGATGGCATGACGTGACCTTTCATTGATAGTTCTGGAACGTCCTGTATAACCAGGGTGGACTGACTGTCACAAAATCCTACCATGATCTTTGGCACATATACCACGTGATATGAGGTTCATATGAATGGTCTTAGCAACCCTGGTTACCATAGCAACTGAATATTTTCTATGAAAACTTTAATAAACCTTCCCACAATCATTTATGACAGAGTTCTGACACTTGGTTCATATTAAAGGTCTGTAGAACAGGCTTTCAAGCAGACTGAATCTGGTTGCGAGGGAAATTTTATTTTATGATAAGTCTTTATCTGGATGTTTACCATATTTTCCAAACTACAAGTCACATCTTTTTTCATACTTTGGCTGAAGGTGGGACTTACACTCCAGAGCGACTTATATGTGAAATAATTATATATAATTCTGTTCGTCAAAATAATAAGACATAATTTCACGTTTGTTATTTTTACACTTACAACCACAAGAGGGCACTCAAGGCTTGGGAACCCAGAAAAACTCCATGAGTTTGCGACTTGTACTCCAGTGTGACTTATATAGGTTTTTTCTTCTTTATTATGCATGTTTTGTGCAATGCGACTTGTACTCCGGAGCGACGTATAGTCTGGAAAATACGGTATGTCTTGATCACTTAGGCAACTGTATTCCCTGCTGTGTGTAACCAGCTTTAGAACAATGCTGCAAACTTAAATAACAAATAAAAATAAACATATGGACAGAACTACATAGTAAAACAAAAGATGGATGCATTGCTGGAAGTAGCGTTCTGGTAAAACACACTCACCGTTAGGAGACAGTGTTACCGCGGGCATTGAATGCATACTGGGCTCGGCAATATATTTGAAATCCACAGGGATATCCCTGAAAATAAAGAAATAGAATTAACAGTTAAGTGTGTGTTTGTTTTTTTTCTTTTCTTTAAACACCTTTATTTTCTATTTCTCTCATAGGAGCTCATCGACATACAGTACCCTCATCTCCCTGTCACTCACAGCGATTACTAGCCAATCATGGCTGTGACATTAGTACAAGGGGGCGGATCGTGCTTTCCCTCTGAATGTGTTAGGCCAGCACCAAATGTGCAATCACAGTTTGTAAAAGATGTTGGTGGTAGCATTGCATCTCATGGAGTGGGGTGTGTACATTCTGATCACATTCAGTGGTGCTCGTATGTGATAGGGAGGCAACACTTGACAAGTGGGAACTGTATACAAAATTAGCTCTAAAAAAATCAGAATTGGAAAATGGGGGCAGAAGGCGAACAGGAAGGTTTTTGCAACTTATTTTTGAATACATTCTGGTAGACGTGTTTGAAATCGACGTGATGAAATGCTGCAGTTCCTTTACACTCCTACAGGTGGCACACAACACTCCTACATTGACAGGTGGCATCGTTTTTCACGAACAAATTTTTTGCCATCCTTGTGTAAAAATTACAAATAAACAAACATTTTCTTTAACATGGTTTTACTTTAAAATTTTAACAAAAAAGGTAAAACCAATATTTTAAATAGGGATATTTATAGAATTAAGACATATGCAGAAGCGTACGGTAATAATCGAATCAGAACCTAGATTGCGTGATATCGTATTAGGTGATCCCCGGTGAATCCTGTCTGCATTTATTACTGAGAGATTCATTCATGTGAAGTACCGGACATGATGGTAGTCTCTCAAAATGCTATAAACATCCTAAGTGGTGCATTGAGAAATGATGTAGAGATTAACCTGGAGATCGCAAGTTCAAATTCGGGTTGATGTCACAGCCACCTGCGACCGGGAGTTCGCGGGAGCTAATTGGCCAAGCTCTCACAAGAAGGATGGCTGGCATAGGCTCACATCACGTGCTTCACAGCTATCGCCAGCCCATCATGGGAGTCTGTGAGCTTATTCGTACGAGAGAGCGAATCGCGCTTTCCCACCAAGTGAGTTAGGCTGCCTTCAAATGCTCAGCAGTTCATAAAGAGCTGGGTGGCAGCATTGCAAAAATCATGCAAGGGGCATGTACATGCTTACCCCCCCCCCCCATCCCTGATTGGGGTTGGTGGTGTGATAGGGATGGCGAAATACTGGATAGGTGGGAATTGGATACGAGTAAAAGTGGTGGGTCAGTTTGCAGAAACTCATAACACTCAGCACTAGTTGTGATGGATAATAATTACAATCCTTGCAGGTGGAAATAGAAAAGGGATTTGTGGATTCGAGTCATCAGTGAGGGAACCACAGCAATAATTCCACTTCTCTTCCTTTCTCTCTACAACATCTGGAATCTATTTAAATGGATACAAAGCCCAAAAACTGGACCATCACTGAAATCCGAGTGGCTTCTCACACACACACACACACACCTGAAATAAACCAGACCAGATTCGAGCAGGAGACTTTCAGCACAACTGAAAGTTTCTCGGACATGTTATGATCCACCCCCTTTGAGATTCCTCGCTGTGTTCCCTTCAGTTCATTGCACAGTTTCATTCACTCCTTGGCTGCTGATCTCCTAAATCCCTCCATCTGAGTAGGAATAAAAACCCTCACACACAATATCCCTCTGTCTGTCTGTCTCTCTCTGTCCGTGTTTGCGTGTCACAAAACGCCCCTGTGCACTAGAAAAGCGTGCCAAAATTTGCAATACACACCACCGGTGTTTTTGAAACCACCATCTGGGAAAATCCTGCGTAAACAAAGCTCAACGAAGGGCCAACGGCTCAGAAAAATCTAAGAGTGGAAGGTCGGAATCATCAAACTGACACGTTGCATCTGCAAACAGCTGGCACGTCTACAACCAGAGTTTTGGAAAGGAGCTAATTTAAATTAAAAACAGACATGAAACATGGGGGGGGGGGGGGGGCACAGAACCACGGGTGTAATACAAGGATATCAGGGAACACTAGATGATCTATGACGTCTGTAGAAGGACAACCGATATACAATAAATCTGGCGAAGAACGTTATGTACGTCGAATACGTTTTATGCAAGTTAACAGCACGCCGGTTTAAGTCGTACTATGGCGAGGTTGTGCATGCACAAAATTTGACATGTGCCAGTGTACGGCCCACGCGTTCCACATACTCCGGCCATAATCTATAGGGAAATTATGTGATCGTACACGTGTGTCATTTGTAAGTTACTCATAAGTACAATACAATGTGCAGTGTACTTTAAACCTTTGTATGACTTGTACCGGCGAATGCCTAGCGTTTTGGTAGCGTTCGCAACTTATGCCCAACAGTAGTCCAACTTACGAAGTGGTGTATACCCGACAATTGATCACATGACCTAGCCCGGATGTACTCACATACGTTGCAGAACATTTCAATAAAAGTTATCTAGAGTCTCTGGATGAGTTACATCTCACCATCCTTTAATTTATAGCCTCTGACCCCATTCCGCCCAACACCAAATCCAGCTTGGATACACACTGTACAGTGTCAGAAGGCGAACACTTCCCATCCTGGTTTTCCTCGCTGTACTTACCATTCCCATACACGCAGGCTCTTATCGTCGGATGTACTGACGAAGCGGCGGTTCTCATCCACGAAAGTGATGGTGTTGACGGCTCCCAGGTGACGGTCATATTCCTGAACCACCTCTCCGGACCGAATGTCCCACTGATGGGGGGGGGGGGGGGGGGAATAGGAAAAAAAAAAAAAAAGGTGATGGTGATTCGTTGCTGCTTTATAGGTACGAGAAAGGAGGATGGGGAGGAAACACATCTCCCAAAATAACTTCCTCCCCTGTCAGTGATGTGCTGGAAGTCTTGGAGACAGAAAAAGACTTGTAGAGAAAAAGAGGACATGTTCAGTGATGTTTCCGTTATGATTATTTGTTTTTGGCATATTTACAGATTGAGGACGAGGAAGTTTTGTTTTGTTGTTTTCTTCTTCTTTGTTTCTTGTTGTTGTTGCGGTTTACAGAGGGCTCGACAGTCCCCATATGACTCTATTCACATTCCAATACACTGTGCTGTCTTTATAGCGGGAACTACAGAGTGTGAAATAAGGTCTTGTCTTTAGATTTACTGAAGGCACTGATACCATGGAGGAGGGTGAGTGTGTGTGTGCGTGTGAGTGCGCGCGCGCATGTTATATAAGCCTAGAACTTTTATATACGATGGTGGTAGGCATTTTTTCCCCCCTACCTCTTATTACATACACTAACCTGCACAATCTTCTTGTCCGACATGCCAGCTACGAACAGGTTCTGCTTGTCTTCATCTGGGTTGAACTTGACACAGTAGGGCACTTTTCTGTTAGTGAACCTCGAGATGCACTGACCTGAAAAAAGTGAAGTGACATTCAGCTTTTTTTTTTTTCCCTCAAACGCACTTCTAGTATCTAACCCAGCTCCAGGAATGTCCCGGAATGGGTCTGGCGCCTCCTGCTGCCGGACCAGAGAGCAGAATAGAGCTTCCATAAGACCTGACTAGACCAGGCTCGCTCACACATTTGACAAACTGCTCGATCCTATTAAGGCTGTGGGCGAGGTAGGCATACAGCCAGCAGGCTGGATACACCCTGGACAGCTCGCCAGACCATTGCAGGGCCAACACGCATACAACCATTCACACTAGGAGCAATTTGGAAAAGCCAATCAGCCTACTGTGCATGTCTTTTTGGACCGTAGGATGAAACCGGAGTACCCGGAGGAAACCCCTGCAAGCACAGTGAGAACATGCAAACTCCACCCAGGAAGAGCCGAGCCGAGCCGAGCCTGGGACTGCTGTGAGGGGGACGTACCGCCCCTACTTCAGGGTGAAGTTCTAAACACACGGCAGTGATAAAGTCGATATTCTATTAACTTCTACAGTAAGAGTGTGAAGTGCAGGTTTGTTTGTACTCACCGGTCTCCGTGTCCCACAGTTTAAGATAGCGATCATAAGCAGCGCTGAGAAACTGAGTCCCAGTGTTGTTGAAACAGATATCACGCACCGCTTTACTGTGACCTATAGAGGACCAGTACGATGGCGGTTAATGATCAGCTAGCAAAGGACACATCAATTATATTTTACACAGAAAGCAAGCACAAACAAATAAATAATAATAAAGAGGTAATGAGCAAAAACCCACTCCCGAGAAACATCCAGACAAATGACTTAAAAAGTATTAAAGAAAAAAATCTATTGACGATTGAAATAATGCATCTTACCAATAAACGTCCGTAAACATCTCCGGTCACCGTAGACCTCCCATAACTGGGGTGGGGGTGGGGACAACAACAACAACAGAAAGTGCTTTATGACCACATAAATGCAACAAACGATTCACAGCATCTGTGTATATTAATATCGATCAGCCATAACATTAACACCACCTGATAGGTCTGTGGCTAGACATCCCCATACGCAGAATGTTTCCGACCCCCTTCTATCATACACATCTGTGGGATCAGACCAGACGTACTCGCTATTCCTCTGGGTACGCTGGTTTCCTCCCACAGTCCAAAGATATGCACGTTAGGTTAACTAGTTGTGCGAAATTGTCCCAAGACCTCAGTGAGTGTGAATGATTGTGTGTGTGTGTGTGTGTGTGTGTGTGTGGGCCCTGTGATAGATTAGAGAACTGTTCAGGATGTGCCCCGCCCTCACCCCGCATCAGCTGACATAGAGTCTGTCCTCCCTGTAACCCAGTAGGATTAAGTAGCTCATCAAACAAACTCAAGATAAAAATATACTTCAGTAATTGGAAGTAGATTATGTAGATCAGTATGCACATTGTACACCATGTCATGTGACCCGGTGGACCGAGCGAAATGTGAAATACACTTCCATTTCAGACCGAAAGGTATCTGTGAGCATGATTTATAGAATCATAAGGAATAGAACACACCTTAATCTTACAGTCCATAGAGCAGGAGAGCAGGAGGTGGCCCGAGACAGGAAACAGTCGAATAGCACTGACACCCTGCGAAGATGAACAGACATAAAGCTCGAACCACCATTAAATACCAAGGACACTTTCCACACACCGTTAACCTAGTTTAAATATCACACAAGAAATAAAAATGTCATGATTACGCAACGCGTAGATTCAGATTAAAATGTAGACACTTTTAAACAACATGAACTTTTTCATAGTTCTCGGAACTCATGAAGACACAGCGGCCGGCTGTCGGAATTAAAGACAATCATAGTCCCGAAGCTGCGTCCACACAGGAAGTGATGAGCCAAAGACCGAGGAGATCTTCAAGCGGTGTGAAATGGGCGGGTATGGAGTTCAACCAAGGTGAAATGATCATACGGCCTGATTTGAGCAGGAACCGGTTGACAGGTGACGTCAGACACAGAGTTTCCCATAACCTTTTTCGCATTAAAACACTGAACACTAACGATACCACGCCACATAACACCCAGACCGACCAGGCCTGCAATCGATCACGCCGTTCTCCATGAACTCAAATTCACTTTATGTGTACGCGACTTTGCCACACATCAGGTTGCTGTTCTGGCTCACGACACGGTCCTTGAGCACATCGGTAAAACAGTCATAAATGCTGACGGTGCAAGAATTCACATGGAAAAAGGTAATTGTTGAAAATATCTTCTGATGAAAGAGGAACAATTCGTTTGATTACATAAATTATAAAAACGATCATGTGACCAAAGCGCACCGTAAAAAATGTCAAGAGTTTCGGTTGACTCGCTTCAGAACGTCGTTCAAGTATTTCACAGAGCCGCTGACCCACAGGGATTTTCACACACAACAGTCTGTGAATTATATACAGAACAGAACAGTTTTGGGAAAAGAAAAAGGTGAGAAAAAAGGCGGGGCCTGGAAATTCAATAGCCAGATGTCTTCGGGGTTATTAATTTTTCCCATCGGGCTACCAGAATGCAACACCGCACACCCAAAAGGCTATCTGAAATAACAATCCTTTCTTTATTCGCTTTGTGTGCTCTCATAATTGCTATTTAAATAAAAACTGATCAGGTAACAAACATTTTTTTAACAATGATGTATTAAAGCAAAATAAAAGGCAAACTCTCCAGTTACACATAAATGGACGCGACCTACTCCACCATAATACGGATTAGGTCACAGGAGTCAAAGTGATGTGAAAATGTTGTACCTGGATGAAGACGGAATGTCAACAAAAACACATCCTTCAAAGCATAATCTTCCACACGACCAAGTTGAAACCTTTATAAACATGAGCGATCGATGGTGCTCAGGGTGTTTCCTTATTATTCGTGTTCACTACCAGAACACCCTCCCTACTTACAGAATCTCAGAACAAGTCCCCCAATCATAGAACACTAAACCAATCAGAAGTCTCAAAGCAGACATGACTCAGTGTAAATGATCATTGAAAACATCTGTCACTATGAAGGCGCGAGTACGATGGCGCTGACCGGTCAAGAGTTGAATTCGTTTAGCGTACGGATGTTCCGGAGGTTGAGATGCGAACATTCAGAACCAGGTACTGTAACTGTAATTACTATTTTCTCAAAGTGATGCATCTCAGTCCATTTTCATTCAATAATCATGTATTATACCTCATTCAAAATCAGAGTCAATTCTCCTTTCAAATACAGTGATACCTCAACTTATGAGTGCCTTTTATAAAGGATTTTTCATAATATGAGCCACCAAAAATCTGCCCCATCCAACGAGCAAAATTTTGATTTATGAGCTCTGAAGGGGAAATCGATTTTAAGGGCCAATTAGCCTTGTATTCTCCCGCATGTATTCCTCTGCGCTCCGAGAATGCCTTGTGCAGTGCTTCTCAATTATTTTCTGTGATGCCCTCTCTAGGAGGAAAGGAAAAAAAAAAAATTTGATCCCCCCCCCCCACGAATATAAATAGTGTTTACTACACATCGTTTGGTCGTTGCTGTTTCCCCTACAGCATAGGGAACACCTAGTGTAATTGCGCATCCTCTACAGTAGGTGGTAGTGGTACTCTCATTGTGTTAGTGAAAGTACCACTGCCACCTACTGTAGAGGATGCGCAATCACACTTAATTCTAGTAGAGTATGGCATAAAGCATGTTCCCCAAGGTTATAACCGCCCCACTGGCCTTCCATTGGCTAGGAGGGATGACTCGGCTCCCTTGCATAAACATTTGTAAGATTATAACTCTGCTAAGAAGACATGGCCAGTTCAAAAAATAAACAAATAAATAAAATTCAAACAATGCACAAGTTGCTCTCACATTGACTATCTCCCAACATCCTACCCCGCTGGCCTCCCATTGGCTCGGAGGGATGACGCAGCACCCTTGAGCAGCAGCTTGTTCATTAGTTTTTCGAGTGTGCTCATTGCAATGTTATCTTATGGCTAAAGCTTTTAACAGAGTTATAATCTTACAAAAGTTTATGCAAAGAAGACATGGTCAACATGAAATACCTTAAAAGATATGCTTTTATAATTTTTAAAGGGTAGCATTGGGAGCCTTGGAACGAATTATGCGTTTTACATATAAATTGCGGTTCTACTTACGAAAAATCTAGGTTACGAAAAAGGCTATGTAACGGATTAATTTCATAAGGTGAGGTACCACTGTATTAGGATATTGTCTTTCATTCGAGGTGATACTCATTTTTTCAGTGTGTCGAATTAGAAATTCTTTTCTGACAGGAAAACAGGAAGCTCAAATAATCGCCATTTACATGCATGATGAGAATACAAGCATCTCTGAATACATAGACGTTGATCACTGAAACGGAGTGAACATCTGAGAGACGTTAGACATCAACGGAGGAGAACATGGGGATTCGCTGATAAAGTGAGTCAAGAGGTTATACTGGGTTCTGAAGGGCACACGGCTGGGAAGAGTCTGTGTGAGACATTTTTAAATTTAAACTGTATACGCTGTTGTGTGCGTGTACACATGTGAGATGTTCAGTATGCACAGTGAATAATAATACAGAACGTAACACAAAAAGTTTGAAAACAGTCTGTTTGGGTCTTAATAACAGGGTGAAAAACCTTCTGAACCGACTGCGAATTGTTCAGCCTGTGTAATAGTCCATAATTATAAGGCTCCACACAGAAACACCCAAGCCTGGGACATGAACCCATGACCTTCTTGCTGTGTAAGAAAGCATTCTGCTCATAAATATAAATAAATTAAAAAAAAAAGAATTCATGAATAACCCAAGTACAAAAGCTTCTACATGTTTCTGGCAGTGTATAATGAGAGAGCGAGAGAGAGAGAGAGAGAGAGAGAGAGAGAAGGGTGGAGAGAAAGAGAACACAAGCGAAAGCAAAAGATGAAAAACTGATTGATTTTTCAGTATTTATTTAAAGTCTGTCTCTCATTAGATTTAAAAACACATGCTGAGAGAGAAACAGACAGAGTAAGAGAAGACAGACAACGAGACAGAAAAAAAAGAGACACACAGAGAGAGAGAGAGAATTGCAAGACGAGCCAATCGGGATAGAAATCTGTACGGATTTGCTGAAGTGCGTTTTAACACTCTGATATCAATGAACACTACATTTAGGCCCCGCCCCTTTCCTTTTATCTCACAGCAAATTTTAATATGACTACGACTATACAAAAAGAGCCAGAGACACAAAAGGGTAAACAACTTACTGTAATCGACGTGATAAGCACCCAGGGCGCTTTAAAAATGGGAGTGGGTGGGCGCTTATTAAAATGTTTACCGGCGGAATGGAAGGGTAAGTGCTTATTACCATCGAGGCGGAAAACATGAATAATAACAGAACAATAAGAGAGTTTTACTGGTATGTGTGTTATTCATTTTGTGGTATCAACCAAACTACTTACATGAAAGCTGAAAATAAACAGAAAACAGCATATTTTTTTTAAATAAAAAAGACCCCACCCCGGTGCTGTTCATTTAAACATTTTCCGGTAAAATCGAAGTAAAATCGAGCCAATCAACACAAATGTCAACTTTAGCACATGGCAAGTTGAACCAATCAGCACAAACAAACAAAAGCACATGGCCAGGAACGTATTTAAATTTATGAAGTTAGTGAGCAGGAGAATTGGGTGAAAAATCCTCATCATCACTTTCTGATAGGTCCATAACTGGCTCATCGCTCTATTCATTCAGAGCATCCCATAGTTTTGCTGTCACGGTTTCTAATGGTTCATCGGCTGTTGGACATTTACTTTTATTATTGGAGCAGGGTGCCTGTTACCTCGATTATGGTATTCTTAAAATATTGTAAAACATGTACTTACTGTACAGGGTATCAGGGAAGCTGGAGCCTTTCTCAGCCAATACTGGGCAAAAGTAGGGTACAACCTGAACAACCCACTTGCCAGATTATCGCAGCACAACACACACACATGAATTCACACCCACTTTCACACCGAGGGGCAATATGGAACAGCCCATCAGCCTAATGTGAATATCTTTGGAATGTAGGAGGAACCTGAAGTATTCCAAGTAAACCCATACGAGTATAGGGAAGATATCTAAATTACGCACAGAAATTCCAACAACTGGGACTTGAACCGAGGACCTTACCACAAGATGGATAGTAACCACTATGCCACCCTTGAAAGACAGCATGTGCATCTTAAGACACGTGATACCTGCCGATTGTATATTTTTGAGCTGCTGAACATGCATATTTAAAGTCTGGTTTCCGAGTAGATTTATTGAATGTTTCTCGATAAGGCAAGGATACGAAAGTCACCCATAATGTGCCGAGAGAAAAAATAAATAGCTAAACAATTGCAGAACAGGCCACCATAAGGCTACACTATCTGTCATTAAAACCCATGTAAAGATGAGATTGTACTACTTTGGTGGAGGTTTGCACTCGGAGTGCATTTCTATTGCAAACTTCAGACAGCACTGGAAAAGGTCTATTAACTGTCTCAGGGATGTGCACAAATTGAAATGTTAGTGGTATCACAACAGATAAGGATGTCGAGCAGTTTGCTGTAAACACGAAAGGCTCAATTATCCTATTGCAGATATTACTCAAACAGCCATATAATGAACGTACACCTACATCATAAATAATGCATAAAGATCAATTCCAGGTGTTTTGTTTTTTGTTTTTTTAATGGCCAATAGATGGTGAGATATATATATATATATTTTTTTTTTTTTTTAGAAAAACACCTCACCGTTTTTCAACCGATTTCCTGTCCTCACCTTTGTGTGTCCTGTCCAGACGTGCAGTTGCTTCTTGGGTAGGTAGCACTTCTCAGGTATGTCCGCCGAGCGCAGGTTGATACCCACATCCTGTGGGATGTGTAGGTAAGAACGGCCCTGGTAATCGTACGCATCTTTAACTGTAAAGAAAAAAAATAAAACAATTTTTTTATAAATTTAAACAAAGTGGTGCATTTACATCACAGTTCTGCGGGAGATGATTCAAACTGTGTACAAACACAGCAAACGCTGATGCTTGGTTTTTCTAACATCAGGGCGAGAAACAGCTACTGCTTATTATTTCTGAGCTGTTCATTATTTTGTTCCAAAACATTTCAGATGAATAATCAAAAACAAAACAACAACAAAAAAGAACTCTTTTTTGCATTAGAGAGCAGTGCAAGAAACTCAAAGAGGAAAGCGAGGAGAATGTGGACTCTATTCGCCCACTTCTACATATATGTGCACTGAAGGCCTCAGGAGTGTCGCTTTGATGACATGACAGATGGAGTACAGCCCTCCAAGCAGATAGCACAGCCAATTCTGGGAACTATCGTCTCCTTATGTCTGTGTATTAATGTATGCATGTATATACAGGGATCCCTCGCTACTTCGCGCTTCAATTAATGTGGCTTCAGTGCATTGCGTTTTTTTTTTTTTTTTTTAAATATTCATCAGAATAAAAAATAAGGAAATTAAGGAAGAAAGGGGAAAAGGTTAAGGAAAAGGACACAAAAACAAGGCCAATTATGAAAAGAAAAAACAAACAAAATACAACCCAAAATCTAACATCAAAACAACATTTTTGTGAGGTACACATCTGCGTGCGTATTTATATGTTATTTACATCCTATGCATTATTTTTTAATGTTTACTTGTTATTATGAGCATTTATAGGATTGAATATGTATTTATTGATATCATATGCACATATGCACGTATACATCAGTCGGGGGGGGGTTGATCCGACTTCGCAGATTTCAGTTATCGTGGGGGGGATCTCGGTCCCAATTAACAGCGGAAAGTGAGGGATCCCAGTCCTTCTCAAAAAATTGGCAATATTGTGATAAAGTTAATTATTTTCTGTAATGTACTGATAAACATTAGACTTTTATATATTTTAGATTCATTACACACAACTGAAGTAGTTCAAGCCTTTTATTGTTTTAATATTGATCATTTTGGCAAAAAAGTAAAGAAAAACCAAAAATCCCCATCTCAAAAAATTAGCATATTTCATCCGACCAATAAGAAAGTGTTTTTAATACAAAAAAACCCCCAAAAACCTTCAAATAATTATGTTCAGTACTCAATACTTGGTCGGGAATCCTTTTGCAGAAATGACTGCTTCAATGCGGCGTGGCATGGAGCCAATCAGCCTGTGGCACTGCTGAGGTGTTATAGAGGCCCAGGATGCTTCGATAGCGGCCTCAAGCTCATCCACAGTGTTGGGTCTGGTGTCTCTCAACTTTCTCTTCACAATATCCCACAGATTCTCTATGGGCTTCAGGTCAGGAGAGTTGGCAGGCCAATTGAGCCCAGTAATACCATGGTCAGTAAACCATTTAGCAGTGGTTTTGGCACTGTGAGCAGGTGCCAGGTCGTGATGAAAAATGAAATCTTCATCTCCATAAAGCTTTTCAGCAGATGGAAGCATGAAGTGCTCCAAAATCTCCTGATAGCTAGCTGCATTGACCCTGCCCTTGATAAAACACAGTGGACCAACACCAGCAGCTGACATGGCACCCCAGACCATCACTGACTGTGGGTACTTGACACTGGACTTCAGGCATTTTGGCATTTCCTTCTCCCCAGTCTTCCTCCAGACTCTGGCTACTTGATTTCCGAATAACATGCAAAATTTGCTTTCATCCGAAAAAAGTACTTTGGACCACTGAGCAACAGTCCAGTGCTGCTTCTCTGTAGCCCAGGTCAGGCGCTTCTGCCGCTGTTTCTGGTTCAAAAGTGGCTTGACCTGGGGAATGTGGCACCTGTAGCCCAGTCCACTGCTTCCACAGGTCCCCCAAGGTCTGTAATCGGCCCTTCTCCACAATCTTCCTCAGGGTCCGGTCACCTCTTCTGGTTGTGCAGCGTTTTCTGCCACACTTTTTCCTTCCCACAGACGTCCCACTGAGGTGGCTTGATACAGCACTCTGGGAACAGCCTATTCGCTCAGAGATTTCTTTCTGTGTCTTACCCTCTTGCTTCAGGGTGTCAATGATGGCCTTCCGGACAGCAGTCAGGTCGGTAGTCTTGCTCATAATTGCGGTTTTGAGTAATGAACCAGGCTGGGAGTTTTTAAAAGCCTCAGGAATCTTTTGCAGGTGTTTACAGTTAATTGGTTGATTCAGATGATTAGGTTAATAGATCGTTTCGAGTACCTTTTCATGATATTCTAATTTTTTGAGATAGGAATTTTGGGTTTTCATGAGCTGTATGCCAAAATCATCAGTATTAAAACAATAAAAGACCTGAAATATTTCAGTTGGTGTGCAATGAATCTAAAATATATGAAAGTTTAATTTTTATCAGTACATTACAGAAAATAATGAACTTTATCACAATATGCTAATTTTTTGAGAAGGACTAATTATTTTTTATATATATATATATATATATATATATATATATAAACATATACATACACACACACACACACACACACACAGACACTCCCCGACTTGTGTTCATCCGTTTTTTTTCGAGTTTACGGTTTTTTTTCCAAAAAAAAAAGTCAAATTCTGAGTTTTCTACGTAGTACGCTGACATAATAACGTAATGACACTGCGTCCATTGTTTACAAAGCAAATATGGTTGGTCAGAAACGCAAGCCAAAGGAAGACATGAAGGTCGTTGGAGTCAGAAAAGAAGATGCAGAGGACAGGGTGAGATGGAGGCGGATGATTTGCTGTGGCGACCCCTGAAGGGAGCAGCCGAAAGTAAAAGAAGAAGAAGCGCAAGCCTACTAGCATGGGAGCAAGTCTCATACACAGAGATGAATTAACTATCTATCACTCAGTTAAGCAAAGAGACTTGTAAAATGAATGAAAACCCGAATCCAGAAAAGAAAGAACTCTCCGCTCTGCTGGTAATTCACATCAGTGCAGGCTGAGTTCTAAACGAGTTCAACGGCACCCTTGCACACTTGAAAGACTGGAAGTCCGTATAACCCACAGCAAGGACACTACTTTTGCAAGTACACTACTTTCGGTATTGAGCGGCTCATATATTGTAAGCGTTGATTGACTGTTTTAAGCTTCATGTAAAGTAACTCCGTATAAATAAGTGACTTATTTGAAATTAATGATGATATTATTTTACGATGTTATGTTTATAATAATTGATTTAGGGGTGTTTTATGAGATACGGTAATGGTATTTATGGATGTATAGTACAGTACGAGCGTCATACTTCGCACGTCATAGTAACAACTTACGTTAACTTTCAGCTTACGTTCGGCCGTCCAAAACCAATTAAAAGCGTAACGTGTTTTATAAAAAAAAAAACACACACACACACACACACGTGCACTTTAAAATCCTTTGGCGTCATCAAAAATTTATGGTGTGCTTTATAATCCGGTGCATCTTATGTATCGATGAAGGCACGTGGTGTGTGTAGGACCCCAAAATTACACCCGTTAAGAGACATGCTTACGAGGCGGATTTCCAACTGAAGGCTATCAGTCATGCAATAAAACATGGAAATAGAGCGGCCGCCAGAGAATTCATTATTAATGAATCGATGGTACGAGAGTGGAGGAAGCAAGAAGATGCCCTGCGCCAAGTAAGACAGACCAGACAGAGTTTCTGAGGGAACAAAGCGAGATGGCCACTGTTAGAGGCTAAAACTGAACAGTAGGTTATTGAACAGAGAACAGCAGGTAGAAGTGTTACTACAGTCTCTATTTGACTCAAGGCAACAGTGGTAGCGTGTGAAATGACGATAGACGACTTTCGAGGGGGTCGTTCTTGGTGCTTCCGCATAATCTCTCCATCCGCGGAAGAACCACCGTCTCGCAGCAACTGCCAAAGGACTATGATAAAAGCTGACCAATTTCCACACCTACTGCAAGAAATATTCCATAAAACACGACCAACATGCGGTCCATCTGTATGAACTCGTTCATTGTCTCACCGTGTAGAATGGTTTTCTCCTCCGCAGGAGCCTCCTCTTCATTTTTGCCTTTCTTCTGCCTTTTTGCTGTGATTTCATCTAACTCTTTCTGCTCCTCCTATTGTAATTTATATTAAAAAGAGCGTTAAAAAAAATTAAAACAGCCATTTATTATCAAGAGCTTTACATCAACACGCAGTTCCAGCAAACCTCTGTGGGTTTAGCAACGTCTTTTTCATCCTGGTATTTCGCCCATGGTCCCAGGAAGCCATCGATTTCCGAGGCGTCTCCTCTTTTCACAGTCTTCCTCTTCTCCGTCTTTCTCGGGCCCGACTCAAATACAGTTTGTCCTGCAGAGAACCGAAATGAAAGGGTGTACGAACACCGCCGGGTGACGTTTGAATAAAATACTACAACCCAACCAGCCCCACCCCACCCCATCCAGACATCACATCCTGCTACCTCTGTGTTTGTCTGCCTCTTCCACTGCCCCTATATAAGTGGTTGAAGACACCTGGTTGCTGTCCACCGAGGGGTCCAGGGCATAGCCTGTAGAACACAATGCAACATATGACCTTTCGTAGCATATTAAACTTATTAGCTAGTGCAACAACAGTTCTGTGGTTGTAAACACCATGCTAATGAAAGAGATGAATGAAGAATGGTCGAACCTTTCAGTTAAAAAAGGCTACAGTTGCTTCTGGAACTGACACACATAACTATTACTACAGGTTTACAGTATTTCTATTCTTTTACCCAAGCTACTGCAAAGCCCTGCTCCTTAACAGAAGTCCATGCAGCATCCCATTACCAGCACAACGTACAGATACCAAACATGGGTGCTTCACAGCAAGCTTCAGCATGACTACCCCCGCCACTTACCAAAAGTCGAAAACGTCCTCCGTTGCTGTTCAAACATGAAGTCGTTGACGTGGGCAGGCTCGGCGTATCCTGAGAGCATGTTCCTGTGTGCAGCCATTTGTTGAGTTCGAAACGGGTTAACAGGTCCAAACTGGAACATGAATGGTTAATCAGGGGGTTAAAGGAGATGGTTGAGTAGGGTCCCCCCTCCCCCATGATAAATAATAGCACTCAAGTTATTTTATAAGCAATTAAAGAAATTTTGGTCATCTGATCTGATGCAACCACAGTTTTAAAAAAATAAATAATAATTAAAAAAAAACAAAAAACAAAAACTGCCCACTTGGTGTTATCAGGTTGCTTTATGTCCCCCAACTGCATTTACAGATCCCATCAAATAATTGTGATTGCTGGTCTGACAAGTTGTCTTCTTTTCCTTTCAGCCTTTTCCCTTTATCAGGGATCGCCACAGTGCATAATTCGCATGTTTCATTTGGCATAGGTTTTTACATTGGACGCCCATCCTGACACAACCCTTTAGCAAGGGACAGAAACACGCTGATGGCTATGCAGCTACTGTTTACAAAAGTCAGCAATGGTTTTTTTACATGAACCTCCTACCATAGACAGCAAGAGGCATGGCCTTTGATAACCCAGTTAGCTGCACTGGGGTGGGGGGCACAGCAGGGACAACCTGTTGATGGCTTGAACCCACAACCTTCGGATTGGTAATCCAGCACCTTACCACCAGGCTCCACCACTACCCCCTATAAATCCAATCATGTATTTTTATGATAAAGCACAAGTTTATTAGAGACCAGGTATCTTTAAGGCTCTAAAACTAATTATTTGAGCCAAATTTTATAAAAGCACAAACAACCAACAATTAAATTATTCTACATGGAGTCACTAGATCTAGTTGAATAAATTTCATCCTAGCAAATGAGGAATCACTTTTTTCTAAAAATAACAAACAGTTTTGGAAACTTGAATAAACTGACTGTCACCTCAGGTGCAAACATTGTCTGGTAGGTAGGATTGTAGTTAATCTCTTTGAGGGATGGATCCAGATGTAATCCTGTCTCAACATCTTCCTGCAAAACATCAACAGTAGGATGAAACTGAAGAAGTGGTGACTGGAAATGTTCTGGAGATCTTGTTGAGATGCAGGACATGATTAGCTTGCTAACAGTCTTTACTATAATACATCAATAAAAAATAAGAAAACAATTCACTGATATCAATGTGAACCAATAAACATATTTAAACAAAAAACGAGTGTCAATTTGTGACACAAATATTTCAGTCATCATTACTGACTAAAATAGCCCACGACGACAACTTAGCATGTAGCTAGCTAGCCGGCTAATCGTCTTACCTTTACAGCCACTTCAGGCGCAGAATTAAGAACCAGGCTTGTAGTTCTGTCTGATTTAAAAGGCTGAAGATGTGCGATTGAATCGGGATCGACTTGTTCTGTTTTTGTGCTGGACTCAGACTCATTTTCTGAATCTGAATCACTAACGTACGCAACGAGGGACCCGGCCAGAGCCGCCATCTTCGATGTTGTTGTCGACAGATCCTGCAAGAGCGATACTTATGTGTTTATATCTTTATGTCTTTTTAAAAATTCTCGCTCAAGTTACTTAGTTAAAAAGAATTTGTATTTAATTATGTTGAATTAAATATATAATTATTTAAACAGGCATAACCGTATATTTAATACTTGTAGTAATGTTGTACGTAACTTTTAAGACCTTGGAGGTCTTAAATCACCTTAGCCTCAAATCACCGTTATTATATCATAAAATAATTAATTAATTATTGATAATTGATTATTGGTTTTAGGAAAGTATAGAAGTACAATGTTTCTTTAGGATATATACTTTGATGTATTTATAATTAATGTTTTTTATTTGTGAAAATGACAAATCTCTTGACAAATCTGAGGACGTGTCAACTAGGTAAATATTTCCTATCTTTTGTGCTAATGTCAAGCTTTACTGTTTAAAACCAATCAAAATATAATGCAGGGGACACTTAAACAACTTTATTTGCTCAGAATAAACATTTTTATGGTTAGAAAACCCCTAAACTCATTGAATTACTCCTGATTGGATTCTATTTAATGAGAGGCGGGACTTGTGACTTGTGGACCAATCAGATGAAACGTTTAGCTTTTGGGCGGAGTTTGTGTCGTGAAGGAGCTCCAACAATAGAAAGCAGCCAGAGGTGGATTCACATGGATTACAAGCAAGAGTGCTATAACCCTTTACGTTCTGGTAAAGCGCTCGTTTTCCTCTCGTTTTATACACAGAAGGACATCTGTTTAGATCAGCTCGACTCCTGATAGGACTGAGAAATTGTTCTTTAGAATAATTTGTGCGGATCGGTTTTGGATGAAAGCTGGAGGCGCATCTCTGACATCCACAAGCTGCATTTCAGCAATGAGAAGAAGTCCATAGAGTGGAATAGGAACTGCGGAAAAAGTGACAAGAATACAGGAATACCTACAAAGCCCAGACAAGGATGGAGAAATAAAACACAATATCTTGTAGGTATGTTTTTCCCATTCCTAACAACAACAACAACAACAATAATAAAAAATACGAATGGTAATAATAATAATAGTAATGATACATTTCCATAGTGCCAAATGTATTTTTCTTACCCAGATTTCTTCTTATACACATCATTTTGGTGAATGTGTTTATGTATATAATATGTGAATGATTTGCTCGTACAAATAATTTTGATCTCCACCGGCTCAGGTAAGGTTATACTGAACTGACCATGAGCGCGTGTGGGTTAAATTATGTATGCATCTCAGACAGAATAACATCTGTACCAAGAATGCTGTATATACATACACACACACACACACACACACACACACACACACACACACACACTTATACATACACACACATACATACACATACATGCACTCATGTATATACAATACACACATATACTGTACACACACACACACACACACACACACACACACATATATATATATATATATATATATATATATATATATATATATATATATATATATATATATATGAGTGGGGAGGAGAGAAATTATCTGTACTGTATATACCATTGAATTATGCAATCAGCATGTTCTCCTATTTTATTGGTTTTTGTTTGTTTATAATGTCATTATTGTTGTTGTTTTTGTTGTTATTAATTAATTTTATTTTTATTTATAATAATAATAATTATTATTATTATAATTGTGATGATGATGATGATAATAATAATAATGATACTTTTTATCATTATTATTATTATTATTAATCATAATAATAAATATTGTCTTTTTAATGTATATGGAGGAATCTTGGGAATGATGGAGGCTTATTATATTATTATAATAATATTATAATTTCTCAGATTTTGATTAACCAAGCATGTCTTGCACTGCGGAGGGAGGAATGATTCCCCACATCTGAAGAGCTCTCTCTCTCTCTCTCTCTCTCTCTCTCTCTCTCTCTGTGTGTGTGTGTGTGTGTGTGTGTGTGTGGTGAGTGGAATGCCAGGATTGCCTTTTCTTACTCTCTGTTCATGTTTTCCATTCAAACACTGAGTTAACTCTCACCAAAATGTCAGTGTTTACAGAAGACAATAAGCATCTGTTAGTGTCAGCATCCTAAATATAATTCTTCTGAGGTGTAGGAGTGGGGCTGTACACGAAGCTGGGAAACATACCAAAAATGACTGGTTTATCCACAGACATGTATGTATCTGTATCTGTATCTCCAAGTAGAACAGGATTACTTCTACTATTCATTTTCTTTAGTATGAGTAGAATGGTCTGGGTGGGTTTTTTTTTCCATTTTAAGGGGGAAGGGCAGCAGATCATTGGGAGTCTAGCTCTGAAACCCGAGACTGCAAAAAGTATGGAGGTAAAGCACAGCAACTCTCAGGGACTACAGTATTCATCTTTCTGATCCAAATTTAAAGGCCCCCCCAAGCTATTATGGAACACAACTATTATGGGGCACAAATGGAAAACTTCAACAGGCAGTGTTTAAACAACCAGTTAACCCCGAAACTGTATACTGTACTGTAAAATGTAAACAGTAAAAAAAAAAAAAAAAAAAAAAAGCACTAAAACTAAAGGTATAAACCATGTACTGATGATACTGATACTGATGATACTGATGGTACCACTTTAACTCTCAAAAATGCAGAGACTTGAGGCTTGTTGCTGATGTGGTACCAATAGTATTACATGGTTTGTACCATTAGCATTATGACATACTATATATATTTGTATATATTAAAGGTAAAAGGTAGGTTAAAGTCCTCTGGGCTTTTTACACCCGAGCCATAGTGGCTCATCAGGCCGGTGCTGATCCCCGGCTTCTGTAGCGTGACGCGACCAAGAGTTCAACTCCTCCTGGATGGGACGCTGGATGGGATGATACTTCCCAGTATATTTTTATTGATACCCGTTTATACTGCTGAGTGAACAGAGGCACACCTGTGGTTAAAACCTTGCCCAGGAGTCTTAGCACAGTGGGGGTTTAACTGAGATTTGAACACACAACCTCCCAATCATGCGTGCAACACCCTAACCACTACCCCACCAGCCCCACTGTATATATTAAAGGCACAGTGTTTTTCATCTCCTTGGCGTTTGTCTTATTGTATGCCGTACAACCTGTAATCTTTTTTTATTATTATAGTATGAATGTTATGTAATGGACTTGCACAAAACAATCCAAAGCGATGCATGCATATATATTCACCCACTATGCTATGAAGTTCCTAAATAAGACCTGGTGCTACTACCAGTTACCTTCAGAACTTTCCTGATTAGTTAAAGTCCACCTGTGGAGACGTATCACAATATCTAGATATCATGATCTCAGTATACATCCACCTATTCTGAAAGACCCCAGAGTCTGCAACACCACTAATGAAGAGTCACCATCATGCAAACAACTTTGAAATTGAAAATCGCAAGCTAAAAATGAGTGATGTTCATACACCCTCACGTCAGTCAATTTGATAAAATTAGAACGACGATCTTAAAATTGTAATTAAAGTCACATGACATGATTGCACTTATCAGGTCTTGGAGATTTGTCGGCGTGTTTAATTAGATTGACCACGAAAGGAGAAAACCTAGAGTTAACTCTCGAAATCTAGTTGCACTGGAGGTTCTGTATCAGTGATTTCTTTATTTTGTCCAACAGCAGTTAGACATTCACAGTGATCCCTTGCCACTTTGTGCTTCAGTTTCTGCCGTATCGCGGCTTTTTCAAAAAATTCATCAAAAAATAAAGAAAAAGTTAAGGAAAATGCCACAAAACAAGGCCAATTATGCAAAACCCAAACAAACAAAAACAAAAAACAACCCAAAACACCCCAACAAAACTACTTACATTTTTATGTGAGGTACACATCTGTGTGTGTGTGCACGCATCTGTGTGTGTGTGCGCATCAGCGTTGAATATGTATTTATCGATATTATATACACATATACATGTACATATACGTTGGTCAGGTTGATTGATCCTACTTTGGAGAAATCGGCGGTCGCGGGGGGATCTCCGTCCCCATTTATCGCACAAAGTGAGGGATCCCTGTACATTATTTGGCAGACGTTCTTATCCAGAACAACTTACAAATATATATATATATATATATATATACACAGTAAAACCTCCGCTGACGAACGCTTAAGCTCACGAATTTTTCACCTCAAGAACATTAAATTTGCGAGCATATAGTCTCTGCTGACGAACTAGTTTTCGGCGGACGAATCAAACCACGCGGTCGAACAGCGCCACGGTGGCGGCCACGAGAAGCTGACGCACGCTCACGCCGTCACAGTTCGTCACACCCCTTTCTTTGAGTGCGGAAGTGGTTTGTGTTTGATAGACATTTTGGACCATATTGAGTGTACTTTTGCTATTATGGGACCGAAAAAGACGCCACCACAGGCGGAGATCATTGAAAAACACGAACGAGGTGTGCGTTTGTGTGACTCAGCGTCCCAGTACCAGTCTACCATTCTAGTCTACCATTGCTCCCATCCTTAAGAACAAGGAAGCTATTAAGGGTGCGTGTGTGGCTAAGGGTGTTTCCAAACAGTAGGGGTTTCCAAACACTCCTTCCAAACAGTTAGTCCCTCCCTCCCTCCTCCTCCCACTCCATTCCATCAAGCCATCAACTACCATCACAAAGGTAAATAAAACGACTTTATTATACAGTACAGTTTATTTCTTTAATTACAATACAATAGCACATTTATTATACATAAAATAAGGTATATTTTTGTGTAGTTTTAAGGCTTATTTAGTAGAAAATTATGTTTTATGGGGACCTGGGAACGGATTATTCTCATTTTAATGGTTTCTTATGGGAAATAAATGCTCGGAAGACGAACTTTTCGCCTTACACACACTTTCTGGGAACTAATTATGTTCGTGAGCAGAGGTATCACTGTATATATATATATATATATATATATATATATATATATATATATATATATATATATATATATATATATAAACAAAAGGACAGGACAAAGGCTTTCTATTGAAACTCCATTTATCACTACAGATCTGTTTCGAGGGGTGGTGAAACCATCCCCTCTCTTCAGGTGATTACAGAAGATTACAGAAGAATTCTTCTGTAATCACCTGAAGAGAGGGGATGGTTTCACCACCCCTCGAAACAGATCTGTAGTGATAAATGGAGTTTCAATAGAAAGCCTTTGTCCTGTCCCTTTGTTATTTGCTCTACCAAAAAGTATTGAGCACTCTCCTACGGAAGGATCTACTCAGAAAATCCTCTATATATATATATATATATATATATATATATATATATATATATATATATATATATAATATAGTATTTTTTTTTGCTAAAGTGCCGAACAGTGGTGATAGTGGGGATTGAACCGCTGACCATAGGATCAGTAACCAATCACCTTATCCACTAAGCCACCGCTGCCCCTCACATCATAAAAACTAATCTTTGGTCAGGATTTGGAATCAGTTGTCTTGCAACACATAATGTAAAAGGATTCAATTTTATCGAGATGAGATATAGACTTAGTGCAAGCAAAGACTGTTCTGACAATAGTGTTATAAGAGTTTGATTAAAATCTCAGCGTGTGAGGTCTGCTATGACCCAACAATAGCAGGATGGTGTTTGATTACACAGATTTCACAGGACAGCTACACATAGATTACTGGAATAGTGAAATATCAACAAAATCTATAAGATTTATGGGGTTTATTGAATAATTGAAGCAGAGAAAAAGCATCTATACTGTCCCATCATCTTATTAAATCAAAACAGGATGAATTTCAGCTTCCAGGCTTGTCGCTAACCAAGCACTCTGTTCATCCGGGTAATATTATCTGATATCAAAAATTCATTTTATGGCCCAGTCTGTTACAAGTCCTGGAATGGCAGCACAGCAAAAAAAAAAAAAAGTCCTGGGTTTGAGTCCCGGACTCGGAAAGAATGTTTCGCCGACTCTAGTCGAAAGAGGGGTTCACCTTGAACAGCTGACACGTTCATTGCACGGCCACTGCACACACACACACACACACACACACACACACACACACACACACACACACACACACACACACACACACACACACACAAAATTGTTTGCACTCACACTTGGGGTAATTTGGAAAAGGCACTTAGCCTAACGTGCATGTCTTTGGCTTGTTGGAAGAAACCAGAGTACTCAGAGGAAGCCCACGCAAGCACAGAGAAACCATGCAAACGCTATACATAAACTTCAACTGAGGAGCCTCTTGCTGTGTGGCAGACATGCGAACCACTACTGGGGTTCTGCAGAAGAAATCAGAACTTTCAAAATATTTCTCATCCCATGAGTGGATATATTGTAGAGCAGAAGCCAGCTGTGGTAGTGAGTTAGGACTAATGCCTTTAGCCCTGCTACAGCTGTTGCGTTTCTCGGTTGTTAGTGGTGGAATCGAGGTCACATGACACCCAAAACAGCTCTGAGTGATGCAGAGAAACAAAGAATGAGAGATAAAGAGAAAGCGAGAGGGAGAGATGCTCAGTGCAGACATCACGTACAGGAACACAAAGTACAATGGTACCTCACTTCACGAAAGTCTCAACAAACAAAAAATTCAGGTTCCGAAATGCATTTTCCTAAAATTTTTGTCTCTGGATACAAAACAAGTACGTTACGAAAGCGCCATCTTAAAAATTCAAATGCGCCATTCAAACAATGCGCGAGTTACTTTCCCATTGGTTGTCTCCCAACACCCCGTGTGCCTTTGACCCATTGTTCAACACACGCGTGAAGAAGAGTTGTACTGTTGGTTCGTGAGTTTTTTCGAGTGTTTTCATTGCAGCGTTATTTTTCGTTATTAATCATGAGCCCCAAGAAAGTGATTCCCGGTGAGACTGACAAGAAGAAGCGGACTCCGTTATCAATAATCGTAAAACAGGAGATGATAAAAAAATACAAAAGTGGGATTCGGTTGCGTGAAATCGCAAAGGAGTATGGCCGAAACCCCTCTACAATCGGGACGATATTGAAGCAGAAGGAGGCATTAAAAGCGGAGATACAGTGACGAAGGCGATTATTTCGGACAAACCAACTGCCATATTTAAGGACCTCGTGAAGGAGGGTGGGGGTGGGAGTGAGGGTTCTTCGGAGCAGCAACTCCCGGACTTTAAAGCATCACATGGGTGCTTCGAGAGATTCATAAAAAGGTAAATAATTTTCTTTTACTTTTAACACATATTTCATACAAAATTGGTGTACTTTTATTATTTTTAAAGGGTTTAGGGGGTAGTATTGGGAGCCTTGGATCGAATCACGCATTTTACATGTAAAATGCTGTTCAACTTACGAAAAATGCAGGTTACGAAAAAGGCGCTGGAACGGATTAATCTCGTAAAGTGAAGTACCACTGTATGTATTCTACGGCAACGGCAGTACAAGAAATCTGATTGGTCGAAAAATCGGGTACGGACTGGGGTTTATCCAGCTAGCAAGATAGCTGTTTACTAGCTGCACTGGACTCTATGATCTTTATCAGCTTCAGCGGTCAGTGTTTTCTTTAAGAGAAAAGTTCTACAAGATATATCTAAAGTTTATTGTCGACACGAGTGCATTGCAATTCCAACAAAAGGAATTCCCACGTGCTTGGTTTTTGATATACACCCCCCCACCCCCACCCCTGCGCAGACATTACCTTACCTCATCAGGCCTGAGGAGAACACATAAATACAGCACATGTACTACATGCACTACATGTAGTTGTCACATAGGCTAGTTAGAGCGTGGTCGCCAATAAAGGTGTGGCTACTAAAGTGTAAAGTGCATTCACTCTAAGCATGGCCTCTGATTTCTTTGTGTTTTATTCAGCTTAAATGTTGTCATCCTAGAGATTGTCTATCTGAAGACACCCTGTTCACAACATGGCACAATGATCAGCTGACCCCAAGATGATTGACTGTTTTTTGTCAAAACTTTAAGGTTTATTTGTATGTTCTTTCAAGGTACCATTTTTGATGAATTAAAAAAAATAATAATAATAAATGTACCGTATTTTTCAAACCATAAGGCGCATTAAAAGCCTTTAATCTTCAAAAAGTTTTGTGGTGCGGCTTGTAATCCTGTGTGGATGAAGCCGTGCGACTCCATCTCACTGATACCGTTATAGCCCGAGTGGAGCAAACTAATTCAGAGCTCACCATCATTCCGCGTGGATTAACCAAAGAATTCCAACCGCTAGATATTGGTGTCAACAGGTTGTAAATTAGAGGGATCCAGGCTTTATGTCCAAATACCAGCATTACTGTGGTGGTCTAGTGTATAGGGCGCTGGATCGCTGATCCTAAGGTTGGGGGTTCGAGTCCCCATAAGGTTGTCACTGTCCCCCCCCCCCCCCCCCCGTGCAGCTAACTGGGTTATCAAAGGCAGGCCATGTCTTTCACTGTTTATGGTGAGAGGCATGTAAAAGAACCATTGCTGACTTTCGTAAAGAGTAGCTGCAAAGCCGTCAGCGTGTTTCTGTCCCTTGCTAAAAGGGTTGTGACAGGAAGGGCATCCGACGTAAAATCCTATGCCAAATCAAAATGTGCGAATCAGATGATTCGCTGTGGCGACCCCTGAGAAAGGGAAAAAGCCGAAAGGAAAAGAAGAAAGAAGAAGTCCACTGATAAACACGCCATGTGTAACAGTGCCTGAAGTGAACTTAAAAGGGTCAGCATTTCAAATAGCATATAATAAATGACTTATTACGCTTGTTTGCTCGGTCAGTACAGAGAAATCTCAGCCCCACTTGGTCTATACTCAGCCCTAGAGCTGAGATTTTTCTCTACAGACCTCACGCTCGGTTCCTAAGTAGGCTATATTGTAGGCTACCTATTGGGAATGAAACAGTTTTCTATACTTTGTCAATATTTATAAGATTTTGAGTATGATATTGTAACACTATGCAACATGATATACCGTATAAGGTTTGCTGTGTAAGGTTACGCAGTGTGTATCAATATATAAACACTTGCATCCCAGAACCAAAAACATGCTTTTAGAGCCAGTTGGATTTCCCTTCAGCGCTTTCTGCTTGCAAAGCACAAAGTTTGCATTCCTCAGTTCATCGTTTGAACTAAGCCTTCAACCTCACGCTCGGTGACTATCTTGTTGCAGCTGTTTGATGGCTTATGAAATGTTCCCTTGTTGTTGTTGTTGTTGTTTTATTGTTGTTTTGATTGAGCGTCCCTGATATTGAAACAGTGACTGTAGTAGAGAAGGAGGGTTGATGAAAGGGAATGCAGCTACAGGGAAAAGGAGGCGAGGATAGAACTGGCGGTGCCGAAACAATGAGAATGTCCCGTGGTGGATAAGCGTGTCCGTAGTTTTCTGTGTATCCCAGCTGTTGTGATGCTTCACACACACAGGGTGCTTTGTTCTGTTCTGGTACACCAGAGGCTCCACAAAGCTGCTTCTGTGCTGCAGGAACTCGGTGGTCAATCCGTGTGTGTGTGTGTGTGTGTGTGTTTGTGTGTGTGTGTGTGTGTTGAGAGATGAGTTCACTCGCCGTAGCTTTGAAAGACTTATTGGCTGTGAACCTGTTCAAATACCAAATACTTGTCAAAGTCTCTGTACGAATCAGTTTCGTCCCGATGTTTGAGTCGTTCCACACAGGTTTTGCTACTAAACTACTTCGTTACAGCTTATGTTGGAATATTATAAGCTATTTTGTAAGGATATGAGGTGTGGAGATCCTAAATAACGAATGCTAATTTGCAGCTGCCATGGGGCATATTGGGATAGCGGGAACGTTTCATGTCATTAATAAAGACGTCTCATGCAAAGTATGGGTGGCAATGAGGGGAGTGGAGGGGAGGGGGAGCTGTTGGGAAACAAATAACGTGTGTGAATTAAAAAAAAAACAACAACAAGAGTTTACTCAACTCGAACCTGAAGTACTGTGTAGCACCATCTTGTAAAATCGTATGATATCATAAATAAAGGAATTATTTTCTGAAATGATATAAACTTGCGTTGGATGGAACTCTGACTCATTCATGATTCACCCTGCTTCATTTGTGCCGTTTCCCTATAGACACCTGGTTTTTTTTTTTTCTTTTTCCTCATTTTCGCCCTTATTTTAGTCGTATTTAATTTCCACCCATCAAGCATTACTTTCCCTATCGCACGATCACCACCAATCAGGGAGGGGCGAAAGCATGCACACGCTCCTCCGTGACATGTAATGCTAGCCACCCACTTCTTTTCGAACTGCAGCGCATGTGTATTTCGGGGTGGCTGCTATTCGCCCCCTCAAATGAATGAGCTCACCGACGCCCGTGATTGGCTGGTGATCTCTGTGAGTGACAGGGAAGTGAGCGTATGCCATCCCACCCTACCGTAACAGCTTGGCCGATTGGCTCCTATGTTCACAATAAATATCAAGTGGATCTCGATCTTGGTTTTACGCGTCGTGCTGTGATCGCGCCACGTGATTTACTTCTTAAATAATTGCATGAATGAACATGCTTCCAGATTTCATTTCCAGTCAGATTTACTGATTAACATGCTTTAAAATCAAGAGCTTCAGTGGTAAGCTGATCCCTTAAAATGATTGAAATTATCTTATATCCAGTTTGCCCCATACCAGCCCCCCACCCCTGTGAGTGCCCGATCCTGTCGGATCTTGGAGCTGAAGAATGGTTGGGTGTGGTTAATACTTGGATGGTTGACTGCCTGGGAATACTAGGTGCTGGGCAAAGTGGCACCGTCAGAAGGCAACGGTAGGCCACGCTAGTGTAATCTCCCAAAGCAACCATGACCACCTGGTGCTCAGTGGCAGCTGAGAGACGCAAGAAGAAGAAGATATCCAATTTAATATAGTGGTACCTCACTTTACGAAAGTCTCACCAAACGAAAAATGCAGGTGATGAAACGCATTTTCATAACATTTTTGTCTCTGTATACGAAACAAGTTCACGTTACAAAATCTTAAAAATTCAAACACGCCATTCAAACATTCAAACAATGCTCGAGCTGCTCTCCCGTCAATGACATTCAAACATCCCGCCCCGCTGGCCTCCCATTGGCTAACAACTGAGGTGTCATTCATGTCGCATTCACTCGAGCACCATCTTGGACAGGTCCACCTGACGCCATCTTGGAGAGGGTTCCCATTATCGAAGAGGGATGACGCAGCTACCTCCCATTGCCTATTATGGAGCTGAATCTACCATGATGCTTTTCGTATAAAGGACAGAGTTACTGTTGTTTCATGCTTTATTTCTTGACTCAGGCTTTTAACCTTCCATAAACATTTGTAAGATTCTAACTCTACTAAGAAGACATGGTCAACACACTCGCGCGCGCACACACACACACACACACACACACACACACACACACACACACACACACACACACACACACACACACACATGTGTGTGATTTCCGGTGCGAGTGAGAAGAAGAAACGGGCTCGCATTTTACATGTAAAATGTGTGATTCATTCCAAG
The DNA here is from genome assembly GCA_024760905.1 of Plotosus lineatus. Classification (NCBI taxonomy): domain Eukaryota; kingdom Metazoa; phylum Chordata; class Actinopteri; order Siluriformes; family Plotosidae; genus Plotosus; species Plotosus lineatus. Next base: position 17,992,286 of record CM045731.1, read on the forward strand.
GCTCCCAATACTACCCCTAAACCTTTAAAATTTATAAAAGTATACCTTTTAAGACCTCCTTCTGCTTCAATATCGTACCGATGGTAGACGGGGTTTGGCCATATTCCTCTGTGATATCACTCGAGCCCGTTTCTTCTTCTCACTCGCACCGGAAATCACACACGTGTGTGTGTGTGTGTGTGTGTGTGTGTGTGTGTGTGTGTGTGTGTGTGTGTGTGCGCGAGTGTGTTGACCATGTCTTCTTAGTAGAGTTAGAATCTTACAAATGTTTATGGAAGGTTAAAAGCCTGAGTCAAGAAATAAAGCATGAAACAACAGAAACTCTGTCCTTTACACACAAAGCATCATGGCAGCTGCAGCTTCATAATAGTCAATGGGAAGGAGCTGCGTCATCCCTCCTAGCCAATGGGAGGCCAGCGGGGCAGGATGTTGGGAGATAGGCAATGGGAGGTAGCTGCGTCTTCCCTCCTAACCAATGGGAGGCCAGTGGGCGGGATGTTTGAATGTCATTGATGGGAGAGCAGCACGTGCAGTTTGAATGTTTGAATGGCGCGTTTTAATGTTTGAATGGTGCATTTTAATTTTTAGGATGACGCTTTCGTAATGTGAACTTGTTTTGTATCCAGAGACAAAAATGTACATTATATATACTAGTATAGCCCACATATTTACTCCTGTTTCATTCAAGCCTAAAAGGAATGTTTGATGTTTGATGCTCATTCATTCTCAGTCCTGCTTGTTTTGCACACCACCCCACTCTATTTTCTACAGACATCAGTAGAAGTTAATTGAGTGTTCTAAAACTCTGCACCTCAGTGTGACTTATTAAAAGCCAAGCCGCCTGCAGGCTCCTTCTACAGTCACGCAGAGAGCTGGTTGACTCATTCTGCCGCTCTTTTTACCCGACACCCCCACGCCCAACCTGATCCTGCTAAAGTGTCTGTCTTTTGAAACAGCACTGATATTTACACTACCCAGTACCACTACATCTAGGCTTGGTAGTAAAATGTTTCTATAGTAATATAGATGGAGGTCATGTGGTGAAATGAGATGGGAGAGAGAGAGTGAGAGAGAGAGAGAGAGAGAGAGGCTCACAGAGTTTATCAACTGCCTGCCACCAGAAAATGTTTAGCAATGCAAATCAAGGTCTGTGGTAATAAGGCACGGCTTAGCCGAAGGCGGAAATGTGTTCCCTCTACAAGATTCATCAGGAGAACAAACCGATGTGCCCTACTGGACACCACTAGATTTTGCATTTCATAGCTTGAATAGCATGCATGAACTGAATGAATACTGCAATTTAGGCTGGAGCCTATCTCAGCCGGCTCAGGGCGAAGAGAAGATACAACCTGAACAGCTCTCCAGACAATGTCTGTCTGTCTTCCTTTCAGCTTTTTCCTTTTTACTCGGGAGTCGCCACAGCGAATCATCTGATTCGCACATTTGATTTGGCAGAGTTTTTTTTACGTCGGATGCCCTTCCTGACGGCTTTGCAGCTACTCTTTACGAAAGTCAGCAATGGTTCTTTTACATGCCTCTCACCATAGACAGTGAGAGACATGGCCCGCTTTTGATAACCCGGTTAGCTGCACTGGGGGGGGGCAGTGACAACCTTGTGGAGAGTGGGACTCGAACCCCCAACCTTTGGATCAGCGATCCAGTGCCCTATACCACTAGACCACCACTGCCCCAAACAGCTCTCCAGACAATCACAGGGCAATATACACACAACCTTTCACACTCACACTGAAGGGCAATTTGGAACAGTCCATCAGCCTATGGATTGGTGAAGGAAACCTGAGTATCCAGAAGAAACCAACACAAGCACCGGAAGAACATGTAAACTCCGCACAGAAATGCCCCAAGTCCGGGACTCGAACCCTGGACCTTCTTACTGTAAGGTGCTTGACGTGCTAATCACTACAATACCACGCCACCCATCGTATCAAAACCAGTACAGTCATCCCTTGCCACTTCGCGACTTGAAGTTTGCGGCCTCAGTGCATCGCGGTATTTTCCGTAAATATCCAAAATCAAAAAAATTCATAAAAATTTCAAAATTCGTGCTGAAACTCACATGTATGCAAACGGAATGCAGGGACCCAATGCAGGCTGCGTCCATTGTTTACAAACGGCAGACTGAAGTGCCCCTCCTTCAATCCCAGTTCAGGCAGGGACCGCCCACGCAATTCAATCTCGCAAGCTGGTTGGCTTAGACGAGTGATGCTGTAGTCTCGCACATTCGCGCGGGAATTTTTGTGATTTTCAGATCTTATAGTGTTTGTGTGGAGTTTATGTTCTCCCCGTGCTTGCGTGGGTTTGCACTAGGTCAATGATCACCAACCGTTTTGAAACTGAGAGCTACTTCTTGGGTACCAATTAATGCGAAGGTCTACCAGGTCGATACACACTTCTGAAATGACAAATTTGCTCAATTTACTTTTAATTATATGTTATTGTTAATAATTAATGATATTCATCTATGGGAAGATATTGATTTGATTAAAAAAAAAGCAATCAATTTAGATGCAGCTCAATGGAGAGTGGCGCTATGGAGCTGTGGGCCTGTTCTAAAAATAGCACTGAACAGGCTTGCGGGCTACTCATGTTGTTCTTGTGGGCGACCTGAAGCCCATGGGCACCATGTTGGTGACCCCTGTTCTAGGCACTCCAGTTTTCTCCTGCAGTTCAAAAACATGCACAGTAGGCTAATGTGCTGTTCTATCTTGACCCTAGGTGTGAGTGTACGGTGTAAATGGTTGTGTATGTGTGTTGGCCCTGTGATGCTCCGAAGAGCTGATCAAGGTGTACCATGCCTTCACACACAGTCAGCTCAGATGGGCGTGGACATCGCTGCAACTCAATTAGGATTAAGAGGCTTAGAAAATGAATGAAGGAAATTCCTGTTTTTTTTTTTGCAGTAAGCAAGGACGTCCTAGGTTTGAGTCACGAGCTCAGAACAGGTATTCAGGTGTTTCTGTGTGGAATGTGTATTTTCTTCCCATGCTGACATGGATTTCCTTTGGTTATTCTGGTTTCTTCCCACAGCCATGACAGTTACATGTACATTAAGATAATTGGCTGTTCCAAGTTGCCACTCGGGGTGCATGCGAGTATGAATGGTTGTTTGTGTGTGTTTTGCCGCTGTGATGGACTAGTGACCTGTTCAGGGTGCCTTCATCTGGAGTCAGCTGAGATAGGTTCAAGCCTCTCTGCGACCTCAGTAGGAGCTGGTGAAGTCCCCTTGTTTCATAGTTGTATAGTGAAGTTCCCTTGTTTGTTCAAGTCCCCTTTTTCTGAAGAAGTGTTTATATATTGTTCTAGGTGACCTCGCCGAGTCGCCTTTGTTCTGCAGTCAGGACTTAGTGGATGTTTTGACTGTATGCGACCGTGAACATGGTGTGGTGTCCACTTCCACCACCATCGTTTTGGGGACATTCCTTAGTATACAAATCTGAACAGGTGGCGACTGAACACAATGTTTTTCTCCAGCGCCAACAGAACCGGGTGCTTATTGTCAGTTTAAACACACATGGCTAGGCAACGACATAAACATAGAAGCCTTTACTGTTGATTTACGATCAGGTTTCTTTTGAAGGCTTGTTTATGTATGAACTTAAAGTGACTGCAAAGTGTCATAGCTGGGGCACAAAAATAGGCTTTTCCACTGTACACTCAGCTCTGGGCTGTGAGACCATATGTATGTGAGTGTTGAGGTCTAGATGGCGAAGTAGCAGTGTTTGCTGGTCAGTTAGTAAGACTAAGGAAATTCTGAAGCATTTCGCAAGCGTTCTTCTCTACATTATTTTTATACATGTCTTACAAGTTCCTCACACCAAGAAGGTTCTTGATTCGAGTTCATGGGCTCAGCGAGGACATTTCTACTGGTTTCCTCTTACAGAGCAAAGACATGCACATTATGCTAATTCTTCTTTCTTCTTCTTCTTCTTTTCCTTTCGGCTGTTCCCTTCAGGGGTCGCCACAGCAAATGATCTGCCTCCATCTCTCCCTATCCTCTGCATCTTCTACTCTTACTCCAACGACCTTCATGTCCGCCTTCACCGCATCCATAAATCTTCTCTTTGGTCTTCCTCTGGGCCTTTTGCCTGGTAGTTCCAACCTCAGCATCCTACGACCAATATACTCACTATCCCTCCTCTGTACATGTCCAAACCATCTCAATCTAGCCTCTCTGACTTTGTCTCCAAAACATCTAACATGTACTGTCCCTCTGATGTACTCATTTCTGATCCTATCCATCCTCGTTACTCCCAAAGAGAACCTCAACATTTTCATCTCTGCTACCTCCAACTCTGACTCCTGTCTTTTCCCCAGGGCCACTGTCTCAGTCCCAAATTGTCCAGTGCCGGCTAAGATCCTTCAGTATCCTCGTGGCACTATGAGGAGTAAGTGGGAAGTAGGATGTTTAATAGGAAAGGATGTTTTGCACTGTTTTGGCATGCGTAGCTAGGTGTGTACTACGATGACTAGGGGAGTGTCTGAGTGAAAGGGCTGGGCATGTAATTTTCCACGCAACGCACTATGGACCTGGTTTTGATTTGCATGAACCTGCTTTGCATCTGAAACTGAAAGAGAAACATAAACAGGCCCAGTGGGAGCTTGTATAGAGCAATCACTGGAGGCTTTTCAAGCAATTAACAAACCGTCAATGTTTTTTTTTTCTATCTGAGTAGTTCTGCTGTAGCTTAATTATAAATGATTATTGATTACAGTCAGACTTAACCTATAGTGCTACAAGTGAAGCAAGAGCCATTTCAATGAAGAAACTGAGAAATCAATATGAGAATCAAGACGCAGTGAAACGAAACATGACATTAGCAAAAGTCCACAGATTCCTCACTGTCAGTATCGATTCAGAGTTTTACAGGCGAAACTCTGTATCTAAGGGGCGGGAGAAAGAAACGTGAACATGAAGAGGGGATTCAAGATAAGTGGATAAATTACAGGAGTGGAGGAGGTCGTTTCCTCTCTTCCTTCTCCGCTGCTGCTGGCTGGATTTTAAAGGATTTTATATTTATGGCTCATTTTTTAACAGAACATAATAGAAAGGGAAGGAGGTGTGTGTGAGAGAAAGAGATGAGTTGAAAAAAGACGGAATATGGAGGAGGTATCTCTTTTTATTTGGAGAGGAATAGCTTTGGGGATGAAAGGCTCTGAAGACTCGAGAACAGATGCATTTTTTGTGTTGTGACAGTTTTGGCAGTTGGCTATTCTGAGAAATTGTAGGTGTTGATGATGTAATTTGAAATGCCTGTATACATTTATAAACAAACGATACTAAACTGAGCCTTAGGGTGACTTTAATCGGATAATCCTCAGGGGTGCAGTTTGAGACCCTTATTTATTTATTTTTTTAAATTTATTCATTCATTTTCTGAACTGCTTAATCCTAATTAGAGTCACAGGGAGGCTGATGCTCATCTTAGCTCACACATGGCAAGGACGGAGTACACCCTGGACAGCTTGCCAGGCCATCACAGAGCAGAAACACGCGGATGGCAACCCAGTGATCTGCTCTTTACGAACAATAGCAATGGCTCTTTTACATATTAAAAAACAACCCAGTCAGCTGCACTCGGGAGGGACAGCAGTGACAACTCCTGACTTTCAGATCAGGAAGCCAGCACCCTACCACCGGGCCATTTATTTATAATTTTAATGTGTTTATAGATGTCGTCTTAGTGTATAGGTGGCATAGTGACTACCTCACTATCGGCAAGATGGTCCTTGGTTTGAGGCCTGTGCCCGTTATTAAGTTTACTGTCTTTTTCAAATTGCCCCTTGGTCTGAATGTGAGTATTTTTTGTGTATGTGTTGTCCTGCGAACTGTTTAAGCCCTCCCCAGTGTCGGCTGAGATAGACAGCAGTGGTAGAGGGTCGCTACAATGCTGTCTAACATCCCTGGCTGTCTATCGACTCTAGTAGGATTTGGAAGTTCAGAAAATGAGTGAGATGAATGAGTGTTCAACAGATCGTCACTAGGGAGAGACATTGCATTATAACTATGCCAAGTTTTAATAATCATCCATTTGTACCTTGCACTCTGTAAGTACCCATCTAGTAAATATATTTGATCCATGATCACATGTACACGTGAGAAAGCGTTCACTTTTCCGGGAGGTATCTTTGAGATTAAAGCTCTCCGTATTGTACACACTGAAATCTCATTCATTCTTTTTTTTGGACTTTTCCCCATTTTCTTCATAATTTAGTCGTATCCGATTGCTCCCCAAATCTTGCCTTCCCTATCACATGACCATGACCACCACTGACCAAATAAGGGCAAAAGTATGCGCACACCCACTCCGTGATATGAGATGTTAGCAACCCACCTGTTTTCCAACTACAGTGCATGCGTATTTGGGGGCGGTCTAACACACCCGGTGGAAAAGAACTATTTGCCCTGCCCCCCTGTACAAATGAGCTCACAGATGCCCATGATTGTCTGATGATCGCTCTGAGTGACAGGGAAGTGGGCGTATGCCGTTCCTCTCTCCTGTGAAAGCGTGCCCAATTTTTGCCCATGGACTCCCAGCCACACCCGGATTCGAAATTACGATGTTCTGGGTTAATACGCATGTAAGCTGTTGATGCGCCACTTGAGAGCCTTCATTCATTTTTTAAGCAGCTCATTTCTAATCAGGGTTGCTGGTGCCCACCAACCATTCACACTCACTCTGACACCTAGAGGAAATTTGGAACAGTGCATGTTTCTGGACCATGGAAGCAAACTTGAGTACCCGGAGGAAACCCGCATAAGCATGAGGAGAATACAGGAAGCCCTCGTGCCCAGGAATCAAACCCAAGTCCTCTTTCTGTGAGGCAGACGTGCTAACAACTACACCGCCCCCACCAAAATCTCATTTTTATAAATATAGTATCCACAACCCTAGTTGACTGCACATGTGACATGATTTACATCATGGTGTGCAGTCATGTAGGTTAACCAAGGTTAAACTGTCGCCTCTGTCATACTCAGGCACCAAAGACGGTCGCTCAGATACCCTGACTGAGCTTCAGTGGCAGAATTATTATGTAAACAGTTTTCACTGAAGACCCCTGAGCTACTTGTGTGGCTCATCAGTGGGCTAAATTCATCTTGGCTTGACAGCTGCTGCAGAGAAGCTCTGAAGGTTGGAGAAGTGAATTTTCTGATTCCTCTCCACCGAACACGCCTAGATGAGAATTCTTACTATAGACAATAAGCTCGCATATTATCAAGGTTGGTATGCATTGAAGGATAAATAATACCAGGCTCCACACATGTTATCGTTTATAGAAATAATGAATAGACTTGAACTGGAAAAGTGCGCTGGGGGTGGTGGGTGGGGTGAGGTGGTGGTCGTGGTGGTGGTGGTGGTGGTGGAGAAAGCTTTTCTAGCTTCAAGATGCCGATAGGAGAATAATTGGGGTGAAGCCAGCTGCAAGCGAATACTGTCGAATCGATAGAAATGTAATGGCAGTAGAAGGATAATAGGGCTGCCATCTTGACCAAGTGTTTGTGAAAGAATAAACAGCAGGAACAGAGCGTCCGAGGCCAATGGTTTATGTGAGATTGATCGATACGAGGTAATAGCTTTCGAAGTAGCTACAGGTATTAAAACCTTCAGACAGCACAACACAGAAATCCTGTCAAGAAATCAGGACCATGTGGAAGGCATAGAAGAAATGAGACGCACAAGGTTGTCCTCACCTCGGCCGTGACTGCTAACATCCCTCTTAATCCCTGGGATTCGCTTTCAGTTTGATTTTATTTGTGGATAATATCAATTCTCAAATGAGTTCATTTACACGCATGAACTGGAGAATACAGGGATCCCTCGCTACTTCGTGCTTAAATTCATGCGGCTTCAGTGCATTGCGTGTTTTTTTTTTTTTAAATATTAATCGAATTAAAAAAAAGGAAATTAAGGAAGAATAGGGGGAAAAGTTAAGGAAAATGCCGCAAAACAATGGCAGTTATGCAAAAAAAAAAAAAACCCAAAAAACAAACAAAAAACAACCCAAAACCCCCCAACAAAACTACTTACATTTTTATCTGAAGTGCACATCTGAGTGTGTGCGAGCGTCTGTATGTGTGTATTTATATTTTATTTTATTTTTGAATGTTTTATTGTTATTATAAGCATTTGTAGCATTGAATATGTATTTATTATATACACATATACATGCAGGTATACGTCAGTCAGGGTGGGTTGATCCTACTTCGCGGAATTGGGTGGTCGCAGGGGGATCTTGGTCCCCATTAACCGTGAAAAGTGAGGGATCCCTGTATATCACAAGAAGCGGAAACGGGTCACAGGGGCGAACCCGGTGATGACCGAAACTTATGATGTAAAGATGTTGTTCTGATGTCCATCACTCACTCTGCTATACTTAACCATTATTCACCACAAATCACTCACTCCCTCACTTGCCGAATCCTACTAGGGTTGCTTGGAGGCTGGAGTTTATCTCAACCGCCACTGGACGAAGGCAGGTACACCTTGGACAAGTCTGCCAGGCCATCACACGACCAACACACACAACCATTCACACTCTAACTCAGACCTGGGTCCATCTGGAACAGCCTAATCTGCATGCCGTTGGGCTAAAAAAGTCTTCCAGGCCATCACACGACCAACACACACAACCATTCACACTCTAACTCAGACCTGGGTCAATCTGGAACAGTCTAATCTGCATACCGTTGGGCTGTAGAGGAGGAAGCCCATGCGAACATGCGGAATACATACAAACTCCTCACAGATACGTCCTCGCAATAGCCTGGGCCTTGAACCTGGACCTCCTTGTTGTGAGGAGAGTGTGCGTAAGGCATGATGATGACGCAGCCTGCTTCAAACACCTGTCACAAACCACAGATGTCTATTTTTTTTTATTATAGATAGATCTGTAGATGGGACAGTGGTGACTTGGTGGTAGGATGTTGATTTACTGATCAGGTCAGGAGGTTCAAGCTCCACTATCACCAAGTTATCACCGCTGTCCCCACAGTGCAGGTAATTGGGCTATCAACGGCCAGCCATGTCTCTCACTGTCTGTGGTGAGATGCTTATACTCCCCGACTTACGTTCATCCGTTTTACGTTTTTTTTTTTTAAGGCAAATTTTGAGTTTAGACGTACCTACGTAGTACACTGACGTAATGATGCTGCGTCCATTGTTTACAAACGACAGACTGAACGTGCCCCTCCTTCGCAGTTCAGTTTTATATATATATATATATATAGCGTGTTACCCTTGTGTTAAGATGTTGTCTCTGTGATCTTTGTGTTTACGCTGTTTTACGGAATTTTGTAACCCTAAGCAAATATGGTTGGTCAGAAGCGTAAGCCTACTAGCATGGGTGCAAGTCTTATACACAGAGATGAATTAACTATCTGCTCAGATCGGCGCGATCTACCATGCATACTCAGTTAAGCAAAGAGAGTTGTAAAATGAATGAAAACCTGAATCCATGAAAGAAAGAACTCTCCGCTCTGCTGGTGATTTACATCAGTGCAGGCTGAGTTCTAAACGAGTTCAACGGCGCCCTTGCTCACTTGAAAGACCGGAAGGCGGTATAACCCACAGCAAGTACACTACTTTCGGTATTGAGCGCCTCATATATTGTAAGCATTGATTGGCTGTCTTAAGCTTCATGTAAAGTGATTGGGTCTAAATAAGTGACTTATTTGAAATTAATGTTGATATTATTTGATATATTTGATATTATTTTACAATGTTATGTTTATAATAATTGATTTAGGGGTGTTTTATGAGATACGGTAATGGTATTTATGGATGTATAGTACAGTATGAGCGTCATATGTCACACGTCATATGTCATACGTCACTGTAACAACTTACATTCACTTTCAACTCAACGTTCGGCCGTCCGGAACCAATTAAAAACGTAAGTCGGGGAGCGTCTGTATCATAGAACTATTGTTAACTTTCGTCAAGAAAACCTGCATAGCCGTCAGTGTATTTCTGCCCTGCCATGGCTTGGTGAGCTGTCCAGGGTGTAGTCTGCCCTCGCAAAAAGTCGGCTAAGATGGGCACCAGCCTCCCTACTACTCTAATTAGTATTAAGTGGTTCAGAAAATGAATGAATAGATCTGTAGGTGCACCATTCCCATGTAGTATTAGTCTACTATAGTATTGTATATACGTAGCTGGCCAATGCGCATCAGAATCGGCTACGTAGACTCTAACAACTTCTGTATATTACACTGCTGGCAGCAAAACAAACCACGAAACAGTGTAATGCAATTATCTTTCCAGAGCAGAGGCTCAGCACCCAACGTGGCTCCAGTGAGTTTACGATGTACATGTGAGGTGTGTGCTGCCCGCTATCTACTGTCCAGTCACAGCAATCCATATATTAGCCAACAGAGAACAGATGTATTGGAAACACCAGATATGATAAGTTCTGCTTCCTCCAGTTCTCTTACCATTGTGTTCCGACTTGCAGTAACATGAACCCAATATATTTCAGGATTTGTTGGTCAGTTTCATTTCATTTTATAGTTTATGTCTATTCCTGCATTTCAGGCCTGTAACCAGGCAGCGTGGTGTCAATTGTGATTAGCACGTTCACCTCACAGAGAGAAAGTCCCGGGCTCAATGCAGTTTGTATGTTCTTACCGTGCTCATGTGGATACTCCGGTTCCTCCCATAGTCCAACTATATTTGGTTGATTGGCTGCTCCAAGTTGCCCCTAGGTGTGAGTATAAATGGTTGTGTATGTGTGTGATGTTAATACTCTAACACTATTCACTCAGTTGCCAAACCACGTAATCCTATTAGGGTTGCGGAAGGTTGGCACCTATTTCAGCTGACACTGAACAGCTAGTCAGACCATCGCAGGGCTACATTCACACATGTACATGTACACTCACACCTTTTGGTGATTTGGAACAGCGAATTATCCTACTGTGCATGTTTTTGGCCCGTGGGAGGAATCGGGAGTACCCAGAGAGCACGGAGAGAGTATGCAAACTCCACACACACACACACACACACATACACACACACATACACACACACACACACACACACACACACACACACACAGAGAAAGAGAGAGAGAGTGAGCAGGGAGAGAGAGAACGCAAAAGAGACAGACATCAAGCAAAGAGAGAAAGTGAGAGAGACAGAGAGAGAGAAAGCGAGAGATAGAGAGAGAGAGAGAGAGAGAGAGAGAGACAGGCAAAGAGAGAGAGAGAGCAAAAGAGAAAGGGAGAGAGAGAGAGAGAGAGAGAGAGAGAAAGACAGGCAGAGAGAGAGAAAGTGAGAGATTAAAAAAGTGAGCGAGAAAGCGAGAGATTGAGAGCGAGAGAGAGAATGTGAATGAGAGAGAGAGAGAAAGCAAGAGATTGAGAGAGAGAGAGAAAAAAACGAGAGATTAAGAGAGAGAGAATGTGAGTGAGAGAGAGAGAAAGCAAGAGATTGAGAGAGAGAGAATGTGAGTGAGAGAAAGTGAGAAAGCGAGAGATTGAGAGCGAGAGAGAGAGAGAATGTGAGTGAGAGATTGAGAGAGAGAGAAAGCGAGAGATTGAGAGAGAGAGAAAGTCAGAGATTGAAAGAGAATGTGAGTGAGAGCGAGAGATTGAGAGAGAGCGAGAGATTGAGAGAGAGAGAGAGAATGTGAGTGAGAGAGAGAGAGAGAGAGAAAGTGAGAGATTGAGAGAAAGAGAGAAAGCAAGAGATTAAGAGAGAGAGTGAGAATGTGAGTGAGAGAGAGAGAGAGAGAGAGAGAGAGAATGTGAGTGAGAGAGAGAGAGAAAGCGAGAGATTGAGAGAGAGAGAAAATGAGAGAGAGAGAGATAAAGAAAGTGAGAGAGAGAAAGTGAGTGAGAGAGTGAGCGATTGAGAGAGAGCACGAGAGAGCGATGGATAGAGAGAGAGAGACATGGAGGGAGACATACACACACACACACACACACAGAGAGAGAGAGAGCGAGAGAGAGAGATTACGAGAGAGTGTGTGTGTGTGTGTGTGTGTGTGTGTGTGTGTGTGTGTGTGTGAGAGAGAGAGAGAGAGAGAGAGAGAGAGAGAGAGAGCTGCTGTTCAGTAGTTAGCATGGCTTTCTCGGGCTAATCGTGACACCCCTCTGTGTTAAAGAAACTTCGTGTTCAAAGAGCAACGCAACAAACACTGATAAAGAGAACAAAGGGCGGAGGAGAAAAAGAAGAGTATTCCACCAGAGAGAGAATAATCTATACCCCCCGTCATTTTTCATATCAGACGACTGAAGTTGATTTGAATGAAACTCAAATCGGAGGAAGATTTAAAAAAGACGGATTGTTTATTATATGCGTGTGTATGTTTATGTATCTGCTAGTCTCAGCTCAGGCGGCACGGTGGCACATCTGCCCAGTGGCGGGCAGTCAGGGCCAGCAAAACCTTTTCTGCTGACCTGAACACTATCAGAAGCACCGACCTGCATTTACAGCTTAAATTATGGTATTTGTTCCATTAAATTGTATTAATTAATTCCCAAAAGTCGATTCTATTCTTTTCGTATCGTCTTTTGGCGGTGAGCACTATTCCGCACCCAGTCCTCCCATGTTTTTCCAATACCCAGTAGAGGGCGAAAGTGAGCATGGGAAAGCACCATCAAAATGCCATCTAAATCCTAACCTTAAACCTAACCTAACCCTAACCTGCAGAGCCTGTAGACGTCTCACGTGCTCACTTTCGCCCTCTACTGGGTATTGGAAAACCACAGAAGGACTGGGTGCGGCATAAGGCACACCTCTTTTGGCTGCACTGCTTCCAGTACATGTTGAATGTTCGATTTTTTTGTCCAATCCGATTTTTGCTTCCATGGGCGGCCATATCAATCTAATCTGCTTGAAGCTGTAAGATGTTATCTTGTGTTTTTGCATATTATTGATAGTGTGTATAATTACGACGTGACAGTTGCGGTACTTCAAGATGGATTAAGTCCATTATGTCCCACTGAAGGCCCAGGTACCAAATGCACCGCCTGCCCCTGCATCTGCCTCACAGCAATGGTGTGATTCCCGGGCTTGGAGCCATTCTGTGTGGAGGTTGAATGTTCTCCCCGTGCTTGCATAGATTTCCGCCGGGGACTCTGGGTTCCTCTGACAGTCCGAAGACATGCACATTAGGCTAATTGGCTGTTTGTGGGTCTGATTGGATGGGCATGTGTTGCCCTGTAATTGTCTGGTGAGCAATTAAGTATGTACGCCACCTTTCGCCTAGTGTGAGCTGAAATGGGCACCAGCCTCCCCCACCCCAATTAGCGAGTGATTGGAGTCTAAGCTCCTGTTTTCGGCAAGAAGGTAACAAGAACGATATCCTCCAGAAGACCTTCTGGTTATTCCTTCCCTGGACAGCGAGAGTTGGAATGATCTAATGAAAATTCTAATTAAAATGAAAAAGTAGTTTTCGGGACTGTTTTGATTAGTGATGACATTGCTCAGTTTAACCCCCACCCCCATGCTGGACCCAGATCTCCTCTGGCTGAAGGCATAGAATTAGTGCCCTTATCATTTTTTTGTGTAATTGGAGAATAAGTGGCAATCCATGCTCATTATAGAGTCAATCATGTGTGGCCTGGTCCGGGTCCTGTCGCAGTAGATATGTCCTCCTCTGGGGCGAGGATGTATTTTCTTCGTTAGCTGTGGGCTCATTAATCAGAAGCTCCAGATTTAAAGTCCTCGGATAGTTTTGAAAAGTACCAACTGGGGCAGCACGGTGGTGTAGCGGTTAGCACATCCGCCTCATAGCAAGACTGTCTTGGGTTTGAGTTGTGGGTGGGTTGAGGTTGTGGGTTTGAGTTGTGAGTGGGTTGAGGTTGTGGGTTATGAAGTTTGCATGCGAACGGATTGCAGTGCTCCATCGAACAAACCTCAAGAAAGTTCCTTCTGAGGGGTGAGGGAGGGGCATTCAGTTAGGGGCCGTACTGTAGTGCATATGCAATCCTACATAGCTTGAAATGAGTAAATGTGTCCAGAGATTGGATTGTTATATAAAATCTCATGATTCTGAAATGGTAGATGGCTTTTCCATTATTAATTTTTTTTCACTTGCCAGCCTATAATTTTTGCAGTATGTGACCTTATATACTAGTAATCTCAGGACCAATTCTCGTTAAAGAACCTTTAAAGCACATGATCACTGTAAATAATTTGACCCCATCCATTTGCATAAAGCTGTAATTTAAAGACAGGGTGGGTTATTTTGTCTCTGCAGAATGAACTCCCACTTCCCCTTTCTTTTTTCAGACAGCCATGATTCACTAGTTTGTGTGGGCTTTTTCTAAACAGAGTGCTGTGTGTTTGTTTCTGCTTTTGAAAGACGCGTAGTGGAGCATTTCAATAGAACCGTTCTCAATCACTTCGTCCAGTGTTGGTGCCCTTCTCTTGCCCCAGCAGGCTGACTGGTGCACTGTTCTGCTGGCACTGCTACTGGCATCAAGCGCCACGATGGGCTGGACGAGCCATTGGCGCCTGCCAGCTTTGTGCGGTCAGAATCGCCCCATTCACAGAACATCCAAAATGGCAGCCAGGCCTTTTGAAAGGGCACAGTTGGGTTTAATGAGCGAGACACGCAGCTGGTTCTCCATGGACCATGCTGAGGTGATAAACTCCTACTTTCTTTATGCATGCCAGGACAAATATTGTGTTCCAACAGTACTAGTACAACTGTGTATAGCTAGAGTTTCATCAAATGAAATAAATAGGATTAAGGTAATAAGCATTAAGAACCATTAGCTTTGTGGGTATATTTGTCACAGTACATCATTGGATCACCAGTACATCATTAGTCACCTGGCGGCTTGTTAATACAAATCCACTCCACCCTGCATCCTACAAAATTACAGAAAACCTATACCTAAACATTTAAAACTCTATTGAAGCCTGGAGCCTATCTCAGCCGGCACTGGCCGAAGGTGGGTTACAGGCTGCCAGACCATCACAGGGCAGCACACACAACCATTCACTGTCACAGTCACTGTCACAGTCACACCTAGGGGAAATTTGGAACAGCCAGCTGATGTAATGTGCATGTCTTTGGACGGTGGGAGGAAACCAAAGTACTGTACCCAGAGGAAACCAATGCTAGCACAGGAGAGAACAAGCAAGCCCCATTCAGAACGGTCCCAGTTACGCAGCAGGTTTAAACCTAGAATCAGATTGCTGTGAGGCAACAATGCTAACCAACCCATCGCTGTGCCGCCCTGCAAATTGGTGAAAAAGTGCCTGCAATTTACTGTAAATGGTAAATTCTTCGCAGCAAACCAGGTAGAGCAACCATTCTGACCCCGATCCACCGCTGAAAGCACCTGTAATAGGCATATGAGCATTAGAACCGGATCATTGAGCATCCAAGAATGGATGCTTGGGGGCACGCGCGCGTGTGTGTGTGTGTGTGTGTGTGTGTGTGTGTGTGTGTGTCTGTGTGTGTCTGTGTGTGTCTGTGTGTGTCTATCTGTCTGTGTGTGTGTGTCTCTCTCTGTGTCTGTGTGTCTGTGTGTGTGTGTGTCTGTGTGTGTGTGTGTGTGTGTGTGTGTGTGTGTGTGTGGGGGTAGGCAAATGAATCAAGTTATTTTTTTAATGTATAAAAGTGGAACAACAGTCGTGTGTGTGTGTGTGTGTGTGTGTGTGTGTGTGTGTGTGTATGTACGTGTACGTGGGGGGGCAGGCAAATGAATCAAGTGATTTTTTTTTTTATCTATAAAAGTGGAACAACAGTCTTGTGTGTGTGTGTGTGTGTGTGTGTGTGTGTGTGTGTGTGTGTGTGTGTGTGTGTGTGTGTCATTGTCTAAAGTTACATGCATTTGCATGTCAGTGTTTGGTGTCCTCGTGGACCTATCTCATTGACCAGATTCTTATCTGAATCTTGTGTGTTTTGTGTGTGTGGGGAGAGAGAGAGAGAGAGAGAGAGAGAGAGAGAGAGAAACACAGCATCACTACTGTATTCTCCCTTCTCAAGTGAACTTTTCTTGTAGTTTAATGACTGCTCTGTAAATTGATTGAAGTGTTGTATTGACAGGACTGAATCCTTTACAACACTGGAGCCGATTACGCCAGAAATTCTCTGTTACGTCTATTAAAGCTGAAGAGCAAAGTGTCTCCAAACGTGGTGTAGGCTGGTTTATTATATCAGGTTTGATGCGTTGATAACTGGTGCGCCGTATTGAACCAGAGTGTTTTTGGATTGAATGTTGCCCTCTCAGGGCAGTGGTGGTCTAGTGGTATAGGGCGCTGGATCGCTGATCCAAAGGTTGGGGGTTCGATTCCCACTCTCCACAAGGTTGTCACTGTCCTCCCAGTGCAGCTAACTGGGTTATCAAAGGCGGGCCATGTCTCTCACTGTCTATGGTGTGAGGCATGGAAAAGAACCATTGCTGACTTTCGACAAGAGTAGCTGCAAAGCCGTCTGCGTGTTTCCGCCCTGCGATGGCCTGGCGAGCTGTCCAGGGTGTACTCTGCCCTCGCCCGAAGTTGGATGGGATGGGCGCCAGCCTTCCCGCGACCCTAATTAGGATTAAGCGGTTACAGAAAATGATGATGATGAATGAATGTTTCCCTCTCATGGAAAGAATTAAGGAGAAGCAACACATGGATACTGTTTCAGAAACTGGGATGTATGGGTGGTTGGATGGATGGATGGAACTATGAACAGATAAATTTATGAAAAATCAATAATAGACAAGGGGAATTTATATATAGATGGATGGATGGATGGGTGGATGGATGGGACTGTGGACAGATAATAAATCATCAATGGACAATTGCATCAATGAAATGATGAACAGTTGCTTGGATAGATTGAGAGTTTGAGGTATTGATCAATAAATCAATAGAGATAATAGATGGATGGATGAATGGCTTGGTGGAAGGAAATATCACGGATAAATGGATGGATAATGAATTGACAGTTGCATCAATGAAAAGATGGATGGACATTTGGTAGGTTGGATGGATTGATGATCAGTTTGAGGTATTGTTCAGTAAATCAGTGGAGAGATGATAGCTGGCTGAATGGATGGAGAGATCTTCAATCGACTCGTGAATGGAAGAATAAATCGACTGTTTTGTGGATGGATAAATGGACATATAAATGGATGGATGGACATGAATTGATTAATATATTAATAGAAAGATGATGAAAGATGTTGGCTGGATGGGTGGATGGAAAGATCTGGATGTTGCTGTGAAAGCGAAAGCGGTGGTTTTTAAACGAATAAAGTAAAAATGTGTGCTGTGTTACTTTCTCTTGTAACACTGCTGACATGCAGGTATTTGCAGAGCTGTTTACTGCGCTCTTTATTTTTAACCTAACACCGGAACATATCCAGAGCATGATTGCAGATACCTTCTTACCAGAGTGTAAGATGTTCTTCAGCACAGTGTACGCAGGTGTGGAAGGAGGATGTAAGATATTTGCTCAGGGTTCGTCTAACACTCCATCCTAATTGGAACGTTGCTTTTTTAGCTTGAGGACTGGACTTATTGTCTTCAGCTCACCAGGACACATTTTCAGGAAGGTTTATGATCTTGAAGAGTCCATATTGCACATAATGACATGTGAATACTACAACCAGCAGTGTTTTGTAAACCATTCTCACGCTCATTAGTTATTCTAAAACAAGATCTCTACATCAGCATAATATATTTATAGTCACTTTATTTGGCAACCCTGTCATTGTGTTTTTTCTGCTGCTCCTCCTCCTCCGCCAGTAAAAATCATTATTATCAGTGTGAATCATGGGCGGTATGGTGGCGCCGTGTATGGCCGCCTCACAGAAACCTCACAGTCCTGGGTTTGAGTCCCGGGCTCGGTGATGGCGTTTCTGTGTGGTGCTCACATGGTTTCCCTGTGTTTGTGTGGGTTTCCTCCAGGTACTAAGGTTTCCTCTTTGTGTCGGCTGAGATAGCCTTCGGCCTCTTTGTTAGAACTAATTCTGACGCACAGTAGTCTTGTGTGTTTGTTTTCTCTGTCAGGTAGAAGTAGCTAATAAAAACTGCAGCACCTAAGTTGAAAGAAAGACATAAAAAAGGAAAAATGTAACATTGTAATGCTGAGATAGTGATTTTTTTTTTTTTTGAGTCTCTTAGTTCCTCTCTTGAAGCCTCCCCTGAAGACTTAGTAGATAAAAGCAATACTTAAAGCTCCCTGCTTCAGCTGGGATTCAGGTGTGAAGATCATCTACGCTTGAGTATCAGAATATTTCCATGCTGTTGTTCATGTTAAAAAGGACGAGGTTCTTTCTATTCCCAATTTACATGCCTAACATTTGATCTTGGATGTTCAGCACGGTTCTTTTTTTTAAATATTTGATAAATTATAGTTATTAAAAATATGTTGTTTTCGCCTCTTTTGGTTTGTTAATTTGTCTGTTTATATGTTTGTTTACGTGCAGTATAACTCAAAAAGTTATGAACAGATGTTGATGATATTTTTCTCTTGAGTATGACATGGAACAAGTAACAATCCTTTGCATTTTGGAGGTAATCCGCATCTGGGATCATGTTGAAAAGAAACCCATTAAAGTCAATAAGTGCAAATAATGTCTGAAAGAATTCCGAGACATTTCATCATAACTTTGCTTACCTTGAGTCTTCGGCAGATTTTATAGGTTAATCAGTGAACTCGACACCTTGTCATTTGACCCTGGTGGATTTAGTGTACACTCTGAGTCCCTCTTTAGTTACACCCACCAGGAGCTAATGTTGTTCCCTGTGTTGGTTGGTTTGTCTGTTTGTTTGTGTGCAAATTCAAAATGTAATGTACATATTTTAATGACTCTTTAATGATTTTTTTTTTTTTACTCGAGAATGGTGTAGTAACAGTGACAAACTGTTAAATTTTAAAAGTGATCCCTGCACCGAAAAAAAAAAAAAAATCCTGAACTTTTGAAAACTGCCTATTCTTTAAAATGCGCCAAAATGAGATGCCTGTTAGCGGGATGTCAAGTCATATTAATAAATCTCTGCCTGCCGAAGATTTCTTCCCATCTCTGAGTACTGCTCTTTTTTATTTTATTTTTGCATGATACACTAGTTAGCAAGGTTTTGGGTTTTAAATACTCTGCCTCACAACAAGAAGGTCCTGGGTTCCAACCCCATGTTTGGCAAGGGTGCTTCTGTGTAAAGTTTGTATACTTTCCCCGTGTTTGGGTGAGTTTTTTCTGGGTACTTTAGTTTCCTTCCATGGTCCAAAGTCACGTACATTAGGCTAACTGGCTATTCCAAATTGCCCCTAGGTCTGAATAGTTGTGTATGTTTTATGATGGTTTTGGCAAACTGTTCACAGTGTACCCAGTCTTCTCCCAGTGTTAGTCTCCAGGTTATTCTCAGGTTATATCTTGCATGCCCCTTTAAAGGTAAAACATACAACTAAATAAAACTTTAAAAAAAAGAAGACAAAATCATTTAAACATTAACAAAATGAGCCAACATGAAAAAATAATCATCCAGCCACCCTGCAACGCCATTAGGACTAAGTACTTTGGCAAATGATCCATCTTTTGTATTCATTTTTTTATTGCAAATGAATGCTAGAAGTCTGTATTTGTGTGTATGTTTAGCATTTCCCCCTCTTTCTTGCAGTGTGTGTCAAGTTTCTGCAGAAACTACGAAGCTATTTTTAGGTTTGGAGATGTATTGTACTTCACTATCCCTGTTGTTTTGACCAGAGAGACCTCTGGAGATTCTCAGCAGTTAATTGAAACCAGCTGTAAGTGTGGAAACCGGGAAACGCCTTCTGTGTCCGAGCGTTGGTATTGGCTTTCGTAGTGCAAGGAGACTTCTGATTGGTTGATGCTGGAGGATCACTGAAGGTCACTGGATTTTATTAAGCTTGGTTGTGTTTGCGGCACATTTTGTATGGTTTGCACAAAGTTAAGCATTGTTAACTTCACCCGTAATACCCTTTGGCTAAATATAATTCTACTCAAGTGCATTATAAATGGCATTACCTACTGTAAACAGGCTTTAAATTCTCTTATGTTGTTTAGTTAATGTTCATTTATTTTCCTTATCCTTCTTTCTGATTGTTAGCGATTCTTCAGATTATCTCAGTGCATTCCATGACCTAGAAATGAAAGTGCATTACCAGTCTGCAGTAGCTTTCATGAGATAATGAAATGGATATTTTTCTATAAATCAATTTGGTGTACGGTAAACCTTCCTGTTGCTCTTCTACTTCTCATTCCCCCTGTTTACAGATTCATCAACACAGGAAAAACTCTTTAAACCAGATCTCAACACAAGCACCTCCTTTTATTGCTTCTCCAACATTCAGAGCCGTCAAAGAGCGCAAACCTCTACCACAGCACTCCTACTGGTTCTGCTATACCACCACACTTCCAAAAACTGAAGTCCTATGTTAAATTTAGTGAGTGTAGTCTGCTGTATTCAAGGCGATTAGTCACTAATTCAGGCATCCATTCAGTTGTGGTGGGCAGTGGTGGTCTAGTGGTATAGGGCGCTGGATCGCTGATCCAAAGGTTGGGGGTTCGAGTCCCACTTTCCACAAGGTTGTCACTGTCCCCCCCAGTGCGGCTAACTGGGTTATCAATGGCGGGCCATGTCTGTCACTGTCTATGGTGAGAGGCATGTAAAAGAACCATTGCTGACTTTCGTAAAGAGTAGCTGCAAAGCCGTCAGCGTGTTTCTGTCCCTTGCTAAAAAAAAAAGGGTTGTGACAGGAAGGGCATCCGACGTAAAAACCTCTTCCAAATCAAACGTGCGAATCAGATGATTCACTGTGGCGACTCCCGAGTAAAAGAGAAAAAGCCGAAAGGAAGACAGACAGACAGACAGTCACTAATTCAGGCAGTGGTGGCCTGGTGGTAAAGGTGCTAAATCACTGATCTTAAGGTTGGGGGTCCAAGCCCCATTCTCCATGGGATGTCACTGTCCCCTGATGCAGCTAACTAGGTTATCAAATGCCAGCCATGTCTCTTACTGTCTGTGGTGTGAGGTTAATGTAAAAGAACCATTGCTGATTTTCGACAAGAGTAGGCTGCATAGCCGTCAGCATGTTTCCGCCCTGTGATGGCCTGGTGAGCTGTCCAGGGTGTACGCTGCACTTGCCCCGAGTCGATTTGGATGGGCACCAGCCGCTCTGTGACCCCAATTAGGATTAAGCGGTTACAGAAAATGATTTAATATGTACACATTGACACTATTCTAATTCACTAAATAAGTGTTTCCCTTTAAGGAAAAATCAACAGACATGCACCAGTAACTTTTACGATGCAGAGAGGGTGAAGAGATCCCATTGTTGGTGTTACAGGAGACACCACACATGTGCATTGTGTGATTTCTGTGGAACCTGGAGAAGTTTGTGTAGGGATGTCACACTGGTAAGTTCATGTTGCGGTTAATTAAGGCATGCACCGCTCATGCAATGTTAAGTTGACTGACTTACTTGAACACCTAGAAGCATCCAAAGAGCGCAAACCTCTGCCAAGTAAAAAATTTCAAGAGGGAAAAAACCTTCCTCAATACTCGTCATTTCAGATGTCAGTGTGGCTTTTTATGATTAGTTAACGCACCAATAGAGTAATGATGGCTGAAACTTTGCCGTAATGTCTTCAGAGCATTGAGCTGTGACAGAGGTCGTGCTGGCATGTGGGCTGTAGTCGGAAACATAACACACCTCCTCCATCTCTCCAACAATTGTCCATTGTATTCAGTCCACCCGTCTTTACAATTCTCCCTGGGTTACGAGATGGAGTTTTAGTGGAGTGTTATGGTGCACTTATTTTTAGACACCGTTTTAGACATACACGCGTCAGACATATACAGACTGACCATAGACATACAGGCTTTCCAGCCACAGTATGAGTGTTTTTGGGTGTGAAAGTGAGACAAGACAATACAGTGGAGGGTCAGTGACCAGTCGTGCGTTGCCTTGGAGATAGCGAATATGAATGACATCCCGAGGAGATCAAACATTATTTTCTCTTTGCTCTCTCCAAGTCTTTCCCCTCCCTTTTGTGTCATCTCGAGCCACCACTGTAGAATTTATGAAGGAATCTAATCAAGGCGAGCATCAAAAGGCAGGCTGCCTGGTGTCCCTCCTGCACTCCAACAACGACACCGGCACAAAGGAGCGGAACTAACGCAGGGTGATATGTCACTCATCTACAGAAAGACTCTCCACATCTTTCTCACTGCATCATTGACCGACTGTTTCCCTCCGCCCCCCAGGACACTTTCAGAGCTGATGCAGGGTTTAGAAATAAAGGGGACCGTCAAAAATAAATAAAATTTAACTTTACACTGTGTAGTTTAGCACTCTATAGTATCGTGTAGTGTAGTGCTGTGTTGTGTTGCATAATGTTGTTTAATGTAGGGTTGTGTTGTCAAGTGTCATTGGTGTTGTGCAGTGTAGTTTAGTGTTGCATAATGTTTCATGTGGAGTATTGTAGTGTCGTGTACTGTTTTTGCAGTGTTAGTGTATTGTTGTTTAGTATAGTGTATGGTCGTGTTGAATAGTTTTGCATGGTGTAGTGTCAGTGTAGTGTTGAGCAGTGTTGTGTAGGGTAAAAGGTAAGTCTGTTGACAGTGTTTTTACACCTGAGCCGCGTGGCTCATCAGGCCGGTGCTTATCCCCGGTTTCCGTAGCATGAAGCGACTAGGAGATCAACTCCCCCTGGATGGGACGCTAGTCCATCGCAGGTTACCTTCCCAGTATATTTTACTGGTACCCATTTATACTGCTGGGTGAACAGGGGCACACTTGTGGTTGAGACCTTGCCCAGGGGTCTTAGCACAGTGAGGGTCTCAGTGGGATTCGGACTCACAACCTCCCAATCATGAGCACAGCATCCTAACCACTACGCCACTGGCCCCGAGCAGTGTTGTGTAGTGTCAGTGTAACGTTGTGCAGTGTCAGTGTGATGTTTTGTACTGTTGTGTGGTGTTATTGTAATGTTGTGTACAGTTGTGTGGTGTTAGTGTAATGCTGTGTAATGTCAGTGTATTGTTTTGTACTGTTGTGTGGTGTTAGTGTAATGTTGTGTACAGTTGTACAGCTGTGTAGTGTTAGTGTACTGTTAGTGTAATGCTCTGCATTGTTAATGTAATGCTGCGTAATGTTGTGTAGGTTTAGTGTAATGTTAGTGTAATGTTCTGCATTGTTAGTGTAATGTTGCATACAGTTGTGTAATGTTAGTGTAATGTGTGCTGTTGTGTAATGGGTTCAGTGTAATGTTAGTGTAATATTGTGTACGGTAGTGTTAGTGTAATATTGTGTACGGTAGTGTTAGTGTAATATTGTGTAGGGCTGCAACTATCGATTATTTTAATAATCGATGAATCAGTCAATTATTTTTTCGATTAATCAGAAAGAGCACAAACAATTTTTAATTTCTATTTTAAAAAATAGACCATTTGTTTTCAAATTTCCAGTCCACATGTGAGTAACTGAGCATATGTATAGTCATTTGTTAATTCTATGATACGTAGTTATATACGTATATATCAACTATAGAGAATTTTCTGAGTACATGCTTCGGTAAGAGAATGCTCAATACTTTTTCGTACAGAAAATATAAGTAAAAATAAAAGGACAGGACAAAGACTTTCTATCGAATCTTCATTTTCACTACAGATCTGTTTCGAGGGGTGGTGAAACCATCCTCTCTCTTCAGGTGATTACAGAAGTCTTATGGTTTCACCACCCCTCGAAACAGATGAAGTTTCAATAGAAAGTCTTTGTCCTGGCCTTTTATTTTTACTCATATGTCTTCCTTTCGGCTTTTTCCCTTTTACTCAGGAGTCGCCATAGCGAATCATCTGATTCGCACGTTTGATTTGGCAGAGGTTTTTACGTCGGATGCCCTTCCTGTCACAACTCTTTTTATCAAGGGACAGAAACACGCTGACGACTTTTCAGCTACTCTTTACGAAAGTCAGCAATGGTTCTTTTACATGCCTCTCACTATAGACAATGAGAGACATGGCCTGCCTTTGATAACCCAGTTAGCTGCACTGGGGGGGACAGTGACAACCTTGTGGAAAGTGGGACTCGAACCCCCAATCTTTGGATCAGTGATCCAGCGCCCTATACCACTAGACCACCACTGCCCCTTTTTATTTTTACTCATATATCAACTATATATACAGACGCTCCCCGACTTACGTTTTTAATTGGTTCCGGATGGCTGAACGTAAGTTGCAAGTGAACGTACGTTGTTACAGTGACGTATGACGCTCATATTGTACTATACATCCATAAATACCATTACCGTATCTCATAATGGCGGCACGGTGGCGTAGTGGTTAGCACGTCCGCCTCACAGCAAGAAGGCCCGGGTTCGATTCCCGGCCTGGGCGTTTCTGTGTGGAGTTTGCATGTTCTCCCCGTGCTTGTGCGGGTTTCCTCCGGGTGCTCCGGTTTCCCCATAATCCAAAGACGTGCACTGTAGGTTAATTGGCCGTTCTAAATTGACCGTAGTTTCTCTCCTGCAGCGGCACTGGAACCCAGTCGTATCGGCACTTGCCTTTCCATTGGATCCTTCCGGTGGCGCCGAGACAGGGGGGGACTTGCTGCTTGGGTAACAGCCTGTCCCTCATTACTCCCTACCCAGGCTCTGTGCACTGGGGAGTATCACCAGTCGGGATACTGGCCAGAGCGCAGCCATAGTCCTTCGGGACTGACGGAGGCCTACGCTATCTCATAATACACCCCTAAATCAATTATTATAAACATAACATTGTAAAATAATATCAAATATATCAAATAATATCAACATTAATTTCAAATAAATTAAATTCAAGCAAACTAATTTCAAATAGATAAATTTTAATCAAATTCACTCATCAAATATCAAATACAGTATCAAATATAACCTTTAACATTCTCTATGATGCGATTTTTCTGCTTGTAAATGGTCTATATATATATATATATATATATATATATATATATATATATATATATATATAAAACTGAACTGGGAAGAAGGAGGGGGCGTTCAGTCTGTCATTTGTAAACAATGCACGCAGTCATTACGTCATTTTGTCAGCGTACTACGTCCATACATCTAAACTCAAAATTTTACTTTTTTTTGTAGAAAAAACCCCCCGTAAAATCAAAAAAAAAAAAAACGTATATATATATATATATATATATATATATATATATATATATATATATATATATATATATGACAGGAAGGGCATCCGACGTAAAAACTTATGCCAAATCAAATGTGCGAATCAGATGATTTGCTGTGGCGACTCCTGAGAAAGGGAAAAACCCGAAAGGATAAAAGAAAAATGTATTAATATAATTTTATACATGTTATAGCTTATGACTACATGCCGTGTGGTTTTTAAATGCTGACTTCATTTTAGCTAATTAGGCCTAAAGCTTAACATTAATTTTATAAAGTAAAATTCATATATTTCAATTTTCATGCAAATTGTGAATTCTCTAAACCCTCAGTAGAGATGTTTTGTTCTTCACTCTATTAGCATTGCCAAATTGCTAATCATGAAAGAGGTCTATTGCTCCTATAAATAAAACTGCAATTTCTCAGCACTCACCATGGATTTCTAATGCGAATGTAAACAAGTATTAAATGCTAATAAGGAGAGCATCTATATACCCCCCCCCCCTTCAAAACAGAATACATTTTACAAAAACCATGCTGATCAATAATAATTCCTACATGTTTTCTTTTAAAATACTCCCGTGTCACCGTTGTGCTCCCGTACCAAGCCATCTTAATTTTACAAAGCCTGTATTCAACACTTTTTCGGGAACAATGTCGAATAAAATGCCCCCAAACATTCGAAGATTTCGATCGAACACTTCTATTCCATCTCAGGGCCAATGGCAGTCGACTGAGCCATGTTTTGTAATGTTTATGAAGATGAAATAAAATGCCGTACTGAGTGACACTCATCTGTAGTGGCTGACTTACGCAATAATCACGAGACTTATCAATAACAAGATTTGTTGCCAACACGTTTAATAATCGATTTTTATTGATTCGTTGTTGCCACACTAATATTCTGTAGGATTGGTGTAATGTTGTGTATGGTCGTATAGTGTTAGTGTAATGTAGTGTTAGTGTAATGTTAGTGTAATGTTGTGTACGGTAGTGTACTGTTAGTGTAATGTTGTGTATGGTAATTTAGTGTTAGTGTGATGTTGTGTATGGTAGGGTAGTGTTAGTATGATGTTGTGTACGGTAGGGTAGTGTACGTGTAATGTTAGTCTAATGTTGTGTATGGTAGTGTAGTGTTAGTGTGATGTTGTGTACGGTAGTGTAGTGTTAGTGTGATGTGTACGGTAGGGTAGTGTTAGTGTGATGTTGTGTACGGTAGTGTAGTGTTAGTGTGATGTTGTGTATGGTAGTGTAGTGTTAGTGTAATGTTGTGTATGGTAGTGTAGTGTTAGTGTGATGTTGTGTACAGTAGTGTTAGTGTAATGTTGTGTATAGTAGTGTAGTGTTAATGTGATGTTGTGTACGGTAGTGTAGTGTTAGTGTAATGTTGTGTACGGTAGTGTAGTGTTAGTGTAATGTTGTGTACGGTAGTGTAGGGTTAGTGTAATGTTGTGTACAGTAGTGTAGTGTTAGTGTGATGTTGTGTATGGTAGTGTAGTGTTAGTGTGATGTTAGTGTAATGTTGTGTATGGTAGTGTAGTGGTTGTGTAATGTTGTGGATGGTAGGAAAGTGTTAGTGTAATGTTGTGTACAGTTGTGTAGTGTTAGTGTAATGTTGTGTATGATGGTGTAGTGTTAGTGTGATGTTGTGTATGGTAGTGTAGTGTTAGTGTGATGTTGTGTATGGTAGTGTAGTGTTAGTGTAATGTTGTGTATGGTAGTGTAGTGTTAGTGTGATGTTAGTGTGATGTTGTGTATGATAGTGTAGTGTTAGTGTGATGTTGTGTATGGTAGTGTAGTGTTAGTGTGATGTTAGTGTGATGTTGCGTATGGTAGTGTAGTGTTAGTGTGATGTTGTGTATGGTAGTGTCGTGTTAGTGTAATGTTGTGTACGGTAGTGTAGTGTTAGTGTGATGTTGTGTATGGTAGTGTAGTGTTAGTGTAATGTTGTGTATGGTAGTGTAGTGTTAGTGTGATGTTGTGTACAGTAGTGTTAGTGTAATGTTGTGTATAGTAGTGTAGTGTTAATGTGATGTTGTGTACGGTAGTGTAGTGTTAGTGTAATGTTGTGTACGGTAGTGTAGTGTTAGTGTAATGTTGTGTACGGTAGTGTAGGGTTAGTGTAATGTTGTGTACAGTAGTGTAGTGTTAGTGTGATGTTAGTGTAATGTTGTGTATGGTAGTGTAGTGGTTGTGTAATGTTGTGGATGGTAGGGTAGTGTTAGTGTAATGTTGTGTATGATGGTGTAGTGTTAGTGTGATGTTGTGTATGGTAGTGTAGTGTTAGTGTGATGTTGTGTTTGGTAGTGTAGTGTTAGTGTGATGTTGTGTATGGTAGTGTAGTGTTAGTGTGATGTTGTGTATGATAGTGTAGTGTTAGTGTGATGTTCTGTATGGTAGTGTAGTGTTAGTGTGATGTTAGTGTGATGTTGCGTATGGTAGTGTAGTGTTAGTGTGATGTTGTGTATGGTAGTGTCGTGTTAGTGTGATGTTAGTGTGATGTTGTGTACAGTCGTGTAGTGTTAGTGTGATGTGTATGGTAGTGTTAGTGTGACGTTGCGTATGGTAGTGTAGTGTTAGTGTGATGTTGTGTACAGTAGTGTAGTGTTAGTGTGATGTTGTGTATGGTAGTGTAGTGTTAGTGTGATGTTGTGTATGGTAGTGTGATGTTAGTGTGATGTTGTGTACAGTAGTGTCGTGTTAGTGTGATGTTAGTGTGATGTTGTGTACAGTCGTGTAGTGTTAGTGTGATGTGTATGGTAGTGTTAGTGTGATGTTGCGTATGGTAGTGTAGTGTTAGTGTGATGTTGTGTACAGTAGTGTAGTGTTAGTGTGATGTTGTGTATGGTAGTGTAGTGTTAGTGTGATGTTGTGTATGGTAGTGTGATGTTAGTGTGATGTTGTGTACAGTAGTGTAGTGTTAGTGTGATGTTGTGTATGGTAGTGTAGTGTTAGTGTGATGTTGTGTATGGTAGTGTAGTGTTAGTGTGATGTTAGTGTGATGTTGCGTATGGTAGTGTAGTGTTAGTGTGATGTTGTGTATGGTAGTGTAGTGTTAGTGTGATGTTAGTGTGATGTTGTGTACAGTCGTGTAGTGTTAGTGTGATGTTGTGTATGGTAGTGTTAGTGTGATGTTGCGTATGGTAGTGTAGTGTTAGTGTGATGTTGTGTACGGTGAGTGTAGTGTTAGTGTGATGTTGTGTATGGTAGTGTAGTGTTAATGTGATGTTAGTGTGATGTTGTGTACAGTAGTGTAGTGTTAGTGTGATGTTGTGTATGGTAGTGTAGTGTTAGTGTGATGTTGTGTATGGTAGTGTAGTGTTAGTGTGATGTTAGTGTGATGTTGCGTATGGTAGTGTAGTGTTAGTGTGATGTTGTGTATGGTAGTGTAGTGTTAGTGTGATGTTGTGTATGGTAGTGTTAGTGTGATGTTGCGTATGGTAGTGTAGTGTTAGTGTGATGTTGTGTACAGTAGTATAGTGTTAGTGTGATGTTGTGTATGGTAGTGTAGTGTTTGTGTGATGTTGTGTATGGTAGTGTAGTGTTAGTGTGATGTTAGTGTGATGTTGCGTATGGTAGTGTAGTGTTAGTGTGATGTTAGTGTGATGTTAGTGTGATGTTGTGTACAGTCGTGTAGTGTTAGTGTGATGTTGTGTATGGTAGTGTTAGTGTGATGTTGCGTATGGTAGTGTAGTGTTAGTGTGATGTTGTGTACAGTAGTGTAGTGTTAGTGTGATGTTGTGTATGGTAGTGTAGTGTTAGTGTGATGTTGTGTATGGTAGTGTAGTGTTAGTGTGATGTTAGTGTGATGTTGTGTACAGTAGTGTAGTGTTAGTGTGATGTTGTGTATGGTAGTGTAGTGTTAATGTGATGTTAGTGTGATGTTGTGTACAGTAGTGTAGTGTTAGTGTGATGTGTATGGTAGTGTAGTGTTAGTGTAATGTTGTGTATGGTAGTGTAGTGTTAGTGTAATGTTGTGTATGGTAGTGTAGTGTTAGTGTGATGTTAGTGTGATGTTGTGTATGATAGTGTAGTGTTAGTGTGATGTTGTGTATGGTAGTGTAGTGTTAGTGTGATGTTAGTGTGATGTTGCGTATGGTAGTGTAGTGTTAGTGTGATGTTGTGTATGGTAGTGTAGTGTTAGTGTGATGTTAGTGTGATGTTGTGTACAGTCGTGTAGTGTTAGTGTGATGTTGTGTATGGTAGTGTAGTGTTAGTGTGATGTTGTGTACAGTAGTGTAGTGTTAGTGTGATGTTGTGTACAGTAGTGTAGTGTTAGTGTGATGTTAGTGTGATGTTGTGTACAGTAGTGTAGTGTTAGTGTGATGTTGCGTATGGTAGTGTAGTGTTAGTGTGATGTTGTGTACAGTAGTGTAGTGTTAGTGTGATGTTGTGTATGGTAGTGTAGTGTTAGTGTGATGTTGTGTATGGTAGTGTAGTGTTAGTGTGATGTTGTGTATGGTAGTGTAGTGTTAGTGTGATGTTAGTGTGATGTTGTGTATAGTAGTGTAGTGTTAGTGTGATGTTGTGTATGGTAGTGTAGTGTTTGTGTGATGTTGCGTATGGTAGTGTAGTGTTAGTGTGATGTTAGTGTAATGTGTCGTGTGTGCAGCCTAGAAACAGACTGTAATTGCTGCTCTCATCTCCATCTGAATAGAATTATTAGAAAATGTTTAATGGGATCCGTATGATTTTGTCAGTAACCTTCTGTCATGATGAAAGTGAAACGAATAATTAAATTAAATTTTATCCTTCTGAATAAAAAACATGGGATGAATTTCCTCATTGATAACCCTGTGTTATATAATTTGACCTACTTTAATCTGATTAAAAGACGGCAAGAGAAAATGTTGAGCACATTCACAATCACGTGAAAGCAGTTGGTTGAAATGCCTGTAAGGAGTTTTAGCGTTCGAGGCTCATACCTGATGACAGACTCTGCTCGTGCCTGCATAGGTTTCCTTCTGGAACTTTGGTTTCTTTCGACAGTCGAAAAAGCCATGTATATTAAATCACCTAGACACTCTAAATTGCCCATTGATATGAATGTAAACGTACAGCTATATCGTTCACGTATGTTATGTTCCATAGTACTGTGATAGACGGGTATAGTCCCACCTCTCACCCAGAGTTAGCTGGGATTGGCTTCTGCTTCTCCTGCAACCCAGAATGGGGAAATGTTCTGGATAATGGATGGATGAAATATGTGCGAGAGCAGTTATCATTTTTATCAGCATCTCATTTCTCTCTTTCACTCTTGAAATTAATAACAGTGAAAGATACACACACATACACACACACACACACACACACACACACACACACACATACACACACACACACACACACACACACACACACACACACACACATTCACACACACACACACACACACAACTTGTTGTCTTGACAGGAAACAGGAAATCAACACTGTCTGAGTCATCATATTCAGAATTACACACACACACACACAGTGATATGAATGAGGACACTGAATTAAATAAAATAAGTTACAATGATGGGAAGTGGTGGCTTGGTGGTGGTGGCATTGATGGCCTGATCCGAAGGTCGTAGGTTCAAGCCCCGTTGTCAATGGTTGTCACTGCTACCCCCCCAATGCAGCTAACAGGGCTATCAAAGTCCACCCATGTCTCTCAATTTCTGTGGTGAGAGGTTCATGTAAAAAAAAAAAAAAACCATCTGCATAGCCGTCAGTGTGTTTCTGCCCTCCAATGGTCTGGCAAGCTGTCCAGGGTGTACTCTGCCCTCGCCCAGAGTTGGCTGCAATGGGCGCCAGCCTCCCCGCAACCCTAATTAGGATTAATCGGTTCAGAAAATGAATGAATGAATGAATAACAATACGTAATTTTTTATAGAATCTATACACACACACACACACACACACACACACACACACACACACACACATTAGTTGTTCTGAAAACTAGGATGTGCAGCATGGTGGTGGAGCAGTCAGCCTCTCAGCAGGAAGGTCTTGGGTTTGGTCTTGCTGAGGGCGTTTATATCTGGAGTGTATATGGTCTCCCTATGATTGAGGGTCTACTACAGGTACTCTGGTTTCCTCCTACAGTCCAAAGACGTGCGCATCAGGCTAAATGGCTAATTGCCCCTAGATATGAGCGTGTGTCTGAATGGTTGTGTGTGTGTGTGTGTGTTGGCCTTGCACCGATCTGGGTGTACCCCGCCTTCGCCCAGTGTTGGCCGAGATAGGCTCCATAGGTGTTAAGCAGTCTGGCAAATGAATGAATTATTAAATTCGGGATTGATCGTACCGTGGTGTGCATGTGTGGTTTGTGTGCGTTTCAAATTTCTCATTGATCAGTGATGCTAAAGTGGGGATTTCTAGGATTCTAGAATTTTTTTCTACACGGGGAACTTTATAGAAAGTGGGATTAATGGCTTGAGATTAATATGCCACTACAGGGAGTGAGAGAGAGAGAGTAGGCTGGGAGAGAAGGAGAGAGTAAGTGAGAGAGGAAAAGCGAGATGGGGGACAGACAGGGGAGGGGGAGGAAGTGTGTGTGGGTGAATGAGGGAGGGACAGAGAGAGTGGGGAGAAAGTGCGTGTGAGTGAGTGTGTGAGAGAGAGAGACAGACAGAGAGAGAGACAGAAAGACACAGAGAGAGAGAGAGAGAGAGAGAGAGACAGAGAGAGTGTGTGTTTGTGTGTGTGTGTGTGAGAGAGAAAGAGAGAGAGAGAGAGTGTGTGCATGTGTGTGTGCATGTGTGTGTGTGTGTGTGTGTGTGTGTGTGAGTGAGAGAGAGAGAGACAGAGAGCGAGAGAGAGAGAGTGTGTGTGTGTGTGTGTGTGAGAGAGAGAGAGAAAGGAGGAGAGAGAGAGAGAGAGAGAGTGAGAGAGTATATGTGTGTGTGTGAGAGAGAGAGAGAGAGAGAGAGAGAAAGGAGTGAGAGAGAGAGAATGTGTGTGTGTGTGTGTGTGTGTGTGTGTGAGAGAGAGAGAGAGAGACAGAGAGAGAGATTTTCTTTGTCTCTACTGTTCTAGACCGAGCTGCATTGGTTTTTACATAATTAGATTCTACTGCACTGCTGCCAAGCATCATCTCTCTCTCTCTCTCTCTCTCTCTCTCTCTCTCTCTCTCTCTCTCTCCTTTATCATGTCTCTCATGTTTTTTCTTCCTCCTTGGCCATCTCTCTCTCTCCTTTACCCTCATTGTATATCCATAAAAGATAAAAGAAAGAAACCCAGAAAGAAATGACAGAAGTGCATTGTAACCCACCCCCCCCCCTCTCTCTAGCTCTCCTTTTTTTAAATAATAGTTTCAAACTGCAACGATATTAAACAGCTAACGTGTACGGTGAGTCACACTCAATAAAAATGATGAAATGCTCAGTAGGACATGATGTAGGAGGCAGCAGCATTAAAACGTCCGTATGTTCTTTTTTTGAGTATACAGAGAGAGAGAGAGAGAGAGAGAGAGAGAGAGAGAGAGAGTGAGAGTGGAGGAGGCGGGGGGGCAGAAGATGTGGAGGAACATGTCCTGCTCGAGGACAGATTAGTCACCCTGATCACAGTCGCGCAGCTTTCAGGCGGGTTGGCTAACTAAAGTATCGCATGC
>CM045731.1:18030000-18070000 GCA_024760905.1 Plotosus lineatus
CCTGAGATGGCTTGGTGAGGTGAACTCTGCCCTCGCCTAGAGTCAGCTGAGATAGGTGCCAGCCTCCCTGCGACCCTAATTAGGATTAAGCGTGACACCATTCTGTCTTTATTTCTGAGAACCATGACCTTGACCTCTATTTTCAAGGTCATATTGAGGTAATTTTGTCAATATCGACCACCTTGACATAGAACTTCAGTGCGAATTCACGATTCCTCTGTGGGAGGAAACTGGAGTACCCAGAGAAAACCCCACATAAGCACAGGGGGAGCATGCAGACTCCACCAAAAACACCCGGGCCTGGGACTCAAACCCAGTACCTTCTTGCTGTCAGGTGGACGTGCTAACCATGCTAGCCACTGCGCAACCATATTTTTTTTTACGTTATTTTTCTGTATTCTGTTATTAAAAGGTCAAGTGTAAGACAGTTACAGGTTTCAGGTAATGAATTCCTGAGCTTAATGGTGTGTGCGTGTGTGCGCGTGTGTGTGTGTGTGTGTGTGTGTGTGTGTGTGTGTGTGTGTGTGTGTGTGTGTGATTTCTGTCCGTAGGTAAATATGCCGAGGACTTGTTTGGGGAGCTCTTTAATGAGGCACATGCTTTCTCATTTCGAGTCAACTCCTTACAAGAGCGAGTCGACCGTCTGTCTATCAGCGTGACCCAGCTCGACCCTAAAGAGGAGGAGTGTGAGTGTACACACACACACACACACACACACACACACACACACACACACAATAAATTATATGTGAGATGTATTATTCTTGACTTGTTTGCAGTGCAAATGAAACGCTCCCCTGTGCAAACTGACTGTTTTACACCAGCCTCACAAGCACCTAGTATCAGATTCACACACACACACACACACACACACACACACACACACACACACACACACACACACACACTCTCCCTTTTGCTTTATCTTTTCTCCCTCTCTCTATCACTCTCTCACTCACTCTCTCTCTCTCTCTCTCTCTCTCTCTCAGTCTCTCTGCCTCTATATCTTTCTCTCTCTCTCTCTCTCTCTCTCTCTCTCTCTCTCTCTCTGTCTCCCTATCTCTTTCACTCTTACTCTGTTTCTCTCCCTGTTGCTCTCTCTACCTTTCTCTCTTCATCACTCTCTCTCTCTCTCTCTCTCTCTCTCTCTCTCTCTCTCTTTCTCTCTATCAATCTCTCTCTCCCTCTCTATCGCTATCACTCGCCCTCTCTTTTCATCACTCTTTCTCCCACTCTGTATCTGTCTCTCTCTCTCTGTCAATCATTCGATCTCTTGATCTCCCTCTCTCTCTCTCTCTCACACACACACTTTCTCTCTCCCTCTGTCTCTCTCTCTCTCCCTCTCTCTCTCTCACACACACTCTGTCTCTATGACTCTCTCTCTCTCACACACTCTCTCTCTCTCCTTCTCTCTCTCTCTCTCTCTCTCTCTCTCTCTCTCTCTCTCTCTGTAGACACTACATGCTTTCACATTCCAGTTTTCTTCAACTTTTCTGTCAATGATTTCCCCCCCAAATATAGGTCGTCCATAGACCTTTGGGGTTTTATTTTAAACTTTTCTGCTTACTATCTTGTTCACCGTGAAGGTAACGGAGAATGGCAAGCTATTGTTTCTGACTCGAACAGGAGTAAAACAGGTTCCAGCATAAAAACAAAAGACGCGGGAGAGACATGGGTCCAGCGCCAGGGACCTCCTGCCGTCAGGCAGCCACGTTGTCGCCATATACTGGTATTGCTTAAAATGACAGCTTGAAATCACCTGATATCGTACAATATTTATAATCTAGATAACATAGAAATTGTGTGGCGGCCCAGAGGTTAGCACGTCCACCTTATGGAAATTAGGTAATAGGATCGAATCTCAAGGGGTCTGGTGGTCTGGTTCAGGGTGTATGCTCTCTTTGCGCAGAGTCAGCTGAGATAGGAGAATGGACCTCCCATATTGGGATTATGAAAAAAACTGAGTGAGATGAGACTGCAAATATAAATCACTATTTTTCTCGCCTGATAGGATTGGCTGCAGTGTCCCTCTGTGGATACAGTTACAGATAATGAATGGATAAATTGTACTAAGCTAATTCAATAATATTTTGCATCTGGATGTAAAACAAACCAGAATAAAAGAGAACTGTAATCATGTGTTTATGTAATTTTCTGAAATGCCTGATTCATTGTAGTGGAAGCTCGGTGGCCGAACGGCTCTTTATTTGAACAAATCGGCGTTCGATCAAAAGATATGAGAGGAAAACATGCCTTGGTGTTGGAACAAATGATCCGAGTTGGAACGGAGCAGAGCCGAGTGTGTAGAACGCTGTGCAGTGTACAGTACTTTGAAAAGCCAATGAGAGAGTACTGCGTATTGTGTTTATTCATTACATCACGGCTACTTTAACCTTTAACCCTGAGTCCGAAGAAAAGCAGCAGTAATTCTACTGGAAAGGAAAAGAGAAAAGTCGTGAGAACGTGAAGAATCAACTGCGATCAAGAGACAGAGAAGAGAAAAACCGCCACGCCCTCTCAAAGCAATAACCCGCCCCATCTCTCCCTCCCTATTCGTCCACATAAGCTGATACATCGCAACCGGAAAGGTATGTACTGTAAACAAATACAGTATACTGATCCCTCGCTACTTCGTGCTTCAGTTTCTGCGGCTTCAGTGCAACACGGGTTTTTCAAAAATGTGAGGCGCTACACTGAATGTAGGCACTTGTCGCAAGTGATGTATGGTGCTTGTGAGACAAGGTGCGGCTTATCCGGACTTCCGATCTTTCAAGTGAGCAAGTGAAGGTTGAGTACTAAACAAGTATTCAACGCACACTTACTCACATGAAAGATCGGAAGTCCGGATAAGCAGCGCTTTGTCTCACAAGCACCATACATCACATGCAACAAGCACCTACATTCGGTGCAGCGCCTCACAAATATTCATCCAAAAAAAAAGGAAATTAAGGAAAAAATTTAAGGAAAATGCCGCAAAACAAGGCCAATTATGCAAAAAACCCCAAAGAAACAAAAACAAAAATCAACCCAAAACCCCCCAACAAAACGACTTAAATTTTTATGTGAGACGCGCGTCTGTGTGTGTGTGTATTTACATTTTATTTTCATCTTGTGCATTATTTTTGAATGTTTAATTGTTATTATAAGTATTTATAGCATTGAATATGTATTTATTGATATTATATACACATATACATGTACGTATACGTTAGTTAGGGGGGTCGATCCCACTTCGCAGAAATTGGTGGCCGTGGGGTGGTGGGGTCTATGGGTCCCCATTAGTGATCCCTGTACATAATGAGGCTAATTATTGCGTATTATTATGTTTTACTCTTTTTTGCATTAATGTATGTATTGTATATTGATATGTTTCATAAATACACTTGTTTTCAAATTATATAAAACTGTATTGACAGAAGTAAACATTCATCTGAACGCAGTAATCGACATTTAACTGTTTCTTATTGGAAATATTGTTTCACTCTTTGAACAAATTGGTAATTGACCATATCTTTGGAAGCAATAGTGTTGAACCACTGAGGTTCCACTGTATTAGGGTCACATGGAGGCCAGAGCCCATCTCAGCTGACTGTTAGGGCGATGTACACCCTGAGCAACTGCAGGGCCAACACAAACACAATTACTCACATTCACACACAGGAGTAATTGGGAGCAGCCAATTAGCCTAACACTGGACTGTGGGAGGAAACTGGACTACCCGGAGGAAACCCACAGACGCAGAGGGGGAACGTGCAAACTCCACACAGAAACAACAGAGCCAGTTGTTGCAGTATCTTCATATTTTAAATCAAGGTGCACTTCAACGCCCTCGGTTGTCCATTCTGAGAAGCGTGACCTTGACCTTTTTTTTTCAAGGTCATATCAGGGATATTTTGATTTTGTCAGAATGAAACAAAATTAGTGTCCGGCGTGCGATTACTCATCACCAGCATGACATAAGAACTCCATATTTTAAAAGTATGTATATCATAACACCCTCTTACGTGAGGTCAGGGGACCATAACCTTAAGTTAGATTTTCAAGGTCAAATTTAGGTCACTTTTTCAAGCCTGTCCTTTGCTATGTAATTCCAGGCAAAGATATGGATTCGTCAGATATACTTGCTTTTACTGGTTTTACTTTTTAAAAAGTAAAGTACTCACACCAGATTCATTCTCTAATCTGTCTGTCAGATTCATTTATGTGAAATTATGCAAATTTAGCTGAAACCAGGTGTGCTCACCTGATATTTTTCACCTTCAAATCATATTTCATGTTTTATTATTTTTCCCTTCAACCCCATTTGTGTGAGCTTCATATAATTTAATAAGATGTGTTCATTTATTCATTTTCTAAGCCGATCAATCCTGATTAGGGTCATGGGGAGGCTGGCGCCCATCTCAGCTGACTCTGGGTAAGGGCAGGGTAGACCCCCGGAGAGTTCACCAGACCGTCACAGGGCCAACGCACACCAACATTCACACTCATACCTCGAACAGCCACCTAGCCTAATGTGCATGTTTTTGTACTGTGGGAGGAAACCCTTGCAAACAGCTAGAACATGCATTTGGTAAGATCTTATATGAAAAATAATTCATTCCCTTTGGAGATTTTGTGAAGTGAGGGATAATTATAGAGAGTAAGATAATTTGCTGTGTTTATTAAACATAAATAACGGGAAAGCAGTAAAATTAATAACGCTTATGAAAGGGTATTACATCGTAACTTGGTTTCTTAGTTGTTATACTCTATAACGTGTGTGTGTGTGTGTGTGTGTGTGTGTGTGTGTGTGTGTGTGTGTGTGTGTAATGAAACAGCCTTCAGTGACGACTCTACAGAGACCAGAGATAAGCTTTATTTCTCATATAGTTGGTCTTTTGTCTTTCCTTGTCCATCCTGATGAGAATTTAACCGCATGCTTTGGCTACATTTTAATGACGTTCTTTTACGTTTAGCTCTGCGCGCTTATCTTGCGGAAGAAATTCAACATTAAAATGGTGATTGGCATACTGTTTAATTAAATCAAATTTGATATAAACTGATGGTATCATTTATACTTCTGGTGCTGTATATCAGCTGTGTGAGACTCATTATCACTGAGGGCTACAGCACTAAATTTCGAAGGCGCTCAACATCTTTTGTAAATACGGAGACCATGAAATCTGCAATTTCTATCGTTTTTATTTACATATTTGTCATCTCCGTCTTTATTCGCTTTCCTTTTCTGACAATGCTTGATGATGACACTGCAGCTCAGGGGTGGGCAAACTTTTTGACTTGCGGGCCACTATGGGTTCTAAAATTTGGCAGAGGGGTCGGGCCAGATATAGTAAACCGTTGCGTGTAGTGTAAAAACCTCATAGTACAGTAATCACATGAAAATAAACATACAACCCGATTTACTCACAGTGTGCACTGAGGACTGCATCTTTCAAATATGCAAAATATCCCTCATTAAGGTAGTATGTTTTTTTCAATGAATATGCAGGATGTGGCATTTACACACTCATTGGCACAATACCGAGAACAAAATGTAAATGGATTAAAATAGCACGCATACTGTGATCTATCAAACCTGGAGATTGCGTCTGTTTTTAATACGTTTCGATCAAAGCAAAGTTAAAGAAATCAACATTTATTGAAAAAAGATGAATGATATCACTTTCAACATTCAAAACATATTATAGTGATCCCTTGATACTTTGTGCTTCAGTTTCTGCGGCAAACGATATGAAGTGCAGTAAACACTATTTATAGTTGCACGCAGAGCGCTGAGGGGGGCGTAAAATATTTTTTTCCTATAGGGGCATAACAGAAAATAATTGAGAAGCACTGCACAAGGCATTCTCGGAGAGTGGAGGAATACATGCGAAAGAATACAAGGCTAATCGATCCGGAAAAGCCATTTCTTCAGCAGAGCTCGTAAGTCGAAAATTTGCTCGTTGGATGGGGCAGATTTTTGGGGGGATTGAAGCTCGTATCATGGAAAATTTATTATTAGGGACATTCGTAAGTTGAGGTACTACTATATATACATATACAGTGATCTCTCGCTACTTCGTGCTTCAGTTTCTGTCGCTTCAGTGCATTGTGGGTTTTTGAAAAATATTCATCCAAAAATTGTAAAAGTAAGGAAAAATTGGAAAAAGTTAAGGAAAATGCCGCAGAACAAGGCCAATTATGCAAAAAAAAAGAAAAACAACAACCCAAAACTCCCCAACAAAACTTTTTTTTGTGAGGCGCGCATCTGAGTGTGTGCGCGCGCGTATCTGTATGTGTGTGTATTTATATATTTTTGAATGTTTAATTGTTATTATAAGCATTTATAGCATTGAATATGTATTTATTGATATTATATACACATATACATGTACGTATATGTCTGTCGGGGGGTCGATCTTACTTTGCGGAAATCAACGGTCGCAGTGGGGTCTGGGTCCCCATTAACCATGGAAAGTGAGGGATCCCTGTATTACCAAACAAAATACTCAATTGCAATCATTTCTGCTCTGCTCATTTTCTGTTCCACTGCTGCGCATAAATCTACTTGGTTAAAAAGCGCACTTTCAAATGTTCCATATGCATTTTTTTCATAACACAGCAGAAAAACTCACCAATTTGATTAGACTTCAGTAAAAACACATTTTGTTGTCCACTCTTTATTAAAGACCTGGCACCCACTGTCCACTTTCCTTCTCTTTGGTCCGTTCATTTTTACAGAAAGGCTCAAATGGCAATGGGAAAATGTAACTGAAACACAGTGGTACCTCACCTTACGAAATTAATCCATTCCAGGGCCTTTTTCGTAACCTGGATTTTTCGTAAGTTGAACCGCATTTACATGTAAAATGTGTGATTCGTTCCAAGGCCCCCAAACCACCCCCTACACCTTTTAAAAATTATAAAAGCATACCTTTTAAGACCTACTTCTGCTTCAATATCATACTGATGGTACACGGGTTTCGCCATATGTCGCCATACATGCCTTTCCTCTCTCATTCATTCATTTGATGAATGAATCAGCTCTTCAAAGTACTCTTTCCATCTTCCCAGCACACTTCTGTCATCAGTCAATACAGTTCCCACCCTGTCCTTAATCACGCTAACTTGCTGCACATCCTTCCCATCTCTATTTTTCTGCTGTGCCAACCTGTATAAATCATTTTCTCCCCCTTACTGTCCAACCTAGCATACAAGTCATCATACGCCCTCTGTTTGGCCTTTGACACCGCTACTTTTGCCTTGCGCTGTGTCTCCCTGTACTCCTGTTAACTCTCTTTGGTCCTCTCTATGTCCCAATTCTTCTTAGCTAACCTCTTCTTTTGTACACACTCCTGCACTTCCCCATTCCACCACCAAGTCTCCTTATCTACTGTCCTTCCAGAGGACACACTAAGTACTCTCCTACCTGTCTCCCTGATCACATTAGCTGTAGTTGTTCAGTCATCTGGAAGCACTTCCTGACCACCCAAAGCCTGTTTCAACTCTTCCTTGAAGACAACACGACACTCTTCCTTTTTCAACTTCCACCACTTTGTCTTCTGCTCTGCCTTTGCCTTCTTCACCTTTCTCACCATCAGCATCATCCTGCACACCACCATCCTATGCTGTTTGGCAACACTCTCACCCTCTACTACTTTGCAGTCACTGAATTCCTTCAGATTACATCGCCTACACAAGATGTAGGTCTACCTGTGTGCTCCTACCTCCACTTTTATAAGTCACCCTATGCTCCTGTCTCTTCTGGAAGAAAGTATTCACCACAGCCATTTCCATCCTTTTTGCAAAATCTATCAACATCTGTCCTTCTGTGTTCCTGTCCTGGATACCAAACCTGCCCATCACTTCCTCGTCCCCTCTGTTGCCTGCACCAACATGTCCATTGAAGTCTGCACCAAAGACCACTCTTTCACCTCTGGGGATACTCTGCATCACTTCATCTAACTCACTCCAGAATCTCTCCTTCTCTTCCAGCTCACATCCTGCCTGTGGGGCATAAAGCACTAACAACATTGAACATCACACCTTCAATTTTTAACTTGAGACTCATCACTCTGTCTGACACTCTTTTCACTTCTAGAACATTCCGGACAAACCCCTCCTTCAAGATGACTCCTACTCCATTTCTCTTCCCATCCACACCATGATAGAACAGCTTAAACCCTGCTCCTAAGCTTCTAGCCTTGCTACCTTTCCACCTGGTCTCCTGAACACACAGTATGTCCACCTTCCTCCTCTGCATCATGTCAGCTAGCTCTCTACCTTTTCCTGTCATAGTTCCAACATTCAAAGTCCCTAGTCTCAGTCATAGACTCATGCTTTTCGTCTTCTCTCTCTGCCTATGAACACGCCTCCCGCCTCTCCTTCTTCGACCTCTCCTTCTTTGACCAACAGTAGTCCAATTTCCACCAGCACCCTGTTGGTTAACAGCACTGATAGCGGTCGTTGTTAAAGTCAATGTGAGAGCAACTTGTGCATTGTTTGAATTTTTGAGATGGTGCTTTCGTAACGTGAACTTGTTACGTATCCAGAGACAAAAATTTTAGGAAAATGTTTTTCGTAACCTGGATTTTTCGTTTGTTGGGGCTTTTGTAAATTGAGGTTCCACTGTAAAGAGTAATACGCTACACTCTAACAAAGGTCCGCCCATTGCCAATCCGCCATCTATTGGGGAAACATGGGCATTGCAGGGACAAGATGAATGATTTTGAATTTTTTAAATTTTATTTTAACTGGACAAATTTGGCAGTGGCGTATTAAAATGCCAAACGGGACGTAGTTTGTCCATGTCTGCTCTACTTTGTCATCTTTCCTGAGTAATGAACAGCTAGCTGTTTACTTGAAATAGATTAATAAATCTAGTGGATGGATGATGAATTGCATTTCATAGCAATGATTGATGCAAAGAATGTATGATAATCATATACTTGCAAAGCTCTCTCAGGGCCATTTTAAATGTGTCAGAGGGCCAGATTTGACCTACGAGCCTTGAGTTTGACACCTGTGCTGGGTATCCTATAATTATCTGTGTGTGTGTGTGTGTGTGTGTGTGTGTGTGTGTGTGTGTGTTCTCTGGTTTACTTAACAGCATTTCCTACACTCACAATATAATATCAAAATGTTACAGTTATAGGTGCCGTCATCTAACATTCCCCACCCTTCCAGTTCTTCTGAAGCTCCACCCACCCCACATTCATGGATATTGTATCCATGCAATGACACCCTCCATCTCTCCTTTGGCCGGAATAGTGTTGTGAATGCTGAGCTCCTGTTTATTTCTTAAAGCTGATCCAATTAAATATGCGATTGAAAAGAGACTGAATTTTTTTCTTTTTTTTGGTGCCGATGTTTTGCAACTCCACATACAAGCAAATATTTTCATTAAAAAAGTACAGTGGTACCTCACTTTACGAAAGTCTCACCAAACGAAAAATTTAGGTTACGAAACGCATTTTCCTAAAATTTTTGTCTCTGGATATGAAACAAGTTCACGTTCCGAAAGTGCCATCTTAAAAATTCAAACGCGCTTTGTCACTGTTGTTTCATGTTTAATTTCTTGACTCAGGCTTTTAACCTTCCATAAACATTTGTAAGATTATAACTCTGCTAAGAAGACATGGTCAACACACGTGTGCACACACACACACACACACACACACACACACACACACACACACGTGCGTGTGATTTCCGGTGCGAGTGAGAAGAAGAAACGGGCTCGAGTGATATTGCAAAGGAATATGGCGAAACCCATCTACCATCAGTACGATATTAAAGCAGAAGGAGGTCTTAAAAGGTATACTTTTATCATTTTGAAAGGGTTTAGGGGGTAGTATTTGGGGCCTCGGAACGAATCACGCGTTTTACATGTAAAATGCGGTTCAATTTACGAAAAATCCAGGTTAAGAAAAAGGCTCTGGAATGGATTAATTTCGTAAGGTGAGGTACAACGATATATCAGGGAAAGGTTCAAGACGGTTGCGCAACAATTTTTGTGTTTTTTTTTTTTTTTTGATTTGCATTTATTTGATTTACAGTACGACAGGAGAGTCACTTTTTCTCCCACCAGTCACATTTTGTTTGCTTATTGTTCTCAAACCTTATGCTTTTTATTTTATTAGCGTGAACAAATGGCTAATAAAATACGAATGATGACAAAACATACAGAACATAGCGGATGCCAGCAAGTATCAAACTTTTCTTAAACTTTTTGCATTAAAGTCTTCAACTTGTCATTTTTTTCTTTGTGAACAAGAAATGAATACGTAATTTACTAGCAAAACGGCAACTCTGCGTCATTCTCACGACTTACGCAGACTGTTTCAGAAGAGTTTGATATTACTTTGCGTCAGAGTCATGCTTTGCGTCATTCTCGGACATTTCAGACATGCTTGGCATTTTTTGCAATGAAAAGCAACAACTGGCAAATTGCTGTTTGCATCAGTCACTTTGCTGTCGACCGCTAGTGTGATCACCCTCTTAGCTACAGAGCTGGGCCAGACCAATGGAAACCCGCCCCGGGAAACAATTAGAAAACTGATGTAAATTGTAGAAAGGCTAAATCTACCTGTAGGTTTTAAGAATTCAACCCCCAGGATTGACCACATGTCCAGATTAACTTTCCTCTCATTCAGAACTACTATATATATACCTGCAGTATACAACCACACAGTGTTTTTGTTCCATCCCTCTTTCCTTTACTCAGGAGGTAGACAGAGACTCATTATGTATGAAGGTCAGCGAAAAAGAGCACGAGGGCACAGAAAA
The DNA here is from genome assembly GCA_024760905.1 of Plotosus lineatus. Classification (NCBI taxonomy): domain Eukaryota; kingdom Metazoa; phylum Chordata; class Actinopteri; order Siluriformes; family Plotosidae; genus Plotosus; species Plotosus lineatus. Next base: position 18,040,768 of record CM045731.1, read on the forward strand.
CATGCACAGAGGGAGGGAGATGGACAGATTCAGGACAGTATACAAAAGAAGAGTGTGGATTATATGTCACAAAGAGACAGCACAGAGGCTTTCCGAGAAGCAAATAAAAAAGGGGGGCGGGGTGGTGGGGGTAAAGGAAAAATAATAATGTGACATAAAACCCAGATGTAGAGGTTCGAGTGAAGCCTGGATTGGAGGGAAGGTGAGGAAGTGAAGAGAAAAATTTGGAGGTTGTATATTGAGCCCCATGGTTCAGCTTGCTGGAGAATGACACGTGTGTGGGAGGGGCTTCAAGTAGTCATCCTTGTTTGGGGATTTGTTGAATCTTGAATACATGTGTAAATGAATATAGACGAGTCCATGTTGTTTAAAACTGTTTAAAAAAATAACTGGAGAATGGGTACCAGAGAACGAGCGACATATAGAGGAGGCCGTGAGAATCCATTCGAGTTTCATTTACTGGTAATCTGCTCATTTCCTCTTGTCTACAGTGGTGTATGGGTAATAGCGTATTGTTTTTTCTCGTGCGCGCGTGTGTGTGTGTGTGTGTGTGTGTGTGTGTGTGTGTGTGTGTGTGTGTGTGTGTGTGTGTGTGTGTGTGTGTGTGTGTGTGTGTGTGTGTCTATCTGTCTCAGGAGCCTTACAAATTAGACAAGGTGTATCCTATATCATGGCACGATGGTGTAGTGGTAAGCATGTGGAATGCCTCATGGCAAGAGGGTCCTGGGTTCAAGGTTCAATTTCCAGCTCAGGGTGTTTCTGTGTGGAGTTCTCCCGTGCTTGCGCGGGTTTTCTCAGGGTATTCCGGTTTCCTCCAATGATTCAAAAACACGCACAGTAGAAGGTTGATTGGTTGTTCTAAATCACCCCTAGAGTGTGAGTGTGAATGCGAATGGTTGGCCCTGTGATGGCCAGGCAAGCTGTCCAGGGTGTACCCCGCCCTAGCCCGGGGTCGGCTAACAGGAGCGCCAGCCTACCCCGACCCTAATCAGGATTCAGCGGCTTAGGAAATAAAATAATTGGTTAATTAATGTATCCTGTAGTGCCACACCTGCATACCTATACTGTACATTCGAATCTCATTGAAAGGGGTGGGGCTTAGTCCCTGGACTGCCTACAGAGTTAAATTGAAGTGAAGTACAAATAGTTTCTTTTAAAGTCAACCTTCATGACACAATATCCACTTTTTTGTGCCCCCTAGTGCCCCTTAGTTGCACATTCCTTACTCAAGAATGTAAGACAGTAGGGTGTCCCAATTTTTCTCGAAGATTGCCTTTTGCCCCCCCAATGCACCACTGCAGCAGGTACACAACAGACCTCATTTTACCGAAGGTTATTACTCAAAATCCCTGTAGTGTGGTCACTGTGTGATGAGAATTTCAGTTATATATTATCTGAGGGCTGCTCATTAAGGACTCACTTGTGGCGATGTAGGAGGCTTGTTTGGCTTCTGCCATCATCAAAAGAGGGCGAACCAGAACTCTAGAAATTGGCTACACCCTTCTATGTGAGATATTAGTGTGATAAGTTTGGAAGGAAATGGCATAGGAACACCTGATTTGGTGTATGGGTTCCTCTCAGGTGTGAATAGAGTAGGATTGTAAATGGGTCACCTTGACCATGTTTCAAGGTCACAAGCTTGCTTTTCACCTGTCGCCCATCGGGATCCATAGGAATGGGTTTTCTTTTGTTTGTTTTGGAACATTTACTTGCTGCATACTGAAACTGGGGTTTTCAAACTTGGTAACTTGCTGGCTCATTACTATGAGTGCGAGGATGATTTTGTGTGTGAGTGACCTTGACTTACTTTTCAAGGTCACAGAAGCAAAGCTACATAATAGGCTTTCCCAATAAACTTGCAGCCCGCTGAAGCCGGGCCTTTCAAACTTGCTATGCTTTTTCTATATTAGCATACAGTGAACCCTCACTTTTCGTGGTTAATGGGGACCAAGACCCTCCGCGAATGCTGAATTTCCACAAAGTAGGCTCGCCCCCCCCCCCTTGACTGACATATACGTACATTTATATGTGTACATAATATCAATAAATTCATATTCAACGCTATTAAATACTTATAATAACAATTAAACATTCAAAAATAATGCATAAGATGTAAATAAAATATAAATATACACACACACACAAACATGCACCCAGACACGCACACACACAGATGCGCACCTCACATAAAAATATAAATAGTTTTGTTGGGGGGGTTTTGGGTTGTTTTTTGTTTTGTTTTTGTTTGTTTGGGGGTTTTTTGGTGTTTTTTTTTTTTTTTTTTTTTGATTAATTGTCCTTGTTTTACAGAATTTTTCTTAACTTTTCCCCTATTTTTCGGAAATTTCCTTTTTTTTTATTTTTCGGTGAATATTTTTGAAAAACCCGCGATGCACTGAAGCCGTAGGAACTGAAGCGCGACGTAGCGAGGGATCACTGTATTATGAAATAGTCCTTTCTGCGGGAGTGTCTGGACCCCTGTGGTCTATCTTTATATATTGTACAGACGCTCCCCGACTTACGTTTTTAATTGGTTCCGGCTGGTCGAACGTAAGTGGAAAGTGAATGTAAGTTGTTACAGTGACGTATGACGTGTGACGTATGACGCTCATAATGTACTATACATCCATAAATACCATTACCGTATTTCATAAAACACCCCTAAATCAATTATTATAAACATAATATTGTAAAATAATATCAAATATATCAAATAATGTCAACATTAATTTCAAATAAGTCACTTATTTATACCGAGTCACTTTACATGAAGCTTAAAACAGCCAATCAACGCTTACAATATGTGACGCGCTCAATACCGAAAGTAGTGTACTTGCGAAAGTAGTGTGTAAGTAAGTAAGTAAACTTTATTCAAGAGATGCATACAAAGAACAAGTACAAATCCTAATGAATATTAATATAAAAATAAGTATACACTCTTAGGATTCTGCTAAAAGATAATAATTATCTGTAACTGTTCTGTAATTTGTGCATTTGGGATTTCATTCATATTACAACTCTCTTTGCTTAACTGAGTATGTATGGTAGATTGTGCCGATCTGAGCAGATAGTTAATTCATCCCTGTGTATGAGACTCGCACCCATGCTAGTAGGCTTACGCTTCTGACCAACCATATTTGCTGAGGGTTACAAAAGTCCACAAAACAGTGTAAACACAAAGATCACAGAGACAACGTCTTAACACAAGAGTTTGTAAACAATGAATGCAGCGTCATTACATCATTACGTCAGCGTACTACGTAGGTACGTCTAAACTCAAAATTTGAATATTTTTTTTTGGGGGAAAAAAACGTTAAATCGAAAAAACGTAAAACGGATGAACGTAAGTAGGGGAGCGTCTGTACTTCACAGTCACAGTGGTCACCTTAGTTCATATTTCTATCCTAGGTTTTTGGACATCTCTGCAGATTGTTTAACTTAATTCATTTCTCAGTGTGTGTATGCGTGTGTGTGTGTGTGTGTGTGTGTGTGTGTATACACGTGTGTGCGTGTGTGTGTGTGTGTGTGAGTGTGTCTTACTCCCAGGACTAAGCTAATGGTCCATGTCCTTCTTTTTATTAGCACATTATATCACTGCAATGTCTTGGTCACATAATAGCAAACAACATCAGCAACTCCCCAAGGCCTGTTTTCCTTCTCTCTCTCTCTCTCTCTCTCTCTCTCTCTCTCTCTCTCTCTCTCTCTCTCTCTCTCTCTCTGTCTCTCTGTCTGTCTCTCTCGCTCTCTCTCTCTCTCTCTCTCTCTCTCTCTCTGTCTGTCTCTCTGTCTGTCTCTCTCTCTCTCTCTCTCTCTCTGTCTGTCTGTCTGTCTGTCTGTCTGTCTGAACGAAACATTTTCTCATCTTTTCGGTTTCTATCCAATCTGCTCTTTCGAAATACCACCGATTTGTTTCTGTCTGGAGTTTATCTGTGGGAGGCTGCAGAGCTGGTGTGAGATAGTGACGGCGCACAAAACAATAAATCACAAATCGATAAATAAGTATTGGGCCTTTTTCCATCCTTTGTTTGTTCTTTCTTTTTCTGCTGTCTTTCATTCAGGTAGGATTTTTTTCTTTTTTTTTTCTCCCTTTTTGATGGTCTTTCAGTCTTTCATTTTGAAGGAATTTTTCTTTTTTCTTCTGACAGTTTTTCTTTCTGAAGTCGATTCAGATATTACATAGTTTGGTCCTCGCTCTCTACCTCCCTCTATTTTTTTCTCCCCCCTTTGCTCTCTCTCTCTCTCTCTCTCTCTCTCTCTCTCTCTCTCTCTCTCTCTCTCTCTCTCTCTCCATCTCTCTCCCTCTCTCTCTCTCTCGCTCCATTTCTCTCACTCTCACTTTCTCTCGCTCTCTCTCTCTCTCTCTCTCTCTCTCTCTATGCCCCTCTTGCTCTCCCTCTCATTTTCTTTCTCACCCTCTCTCTCCTTCGCTCTCTGCCAGAAAAGAGCAACGCTGTCATGCACAGTATTTCTCAGATGTATATTGATGTTTGTGTTGGTTATTTTCGGGGATTTTCTTTCTTCTTTTCAAGTTGCTGTCACTTCGTGTCCTCATTTCAATTGCAGACAGACCACACTATCAGACTTGTGTGTGTGTGTGTGTGTGTGTGTGTGTGTGTGTGTGTGTATGTGTGTGTGTGTGTGTGTGTGTGTGTGTGTGTGTGCGCGTGTGTGTGTAGTATATAGTGGGCATTACACATGTGCAATAATTGATTCTACAGGAATCAGGGAAATTTGCAGAGATATTTTGTGCTAAATGTTTGCTGCAGTCGAATAACGATTGATGTGTTCGGCGCTTATGTAAGGTTAAGGCGTCTGTTTCCCTTCAGGACACGGGACTTGTACCACACTACACTGTAATGAAATGTTCTCTGCTCAATACACGATGCATTTAATGAGCACAAAGTTACTCACACAGCCATAGTGTCCTTACACAGTAATATTATTGTTTGCTGTAGCATGTCTTCAGTCCCTCAGGTGACAATTACAAGTTCGTGCCCTCGGTGGTTCTCCAATGGGACCTCCATGTACACAGAGTATCTGACATGTTTGGGCAAATTATAAGTACAAACGAATCTAGTGTAGCGCGGCATACTATTATTATTATTATTATGATTAATTCATTTTCAGAGCTGCTTAATCCTAATTAGGGTTGCAGGGAGGCTCCGGGCGAGGGCAGAATACAATCTGGACAGCTTGCCAGGCCATCGCAGGGCAGAAACACGCTGGTTCTTTTACTTGAACCTCACACCATAGACAGTCAGAGACATGGCCAGCCTTTGATAACCCGGTTAGCTGTACTGGGGGGACAGTGATGACCTGTGGATAGTGGGACTCGAACCCCCAACCTTGGGATCAATGATCCAGAACCTTTACCACCCTGCCACCACTGCCCCTATTATTATTATTATTATTATTATTATTATTATTATTATTATTCATTCATTCATTCATTCATTGAATTTTTAAGTCCGGCCAGTGCCTCCAACTGGAGCCTCTGTGTGAAGGCTGGGTACTATTGCAGGGCCAACACACATACAACCAATCAGTCAGACTCATGCCTAGGGGCAAACTGGAACAGCCAATTCGCCTACTGTGCATGTTTCTGGACTGTGGGAGAAAACTGGAGTACCCAGAGGAAAACCAGCAACATGCAAACCCCACACAGTAACGCCCCTCAGCATGAGAATCAAACCCAGGCTTTCTTTCGTGAATGTGCTGACCATGCTGCCTTATTATTGTTATTTTTATCATCATCATCATCATCATCATTCCCCAGACAGCAGCAAGGTTTGACCCCAGACTTTCCATGTTGTAAGACAACAGCACTACCCACTTAAGCCATGATGTCATCATGTAGTCCTTATATTCCAGGGTTTTTTTAACCCACAATTATAGCTTCTATAGTGTACATACATACACACTGCAAAAAGCTTCCCAGATTGAAGAATACGAGTATTCTGAGCCGAATATTTTCGACACTAATCACAAACAGACACGTGTGATGATAATCAGGATAATAACAAGATCTACACTGATGTGGATTGGCTCGAATCCTTATTTCTGTTCTTTCTCCAGCCAAACAAGTGATTAATTGTAGCTCTTGGTTTCGATCCTGTCAAATTCACTGTCATTAGCTGTCCATCAGTGAGAGAGAGAGAGAACGAGCGAGAGAGAGAGAGAGAATGAGCGAGAGCGAGAGCGAGAGAGAATAAATGGTAACAAATTCAGAATAGACAAGCGAGAGAATGTGAATAATAAAAAATATTTTTGGTCTAAATGAAACGAAAGAATTAAAGAAAAGATTTAGCTCCACCGACCCTGGTTGGACTCCTTGCAGATAAAAGACACCACCGAAGGCACCACGTCTGTATAACACTGGGGCGCATTTCATTCCTATTATCTTCCTGATCCCTTATATTTTATCACACATTCTTTCGGTAGATGGCATTCCCAGCATGCCGAGCACAGCATCCATTTAATTCAGGACTAATTTGGCAATGTCTGTCAGTCGAAGCAATTCTAAAGTCGTCTTGTGTGCATTAAGCGCCATTTTGTTGTACAGCTATCTTAATTCTTTACAAAAAATACACATCGGGGTGAATAAATAATTTTAGTATCCACACCAAACCCGGAAGTAGTGCATTATATTGACACGTTCTTGTCGCTTTCTGTGTACACTCGTGGATATTTAGTATTAAAGAAAACATTGAGCCCTGTGATGGCTTGGCGAGCCGTTCAGGTTGTATCATGCCCTCATCCAGGGTCAGCGGAGATGGGCGCAGGCTTTCCCGCGACCATAATTAGGATTATGTGACTCAGAAGATGAATGTATGAATGGGCAGTGGTGGTCTAGTGGTATAGGGCGCTGGATCGCTGAGCCAAAGGTTGGGGGTTCGAGTCCCACTCTCCACAAGGTTGTCACTGTCCCCCTTCCCCCCCCCCCAGTGCAGCTAACTGGGTTATCAAAGGCGGGCCATGTCTCTCACTGTCTATGGTGAGAGGCCTGTAAAAGAACCATTGCTGACTTTCGTAAAGAGTAGCTGCAAAGTAGTCAGCGTGTTTCTGTCCCTTGCTAAAAAGGGTTGTGACAGGAAGGGCATCCGACGTAAAAACCTCTGCCAAATCAAACGAGCGAATCAGATGATTCGCTGTGGCGACTCCCGAGTAAAAGGGAAAAAGCCGAAAGGAAGACAGACAGAAGATGAATGTATGAATGAGGAAACATTGAAAGACGAAAATTAATGTTTGAGGAAGTTAAATACAGGGATCCCTCACTTTCTGCGGTTAATGGGGACCGAGCCCCCCCCCCCTCCGGCACTGCCGATTTCCGCGAAGTAGGATCGACCACCCTGACTGACGTAATACGCACATGTATATGTGTATATAATATCAATAAATACATATTCAACACTATAAATGCTTATAATAACAATTATTCAAAAATAAAATATGATTATACACACAGACGCACACACAGACGCGCACCTCATATAAAAATGTAAGTAGTTTTGTTTGAGGGTTTTGGGTTGTTTTTTTTTGTTTGTTTGTTTTTGTTTATTTGGGGTTTTTTGCGTAATTGGCCTTGTTTTGCAGCATTTTCCTTAACTTTTCCCCTATTTTTCCTTAATTTCCATTTTTTTTTTTCAATGAATGTTTTCGAAAAACCCACGATGCACTGATGTCACAGAAACTGTAGCACAAAGTAGCGAGGATCACAGTACACCCTCATTTATTCATTTATAAACAACAATGAGCTCTAAAAGGAGGCAAAGCTCACACAGAAGGTTCTAGGTTTGAGCCCCAGGCTTGTTGAGAGCGTTTTACATGGAGCTTACATGTTCTCCCAGTGATTGCGTGGGTTTTTTTCCCAGATACAGTATCTCGGTTTTTTTCCTCCAAACCAAAGACATACACATTAGGCAAACCCTGGGTTTACACTGGAGCATGACATCCACGATTCAAGAAAGTGGGGTGCTCCAAGTGGCAGGGTGCAGCCAAGAGACGAGACTTGAACGAATCCTGGTTTTCAGCTCATCACAGTAAGGTACACTCTGGACAGCTCGCCAGGTCATTGTAGTGCAGAAATACGCTGATGGCGAGTTCCTGGGCATCCACATTTCATCTGACCTGTCCTGGTCTGTTAAGACAACTGGTGTGGAAGCCCAACAACGGATTTTCTTTCTGAGGGTTGAGCTTCCTCACCAATTGTGTTGACAGACCAGGACAGGTCAGATGAAATGTGGATGCTCAGGGACGGCTTTTCTCCCTCAGGAAGCTGAAATGTTCTGCGCTCTCCTCTCAGCTGCTCAAGAACCTCGACAGTGCTACAATAGAAAGTTTTCTCTGTCTCAGTGCAACGCTGTGGTACGACAGCTGCAGTGCCAAGGACAGAAAGGACTCGGCCCAGGTGGTGAGAACCTCATAGGGGGTCGTGGACTGCCGCCTATCAGATCTGGACATAATATATGCCGTCTAGGTCCACAAGAAGGCGAGCCGCATTGCCAACGGATCCTATACACCCGGGAAATGGACTGTTTGTACCACTTCCTTCGGGAAAACGATACAGAAACATCATGACCAGCACAACCTCAAAAACTCAAAAAACAGGTTTTACCCAAAAGCGGTGAAAGCCATCACCCCTCCACCATGCTCCCCGTCACACACACACACACACACACACACACACACACACACACACACACACACACACACACACACTCATACACACACACACACTCGCAACTTTCCTCTACTGACACACGCACTCACTCACTCACGGAGACATCAGTTCTTTGTAAAAGGAGATTGAATCCACAAACTTTAGGACTGTGTTGCATTGCCACACTTTACCTTGTTTACATTCTAGTTTATCCACCTTGCTGCTATTTATTTATTTATTTATTCCATTCCACAGCACCTCATTGCATATACAGTAAAACCTCCGCTGACGAACGCTTAAGCTCACGAACTTTTCGCCTCAAGAACATTAAATTTGCGAGCATATAGTCTCTGCTGACGAACTAGTTTTCGGCGGACGAACCAAACCACGCGGTCGAACAGCGCCACGGTGGCGGCTACGAGAAGCTGACGCACGCTCACGGTGTCACAGTTCGTCACACCCCTTTCTTTGAATGCGGAAGTGGTTTGTGTTTGATAGACATTTTGGACCATATTGAGTGTACTTTTGCTATTATGGGACCGAAAAAGACCCCACCACAGGCGGAGATCATTGAAAAACACAAACGAGGTGTGCGTTTGTGTGACTCAGCGTCCCAGTACCAGTACGCTAAGTCTACCATTGCTCCCATCCTTAAGAACAAGGAAGCTATTAAGGGTGCGTGTGTGGCTAAGGGTGTTTCCAAACAGTAGGCGTTTCCAAACACTCCTTCCAAACAGTAAGTCCCTCCCTCCCTCCTCCTCCCACTCCATTCCATCAATCCATCAACTACCATCACAAAGGTAAATAAAACGACTTTATTATACAGTACAGTTTATTTCTTTAATTACAATACAATAGACATTTATTATACATAAAATAAGGTATATTTTTGTGTAGTTTTAAGGCTTATTTAGTAGAAAATTATGTTTTATGGGGACCTGGGAACGGATTATTCTCATTTTAATGGTTTCTTATGGGAAATAAATGTTCGGAAGACGAACTTTTCGCCTTACACACACTTTCTGGGAACCAATTATGTTCGTGAGCTGAGGTATCACTGTATTGTATATCTCAGTGTTTGGTTCTCATTCATAGGTACCGAGTTTATATTTTTATTTTATATTTTTTTATTTAAAGGGGCGGCACGGTGGCGTACTTGTTAGCACGTCTGCCTCACAGCAAGAACGTCATGGGTTCGATTCCAAGCTGGGGCATTTCTGTGTGGACTTTGCATGTTCTTCCTGTATATGAGTTTCCTCCGGGTACTCTGGTTTCCTCCCACAGTCTGAAAACATTCACAATCGGCTAATTGTCTGTTCCAAATCACTCCTAGCTGTGAGTTTGAATGGTTGTGTTAGTGTTGGAACTGTGATGGCCTGGCGAGCTGTCCAGGGTGTACCCTGCTCTCGCCAAGGGTTGGCTGAAATGTGCGCCATCCTCCCAACGACCTTAATTAGGATTAAGCGGTTCAGAAAATGAATGAATGAATGAACTTTTACTTAAAGTTTAGTATACCGAATTACTTGTGTTTATCTTCTGCTCCTGAAAGTGTTAATTGAAGTTTATCGGCCAATGTGTACGATTTTAACTTGTTTGCACCTTTTAATGCTAAAGACTCATACAAAATTTTGTTGTGTGTGAAAATAATGACCGTAAACTCTCGTGAATCTCTTGAATCTCTTCAACCACCGACCTTTGGATCAGTAAGCCAGCACCTCAACCACCGGTCCAACCAACGTCCCATTAATAAATGAATCGATGTGGTTTTAAGTAATCCATTAATTACACATCATGAAATTCACAGCATTAAAGAGGCAGAAAACGAAAGACCTGTTTCTTATTAGTTCGTTTCTCTTTCTGTTCCAGTATCTCTGCAGGACATCACCATGAGGAAAGCATTTCGCAGCTCCACCATTCAGGACCAGCAGTTATTTGATCGTGAGTCTCTTCCAATCCCAATGCAGGAGACGTTCGACCTCTGTGAACAGCCTCCGCCCCTCAACATTCTTTCTCCTTATAGGTCAGTATTGCAGTCATCATAATTTCTAAGCTTTCTAAAATGCTATGAAAATGCACACACACACACACACACACACACACACACACACACACACACACACACACACACACACTATGTAGTCTTTTTCACTTTCCTGTAAGTAGCACAAGAGTTACCTCTGCTAGAACCTCTGTTCGTTTACAGATCAGAGCGACTCAGTCTTATTGAAACAACAGAAGTCAAGAATCAACGACTCTTATTATTATTATTATTATTATTATTATTATTATTATTATTATTATTATATTGTTTACTGGGTCTATGTAAGGTCCTTTTAAACATAGAATTTTTATTTATTTATTTCATAGCAGTTTGTGTGTGTTGTTGATTTGAGCCTTCTTCCTGTTTGTAACTTGACTCCTTGAACAACCTAGGTGGCGCTGCTCGTCAGCGATGCACGTTGTAATAATACTACATAACCAAAATTTCCAGGATAATAAAGTATTCTTCTTCTTCTTCTTCTTTTCCTTTCGGCTTTTCCCTTCAGGGGTCGCCACAGCGAATCATCTGCCTCCATCTCACCCTATCCTTTGCATCTTTTTCTCTTACACCAACGACCTTCATGTCCTCCTTCACCACATCCATGAATCATCTCTTTGGTCTTCCTCAAGGCCTTCTGCCTGGTAGTTCCAGCCTCAGCATCCTACTACCAATATACTCACTATCCCTCCTCTGTACATGTCCAAACCATCTCAATCTAGCCTCTCTGACTTTGTCTCCAAAAGAGCTTACATGTGCTGTCCCTCTGATGTGCTCATTCCTGATCCTATCCATCCTCGTTACTCCCAAAGAGAACCTCAACATTTTCATCTCTGCTACCTCCAGCTCTGCCTCCTGTCTTTTCCCCAGGGCCACTGTCTCTAAACCATACAACATCGCTGGCCTCAACACCGTCTTGTACACTTTTCCCTTCATTCTTGCCGATACCCTCCTATCACACATCACACCGGACACTTTTCTCCAACCATTCCAGCCTGCCAGCACGCGCTTCTTCACCTCTTTTCCACACTCTCCATTGCTCTGGATTGTTGAGCCTAAGTACTTAAAATCCTCCACCTTCGTTATCTCTGTTCCCTGTAACCTCACCGTTCCTGTTGGGTCCTTGTCATTCATGCACATGTATTCTGTCTTACTGAGACTAACCTTCATTTCCCTCCTATCCAGGGCATACTTCCACCTCTCTAGATTTTCCTCCACTTGTTCTCTGCTCTCACTACAGATCACAATGTCATCTGCAAACATCGTAGTCCATGGGGAATCTTGTCTAACCTCGTCTGTCAGCCTGTCCATCACCATAGCAATGAAGTATACCAATAAAGTATTATCTTATCTTATCTTATGTTCTTCTTCTTCTTCTTTTCCTTTCGGCTTTTCCCTTTTTCAAGGGTCGCCACAGCGAATCATCTGATTCGCATGTCTGATTTGTTGAAAGTCAGCAATGGTTCTTTTACATGAACCTCTCACCATAGACAGTGAGAGACCTGGCCGGCCTTTGATAACCCAGTCAGCTGCACTGGGGGGGACAGTGGCAACCTTTGTGGAGAGTGGGACTCGAACCCCCAACCTTAGGATCAGTGATCTTAACAACAAATAAATATTCAGAGATATGTGAAGAACACTGAGAAATCAAAACAGTATGTCATGTATTGGGAAATTTAACTAGACCGCAAAACATCTCCAGATATTTATTTACATAGGCTTAAAATAATGGCCCCTTTTACATTGCCACCATTGTAATGTATAATTTGATGTTGGATGTGGAGGTGGAAATGAGACACACCCTTTCAGAGACACTCTGCCTGACACAGTACACACCAGTTTGTACCGTGTACTTTCTACCTTAGCCAGATCTTCACCTGCGTTCTTAGAATTTCTCAGTCTTTCGTTGGCAGATCATAGGAGTTGGTGCCACTTAAAACAGTCCAGTTTACTATCTCTATATCTTGTTGTCCTCCAGGTGTCACTGAAGATCCTTTTCCACTTTGTTGCTTTGTCAGAACCATGAGCAAGAATCCAAATTTGCAGATACCTGGGCAGTCTTGCATCAGGCATCTGTGTACTCTTACATTCACTCATTTGCCAAACCAGGGTTGGGGGGGGGGGGGCGGGGGAGGGGCAACATGGCCAACACACAAGCAGTCTCACTCACACCAAACCTAGGGCAATTTAGAGCAGAAAATTAGCCTCATTGGACAGTGGAAGGACACCAGAGTACCTGAAAGAAACCCATGCAAGTATGGTGAGAACATGCAAACTTCACACAGACATTGCCGAGTGCAGGGCTTGAACCCAGGACCTTCATTATGCGAAGTGGTTGTGCTAACCATTACACCACGGTGCCACCCTAAATATAGCAGATGATGGTAGCTGATTCCTTCTGTACAACTCAATTTCTAGTTGGATTACTCAATGGTGGTTCTGTAGTTCAGGTACTAGGTAATAGATCAGATGGTCAAGGGCTCAAATTGCCACTGTTGGGCCCTTAACCTTGCATGGTTGGCTTTTGTATCTCCTCGTTTGACATATAGCATAGTTTCCACAATATGTCAAATAAGAAATATTCATTCATTCATTTTCTGAATTGCTTAATCCAAATTCGGGTCACGCTGAGCTGGCATCCATCTCGGCTGAGTCTGGGCAGAGTACACCCGAGACAGCATGCCAGGCCATCGCAAGGCAGAAACACGCTGATGACTATGCAGTTAATCTTGACGAAAGTCAGCAATGATTCTTTTACATGAACTACTCACCACAGACAGTTGGAGACTTGGCTGGCCTTTGATAACCCAGTTAGCTGCAGTGGGGGTCCAGCAGTGACAGTTGTTGACAGTGGAGCTTGAACTCCCGACCTTGCGATTGGTAATCCAGCAACTTACCACCAGGCCACCACTGCTCAAGTAAGAGATATATACTTTGTTTTTTTTTTGTTTTTTTGTTTTTTAAGTGTTCACCTTTATTCTGTTATCAAGGCATCATATTTATGCCTGGATCTTAAGGAGTAAATGCCCACGACAGGACATGCACATATGGAAACAGATCCTTGCAGCACTCCAAGCTATTGGACTATCTGGGTCCATTAATGAGATGGCAGATTGTAAACCTCTAAAATCCACTGCCAGAGTGTGGTTAAAGACACTCTGCGCCACCTGCCAGTAGACCCAGGACACACTAAATGACACCTACTTCTGTTTGAAATGTGAACTAAGACTACAGGCAGCAGGATACCTTTAAGTGCCCTTGACTGCTGTCACATTATTCTGAAGAGGAATACAATGGCAGATGGATGGACTTACACAGAAGCATAGCACAAGTCACATTTGTTCACAGTGACAGCCAAGAGCACTAAAGAGGGTTTAGTGCCAAAGCAAAGCATGACTAAACCTCTCAGGCCTGATTTTCTGAAAGTAATACAGAATCAATCCGCTCTTGAAATATGCAAATTGGTAATGGGCAGGGATTCACCTGTTCAGCTAAAACGTTCCCTCAGAACTCGACTCCCAACAAGATTCATTTGATTCCTGTTGTGCGGTGGTCACCAACTCTGTCCCAGGAGATCTACTTTCCTGCAGGATTTATCTCCAACTAAAGTCTTAACACACCTCTTTTGGCTGCTGAAGAACATCTTAAGTCATTGATTACATGGTGAGATGGGCATGATAAGGGTTGGAGCCAAAGTCTTCAGGGAGATAGCACTCCAGGAACAGAGTTGCCTGGTAACCACTGATATAGAGACTACAATGGACATTTGCAAGAAACTTGACCTATATGCCCAAACAAGCCTTCTTGCATCAGACAGAGAGCCATATCTGATGGACACAGTTTGGGAAACATCCTGTATGTTTATGATGTTGGCGGCAGGAACCCCGGTACTAAAATTGTGAATGCTGGACATGTCATTCAATATCGGTGAGGTCATTCTCTTGGGCATTCTACATTCTAATGGAACACCACACCAGTAGGCTCCCTTGAGGACTACATGTTTGCAAGGGCTGCTTTTGACTGTTTGGATTCTGGCTTGCTAGTATAGCGTTAAGAGGAAATGCTAAGCAAAAATTTTGAAAGTTAGCTTAGATACTAGTTGCACGCTGGTGTAGTGGTTAGCAAATGCGCCTGACAGCAAGAAGAACCTGGGTTTGAGTCTCTGGTTTGGCGAGGGTGTTTTTGTAGAGTTTGCATGTTCTCCTGTCTGTCAAAACAACGTTCTAAGAACTATCATTACGCCCAATTCCTTCACCCAAAAAGGAGGGTGTCCTCGAACACTTTTAAGAACTTAAAGTTTACAAAGTCCAAAAGTGACTGTGTAAGCCTGATGATGGAATAATAAGGTCATTTTAACGTTCTTTCGTTTTTTTAAAAAAGAATAGAGTTTAAGTACAACAGATATGAACATTCAGTCTGGCACTAAGAAAAGTTTTTCATTGTATTAACAATGACGGGCAGCACTGTGTTGTAGTGTTTAATATGTTTGCCTCACAGCCAGAAGGTCTTGGGTTCGATTCCCAGCTCGGGCATCTGTATGTGGAGTTTGCATGTTCTCCCTGTGCCAGTGTGGTTTCCTCAGGGTAGTCTGGTTTCCTCCCACAGTCCAAAAACATGCACAGTAGGTTGATTGGTGGTTCCAAATTGCCCCAGGTGTGTGTGTTGAGTGTGAATGGTTGGCCCTGTGATGGCCTGGCGAGCTCTCCATGGTGTCCCTCACCAGAGTCAGCTGAGGTGGGTGCCAGTCTCCCCACAACCCAAATTAGGATTAAGTGGCTTAGAAAATGAATGAATGAATCACAAACAAAAAGGAATTTTTAGATGTGGTGACTTCAGCTCAATGTAGAAAAGTAAAAAATAAATGAATATCTTTAACTCTTTCCCTGATCATCACGGAGGAAGCACGATGGATTATGCGATTCAGAGGAAAAGATATTATCAAAACCATGTGCTCGAATTACTGTTCATCCCTCATAATGTACATTTCATGTAGCTCTAAATAATTGCATTCACAGTATATCGTAGATCGTGTAATACATCGTGGAATATAGGACGCCAAAACACGTTATATGAGGGAGAGAGTTAAGGTCGGTTGAATTTATTTTTTATCTTTTTATAATTCGTCTTCATGTTGGTCATGTGTTTATCGCTGCAGAATGCTGTCACGGCCTGAAGATGCAATAACTAAAGTGAAATTAAAATCTAGTGTGTGTGCGTGTGTGTGTGTGTGTGTGTGTGTGTGTGTGTGTGTGTGTGTGTGTGTGTGTGTGGCCATTTGCCAAACCACTTACTCTTACAAGGGTCGCTGGGAGGCTTTAGCCCATCCCTGCTGAACCTAGGCAAAGGCAGGGCATACTCTGAAAAGCTAACCAGACCATCACTGGACCAACACACCAATAGTTCAGACTCACACTTAGGAATTACCCAGTTAGTCTAATTGGACTGTCCATAGAAAACTGGAGCACCCGGAGGAAACCTACCCAAGCACAAGGAGAACGTACAAACTTCACATACATTCCCTTGCCAGGCCCAAGACCTCCTTGCTGTGAGTCAGATGTGATAATCCCTACACCGTTACTGCCCACCGTTAATTTATCTTTGTTCCATTTTCTGAAACGCTTAATCCTAATTGGGGTCGCTTGGAGGCTGGCGCCCATCTCAGCCGACTCTGGACGAATGCAGAATACAGCCGTCACAGCTTCCCAGGCCATAGCAGGGCATATTATATTATCATATGATATACTACCCCCGCCCAGAGTCGGCCGAGATGGGTGCCAGCCTTCCCGCGACCCTAATTAGGATTAAGTGGTTTAGAAGGAATAGATATATTATTCATTCATTCATTTTCTGAATCGCTTAATCCTAATTAGGGTCGCTTGGCGGCTGGCGCCGATCTCAGCCGACTCTGGGTGAGGGCAGAGTACACCCTGGACAGCTCGCCAGGCTATCGCATGGATAGATATATTATATTGCAGTGATCTCTCGCTACTTCATGCTTCAATTTCTGTGCCTTCAATGCATCGTTGGTTTTTCAAAAATATTCATTGAAAAATATAAAAGTAAGGAAATTAAGGGAAAATAGCAGAAAAGGTTAAGGAAAACGCTGCAAAATTATGCAAAAAGAAAAAAAACCCCAAACAAAAAACAACCCAACAAAATTACTTACATTTTTATGTTAGGTGCGCAACTGAGTGTGTGTGCCTGCGTCTGTTTGTGTGTATATTTATATTTTATTTACATCTTATGCATTATTTTTGAATGTTTAATTGTTATTATAACCATTTATAGCATTGAATATGTATTTATTATTATGTGTATTATATACACATATACAGACGCTCCCCGACTTACGTTTTTAATTGGTTCCGGACTGCCGAACGAAAGCTGAAAGTGAACGTAAGTTGTTACAGTGACGAATGACGTATGACATGTGACGTATGACGCTAATACTGTACTATACATCCATAAATACCATTACCATATCTCATAAAACACCCCTAAATCAATTATTATAAACATAACATTGTAAAATAATATCAAATATATCAAATAAAATCAACATTAATGTCAAATAAGTCACTTATTTATACCGAGTCACTTTAAATGAAGCTTAAAACAGTCAATCAATGCTTACAATATGTGAGGCGCTCAATACCGAAAGTAGTGTACTTGCAAAAGTAGTGCACTTGCTGTGGGTTATACAGACTTCCGGTCTTTCAAGTGTACAAGGGTGCCATTGAACTTGTTTAGAACACAGCCTGCACTGATGTGAATCTCAGCAAAGCGGAGAGTTCTTTCTTTTGTGTAAGTAAGTAAACTTTATTCAAGAGATGCATACAAAGTACAAGTACAAATCCTAATGAATATTAATATAAAAATAAGTATACACTCTTAGGATTCTGCTAAAAGATAAAAAATATCTCTAATTGTTCTGTAATTTGTGCATTCGGGGTTTTATTTTACAACTCTCTTTGCTTAACTGAGTATGCATGGTAGATTGTGCCGATCTGAGCAGATAGTTAATTCATCTCTGTGTACGAGACTTGCACCCATGCTAGTAGGCTTACACTTCTGCTCAACCATATTTACTTAGGGTTACAAACGTCCGCAAAACAGCGTAAACACAAAGATCACAGAGACGACGTCTTAACACAAGGGTAACATGCTATATAACTGATATATATATATATATATATATATATATATATATATATATATATATATATATATATATATATATATACACACACACTCAGTCTGTAGTTTGTAAATAATGAATTCAGCGTCATTACGTCATTACGTCAGTGTACTACATCGGTACGTCTAAACTCAAAATTTCACTTTTTTTTTCCTGGAAAGTAAAAACGTAAAACGGATGAATGTAAGTCGGGGAGTGTCTGTAGATGTACGCATATGTCAGTCAGGTGGGTCGATCCTACTTCGTGGAAAACAGCAGGGGGTGGGTCTCGGTCCCAATTAATCGCGGAAAGTGAGGGATCCCTGTATATCATATATTATATTATATAATATTACAGTAGGCCCTCGATATTCGCGGGGGTTCGGTTCCGAGCCCTCCTGCAAATCGAGATAATCCGCGAGTTCTGTACCCGGAAGTAAAACCCCATGTAACACGTCACATGCGCGAATGAGCGGCCGAAAGTAAAATACTATGTATCTATTACAGGCGTTAAAATATGCTTCTTAAACACATTCTATAGACAATCTTACTCATTAATACAGTATTAATGTAGTAAAATATAGTAATGATTAAGAAAAACTTTTCAATTTTTACTCTTATTTTTATTGATGATAAAATATAAACATTATACAGCATATACTGTTGTAAAGCACTCGTTTTAAAGTCTTTTTCAATTATTATTCCAGTACAGTACATAAGTTCATTCTGAGAATGTTTGTGCGTGAGATTTTATGTTTTGTAGCATGTTTAACAAATGATACCAAAAGGATAAACTTTATTACGCTTCATGTCCTTTTACATTGAACTTGAAGTGACGTCTCCAAGATGGCGCTGTCTAGAGGGCAACGTTGCGGAGTTCTCAGAGTCAAATTGTTTGTTTGTTCATTTTAATTTGTTTGATCATTTCTTCTATGATCGGTCGACCTACTACAGCAATGAGCAGCTTCAGCTTCGGGCAGCTAAGCACGTAACAACTTCTATCGTGAGCTATGCTATGGGAGCTCAATGCTAACCGCCCAGGCGGAGTTCTCAGAAGCTTGGTTAGCACTTCCGGCCATACTGCTTGAAAATGTTCAGTCCCTGTGAAACAAGATGGATGAGCTTCATGCTCAGATTGCAGCACAGAGGGATCTACAGGACTGTGTTTCTATGAAACATGGCTCGAGGAGAGTACACCCGATAAGGCGATTATACCAGCCGGCTACACGGCCTTCATCCCCTACAATCCCTTCCCGCCTGGGCTTATTGCTAGCTGGGATGCGGCTCGCATTGAGCTGCCTACCAAAGCATATTAGCTCTGCTGATAGCATGTTAGCTCTGCTGATAGCATGTTAGCTCTGCTTAGTTATACACGTCCAAAGATACTCCGATCTTATAGCTGTAGTAGAGTCGACCGGTCGTAGACGAGCATAGTGAAAAACATGAACAAATAAAAGAACAAATTAAACAAATTAAAACGAACAAAGAAACAATTTGACTCCGAGAACTCCGCAATGTCGTCCTCTGGGCAGCGCCATCTTGGAGACGTCACTCCAACTTCACTGTAAAAGGACATAAAGAGTACTGTAATAAAGTTTATCCTTTTGGTATCGTTTGTTAAACATGCTGCAGAACATAAAATCTCACGCATAAACATGAACTTGGGTACTGTACTGGAATAATAATTGGAAAAGATTTTAATACAACAGTTCAGAGAAAACCGTCGTTTCTCAGGAGAAAGTCTAATTTCTTCAGAAGAGACATCCAGCGTTTTCTATCGCTTAGCCAGAGAAGACGCATAGCGTTTGAGTGGTATAGAACTTAACTGGTAATTAAAACACACAAAAAAAGAGGCTCATTGACAACTTGTGCGCGAATGAGGGGGAAAAGGGGCGGGACATGAGCTCAACCAATCAGGAGAAAGGAGGACAGCCATTGGCTGAATTTGAATCACATGCCGGTTGCTCAGCAGTCCGTGAATACTCAAACCGTGGGTGCAAAACCGCGAATAGTCAAGGACATACTGTATATTATACTATATTATATTATACAGTAGGCCATTGATAGTCGCGGGGGTTTGGTTCCGGCCCCTCTCGCAAATGAAGATAATCTGTGAGTTCTGTACCCGGAAGTAAATCCCCATGTATCATTTTACATGCATGAATGATCAACCAGAAGTAAAATACTATTACATGCACTAAAATATGCTTCTTAAACACATTCTATAGACCGTCTTACTCATTAATACAGTATTAATGTAATCATCATCATCATATCTTATCCCCGAAGGGTAGTGTAGCAATTGGTCTCTTCCGGAGAAGATTAACCGGGACGCAGGAACGCTTGCTACTTGTCCCCAGAAACACGCTGACGGCTTTGCAGCCTACTCTTTTCGAAAGTCAGCAATGTTTCTTTTATATGCTTCTCACCGTAGTCAGTGAGAGACATGGACTGCCTTTGATACCCAGTTAGCTGCACTGGGGGGACAGTAACAGCCCTGTGGGGACTCGAACCCCCAACCTTAGGATCAGTGATCCTATGTCCTATCCACTAGACCACCACTGCTGCATTAATGTAGTAAAATATCCTAATGATTAAGAAAAACTTTTTAATTTTGTACTGTGATATTTATTAATAAAATATATAAACATTATACAGCATATATATATATATATATATATATATATATATATATATATATATATAAAATAGTCCTTCTCAAAAAATTAGCATATTGTGATAAAGTTCATTATTTTGTGTAATGTACTGATAAGCATTAGACTTTCATATATTTTAAATTCATTACACACAACTGAAGTAGTTCAAGCCTTTTATTTTTTAAAAAAGTAAAGAAAAACCAAAAATCCCTATCGCAAAAAATTAGCATATTTCATCCGACCAATAAAAAAAGTGTTTTTAATACAAAAAAAAAAAGTCAACCTTCAAATAATTATGTTCAGTTATGCACTCAATACTTGGTCGGGAATCCTTTTGCAGAAATGACTGCTTCAATGCGGCGTGGCATGGAGGCAATCAGCCTGTTGCACTGCTGAGGTGTTATGGAGTCCCAGGATGCTTCGATAGCGGCCTTAAGCTCATCCACAGTGTTGGGTCTGGTGTCTCTCAACTTTCTCTTCACAATATCCCACAGATTCTCTATGGGGTTCAGGTCAGGAGAGTTGGCAGGCCAATTGAGCACAGTAATACCATGGTCAGTAAACCATTTAGCAGTGGTTTTGGCACTGTGAGCAGGTGCCAGGTCGTGATGAAAAATGAAATCTTCATCTCCATAAAGCTTTTCAGCAGATGGAAGCATGAAGTGCTCCAAAATCTCCTGATAGCTAGCTGCATTGACCCTGCCCTTGATAAAACACAGTGGACCAACAGCAGCAGCTGACATGGCACCCCAGACCATCACTGACTGTGGGGACTTGACACTGGACTTCAGGCATTTTGGCATTTCATTCTCCCCAGTCTTCCTCCAGACTCTGGCACCTTGATTTCCGAATGACATGCAAAATTTGCTTTCATCCGAAAAAAGTACTTTGGACCACTGAGCAACAGTCCAGTGCTGCTTCTCTGTAGCCCAGGTCAGGCACTTCTGCCGCTGTTTCTGCTTCAAAAGTGGCTTGACCTGGGGAATGCGGCACCTGTAACCCAGTCCACTGCTTCCACAGGTCCCCCAAGGTCTGGAATCGGCCCTTCTCCACAATCTTCCTCAGGGTCCGGTCACCTCTTCTGGTTGTGCAGCGTTTTCTGCCACACATTTTCCTTCCCACAGACGTCCCACTGAGGTGCCTTGAGACAGCACTCTGGGAACAGCCTATTCGCTCAGATTTCTTTCTGTGTCTTACCGTCTTGCTTGAGGGTGTCAATGATGGCCTTCTGGACAGCAGTCAGGTCGGCAGTCTTACCCATGATTGCGGTTTTGAGTAATGAACCAGGCTGGGAGTTTTTTTTAAAAGCCTCAGGAATCTTTTGCAGGTGTTTAGAGTTAATTGGTTGATTCAGATGATTAGGTTAATAGCTCGTTTAGAGTACATTTTCATGATATGCTAATTTTTTGAGATAGGAATTTGGGGTTTTCATGAGCTGGATACCAAAATCATCAGTATTAAAACAATAAAAGACCTGGAATATTTCAGTTGGTGTGCAATTAATCTAAAATATTTGAAAGTTTAATTTAATTTGAATCAGTACATTACAGAAAATAATGAACTTTATCACAATATGCTAAATTTTTGAGGACTAGTATATATATATATATATATATATATATATATACATACAGTATGTATATGTTTTCATTTTGTATGTATAATATATTATCCAGTTAAGCTCTATGATGCCACTCAAATGCCGGCTAAACGCTGACTCTTAATAAGACTTTCTCCCGAAGAAACGACAGTTTCCTCTGAAGTGCCTGAACTTGAATTAAGTAATCTCATTTACTCCCTATAAACACAAACCGCACGCTCACCTCAATTAAAGCGCGCTTCTTAAGTCCTTCCCCTTTGAATGTGAGGCGTTTGTTGCAGGTGACACACGAAGCTTGATCTTGCACACTTAAAAGATAAGAAGTCCGGATAAGCCGCGCTCACAAGCTCCGTTTGTCACATGCAAAAACGTGTGAGTTAATTATCTAGCGCAGAGATAAGTATGCTTGTGTTTATTGAGAGTAGATAAGAATGAAATTCAGCTGTGAGCCACGGAGCAGCTCAGCCACGCCCCTCAGCCAGATCGGACAGTTAGAGTTAGAGAACACAGCCGTCAAAATCAAAGTCCCCCAAAACACAGACCATAACAAAAAGAATATAAAAGTACATGAAATGTAATAAATTGGATAAACAAAACAAAACGATAAACATGCTACACCACAGTACATAAAATCACACTCACAAACATTCTAAACATTAACTTAGGTACTGTACTGGAATAATGATTGAAAAAGACTTTAATACTAGAGTGCTTTCAGATGATTATTTCTCTTCAGGCACTTCAGAGGAAACTGTCATTTCTTCAGAAGAAAGTCTTATTTCTTCAGAATCGACATCCAACATCATTACCTTTTCTAGTGCTTAGCCAGAGAAGACGCACAGCGTTTGAGTGGCATCATATAGCTTATCGGGAATTAAAACCATAAAAAAAGAGGCTCATTGAAAACTTGTGTGCGAATGAGGAAAAAGGGGCGTTACATCATCTCAACCAATCAGCAAGAAGGAGGACAGCCATTGGCTGATTTTAAGTGACGTCTCAGTTGCTCGGCAGTCCGCGAATACAATACTTAAACCGTGAGTGCAAAACCGAATAGTCAAGGGCCCACTGTATTATATTTTATGTTATTTAAGGGTCCAAGCACCAGTTCAGAATTGCAGTACATGATCTGATTTACTCTCGTAAGGGGCCGTAAGTTTAGGGGGAGGTCTTTAGTAGGAAGTTCTCAAATAAATTGCTCAAAAATTAAATAAATTCATACTGAGGGCTTTGTGTTATTTATTTTACACTTAAAGGGGTTCAGGCATACAAAAACGGATTTGGAGTAAGAAGAGGAAGGCTTGTCACGATGCAGACATTTCCGTTATTAATGTGTCTGGTATACAGTTGTTTAAAATTTATTTCTATCAGTATGCTGTGATTGGCGCTTTATGGAATGTATTAAAGTTTCATCATGTACTTCAGGTACATCTCACCCCAAGCTTCTCAGGTTCCCTCATTACTTCTGGAGACCATCAGCACCTGCGGCTACCTCTTCTAGATGTGACAGCTGCATCATCCATCACTCCGTCTCACACTCTCTTCCTTCAGCACATTCTCCTTCCTCTTCTCACTACTGTTTATTTTATTCTGCACGTTCTCACTACCCTGGATACCGTTACTTCCTCCATCTCCTTTCTCCCCATATTTATTTTTTCTGCATGTTGCACTGTTTCAGAGTTTTTCCTCTTTTTTTATCCAGTTCTATTCTATTAACTGTTAGATCCTAAATGGAGCACGGCAGACTGCAGCATTGTGGGATATCATACTGGGTTTGCAAGTAGGATGCTTTAGAAAAAGAAGAACTGCACTGACTAACTATTATGCCGGTCTCAAGGGATAATTAAAATGCATGTTGGATTAATAAACAATAATGGCTATTCCGTATTATTATTATTATTATTTTTTAGTTACCCGAATGTCTTCTTTTTATTGACGAACTGCGTTTTCTGTCTGGGGTAAAAAGTCGTTAAGTGTTTTTTACTCCATAATCACGGTGCTAATGTTGCCAGTTGCTCTTCTGACAAATTAACTATTGCAAGACACAGAAATAAGGCAGTGGTGGTCTAGTGGTATAGGGCGCTGGATCGCTGATCCAAAGGTTGGAGGTTCGAGTCCCACTCTCCACAAGATTGTCACCGTCCTCCCCAGTGCAGCTCACTGGGTTATGAAAGGCCGGCCATGTCTCTCACTGTCTATGGTGTGAGGTATGTAAAAGAACCATTGCTGACTTTCGACAAGAGTAGGCTGCAAAGCCGTTGGCGTGTTTCTGCCCTGCGATGGCCTGGCGAGCTGTCCAGGGTGTACTCTGCCCTCGCCCGAAGTTGGCTGGGATGGGCGCCAGCCTCCCCGCGACCCTAATTAGGATTAAACGGTTACAGAAAATGATGATGATGATGATGATGAAGACAAAGAAATATATGAGTCGGTGTTCAAGCTGTGGCTTTATATTATTAAATTCAAAAGATCAAAAAGTCTAATACTAATACTCCATACTAAAACTATAGGATTAATAATACAGGTATACAGTCGGTCCTCTACTTACGAAATTAATCCGTTCCAGTGATTTTTTTTCGTAACATGATGTTTTCATAAGTAGAGGTGCATTTTACATGTAAAACGCGTGATTCGTTCCAAGGCTCCCAATACTACCCCATAAACCCTTTAAAAATTATAAAAGTACACCAATTTTGTATGAAATATGTGTTAAAAGTAAAAGAAAATGATTTACCTTTTTTAACTCTCTCAAAGCACCCATGCGACGCTTTAAAGTCTGGGGGTTGCTGGTCTGAAGTACCCTCACCTGCACCCTGACTCTCCTTCACGATGTCCTTAAATATGGCGATTGCTTTTTCCGAAATAATCGCCTTCGTGACTGTATCTCCTTTTAGAAGGTCTCCTTCTGCTTCAACATCGTCCCGATTGCAGAGGGGTTTCGGACATACTCCTTTGCGATTTTGCTCAACTGCATCCTACTTTCGTATTTTTTTTATCATCTCCTGCTTCACTTCGATTGATAACGGAGCCCGCTTCTTCTTTTCGGTGTCACCAGGAATCACTTTCTTGGGGTCCATGATGGATAACGAAATATAATGCTGCAATGATCACTCTCAAAAAAACTCACGAGCCAACAGTCCTGTTCAACTCTCCTTCACGCATTGCACATTGTTTGAATTTTTGAATGCCGCGTTTGATGATTTTCGTAAGAAGAGGTTGTTTTCTTAAAAAGAGGATGAAAATTTAGGAAAATGTTTTTCGTAACCTGGATTTTTCGTATTGAGAGGTTTTCGTAAGTAGAGGGCCGACTGTACCTCGATTTAAGCCGTTCTCAATTATACTTCGGTTTTCAAAAAAAATATATGGAAAAATAATAAAAATTAAGTTTACGTCGTCATAATCATATAATCACTCCCCACTACTTGAGAAGCACTAAATTAGCAGCAGCCCCAGCAAATTATACATATGCATCATCACAACATTACTGGCTCATGTTTCAAATTTAGCCAATGGCTGAGAGCTTTTGTTTCTCCCTTCTGCTGATGACACACCTCTTTTTTTCTCCTTCGCATACACATCATCAACGTAATTGCTTGAATTGTGAATTTATGTTTTTTCGTGTGTTTTTAATGATTATTTAAGCCCTATGATGTCACTCGAATGCCCTGCATCTCTAGCTTCTGGTAAGGGGCCTAAGCGCTATATTTATTGATAAGTATTATCACGGTTCAAAATTAAAAAGTTTTTACTGAATGATTACTACATTTTATTGCATTATTACTGTATTAATGAGTAAGACTGGCTATAGAATGTGTTTAACAAGCATATTTTAGCATATGTAATATCATACATAGGGTTTTAAAACTGCTTCAATTATTCGTGGATTTCCGGGATCCGCGAGTGGGGGAGGAACGTAACCCCTGCGAATAACGGGGCTTTCTGTATATTATATATATTTTGTATATTAAATATTATGTGTACACACACACACACACACACACACACACACACACACACACACACACATTATATATATATATACACACACACACACACACACACACACACACACATACACACACACACACACACACACACACACACACACACACACACACTCCCCGACTTGCGGTTAGTAACTTAAGGCATACTAATAGAATGAAAGATTCCTACAACCCGCTGCATGGATAATGTAACAAACCCTGTATGGGTATTGGTTTTAACTCCCCATGTGCTGGTCTTATGATATCTTCTATAGTAGTTGAACATGGCCAAATTAGCAAAAAAAAAAACCTCGATCATTTGAAGGATTTACAAGATGGCTGGGATATGACCTTTCAAGGTCAAAGGTAACTGTCTCCACGAAAAGTCCACATGTGGTCCTTTCTTCTTCTTCTTTTCTTTTGGCTGTTCCCTTCAGGGGTCGCCACAGTAAATCATCTACCTCTATCTTCATGGAAATCATTAATGATTTGCATGGTTGATTTGGCATAGGTTTTTACGTTGGATACCCTTCCGGACACACCCCTTTAGCAAGGGGCAGAAACACGCTGATGGCTATGCAGCTACTCTTATTGAAAATCAGCAACGGTTCTTTTACATGAACCTCACACCATAAACAGTGAGAGACCACCGTGCCGCCTTCATTTAAATAAATGAATAAATAAACAGATAAATAAATAAAACCTCACACTGGATTATTTGACTGGGCAGCGTATAGTCCTTGTGTGAGTATCTCTCGCCCTCCGTCCCTCCCTCCCCAGGACGGCCTGGCTGTGGTTCAAACTGCTTTCCTTTTAGCAGCCCATGTGTGCACACTCCACTTTCAAATGGAAATAAATCAACACATTCCCACACTCACTCAGACACTGGCTGATTTACTGAACCTCTAAATTCCTGTCAGGGTCATACGGAGGCTGGAGCCTATCTCAGCGCAACAGTATATACACAGTACTGTCGATCCTGATTCAAACCACTTCATCTCTATGAATCCTGTTTCATCTGACACTGAGTGAAGGCAGGGTACACCCTGAATAGCTTGCAAGACCACTGCAGGACCAATACGCACACAAAACCATTCACGTTCACAGCCTGTTAGCCTCATGTACATGTCTTCCGACTGTCGGAGGAGACCAGAGGACTTGCAGGAAACCTCACATACGCACAGGGAGACCATGTAATCTCCACACAGGAACTCCCAGGTCGACCGCGGGTCGACGCTCGCCACCGTGCCACCAATTTGGTTTTGTTCCCATTGAGTAAATAATTGTTTGTACGCTAGATTTTTGGTAAACACTGGGGCCAACAAATCAATTTGTGTTTGGATCTCTTTAGTGCAGCGGCGCTGTGGTTAGCACATCCACCTCATAGCAAGAGGGCCAGGGTTCGATTCCCGGGCTCGGGTGTTTCCGTACGGACCCCGCATGTTCGCCCCGAGCTTATATGAGTGGTCCGGTTTCCTCCGGCAGTCTAGAAAAAGTCCAGTTGACTGGTTGGCTGTTCCAAATCATTCATTGGTCGAGCCTGCGATGGCCTGGCGAGCTGTCCAGGGTGTACCCCGCCAATGCAAAAAGAGTTGGCTGAGAAAGGTACCAGCCGCCCTGAGACCCTAATTAAAAATAAGAGTCCTGGAAAATGGATGGATCTCTTTAATACATCTGCCTGATTTGCTTCATGTTAAGAAAATCAGTCCAGATGTCCCTCCGTGTTGCTTGACGCTTGGCACTGGATTATCGGCTCGGTATTTTACGTCCGCGTGGAAAATAAACAGTTTGACACAGCGATAGTTTGTAACCGTTCTAGCATTCCGACGGATAAAGAGTTGTAAATTAGCATGTGCTGTTATTTATTTATCTTTTTGTTTTAGGGATGACGGGAAACAGGCTCTGAAGTTCTACACTAACCCATCCTACTTCTTCGATCTGTGGAGGGAGAAGATGCTGCAGGACACGGAGGACAAGAGAAAGGAAAAAAGGAAGCAAAAGGTAACAGGAAGGGAACGAGCGAAGTGCGCGGCTCAAGGATACCGCTATCGTTTTCTGCTTAGTGTAGAGCGTGTACACCAGAGGCACCAGAGGAGGGAGGAAACTGGGGAAACCCAGTGGAACATGTGACGTTGCACAGTACCCTAAACTCGCTGCCTGTCCTGGTTTCATAATGTTTCAATGTTTCATGCTTGTTCCAAGTGATGCATCAAGCTGCGCGAGTCTGGAGACCGCAGGTTCGATTAAGGGTTGGTGCCACAGCCATCCATGTACGGGAGGCCATGGGATCTAACCAGTTGAGCTCGCACTGCACGGGAGCGACGGCATTCGCTTGCTTTCCTGTCATTTACACAATGATCCCTCACTTTCCGTGGTTAATTTGGACCGAGATTCCCCCGCGACTGTCGAATTCCGTGAAGTACGATCAACCCCACCTGACTGACATATACGTATGTATATGTGTATGTAATATCAATAAATATATATTCAATGCTATAAATGCTTATAATAACATAAACATTCAAAAATAATGAATAAGATCTAAATAAAATATAAATACACACACACACATACAGATGCACTCAGATTTGCACCTCACATAAAAATGTAAGTCGTTTTGTTGGGGGGTTTTGGGTTGTTGTTTTTTTTTTGTTTGTTTTTTTTGTTGCAAGACTTTATTTTTTGCTATACTGTCTGAAAACTAGGAAGTTGTGACTGAGACAGATGACACGTAGTATGGCCCCTGCTATAGTAACGCTAAGTGGTCTGCCAGATACATGGCACGTCCCACACCAAAGGACATGTGCTCAGAAATTTGCTCTGCATACTGATGCTATCCAGGGACTTTAAACATATAAAAGGTGTACAGTGGGTACGATTTAGCACCCTCTGTTGGTGAGGTTGCAGGACTGGTGAACTGACAAGGGTGTCATCCTGCTTTAGCCGCAAGTCGGCTGAGATAGGCTCCAGCCTCCATGTGACCCTAAGGTAAGGTAAAGTCTGTTGGGCTTTTTACACCCGAGCCATAGTGGCTCATTAGGCCGGTGCTTGTCCCCGGTTTCCGTAGCGTGAAGCGACCAGGAGTTCAACTCCTCCTGGATGGGACGCTAGTCCATCTCAGGTTA
>CM045731.1:18075000-18112500 GCA_024760905.1 Plotosus lineatus
TTATTAGATTAGCTGTGGGCGGGGTGGGGGGTGGGGGGTGGAGCAGGCCTTGTATTAGACTACATTACATTAGAGTGGAGTAGATTAGGTTAGCACATGAGTGATGGGACTCTGTGCTGGTGAAAGTCCTGGAGCTGCGGTCACATCCACTCTGTCCTCAGTTCTCTTTCTTGCATTTATACTGATGATGACACACTGGCTGTGGGCTTCTCTTCTTCTCTCACTGTCAAATTCACCCAGTTACACTGTGAAGTCAAGTGGTTATGAATATAAATCCAAATATCTCAATTTTACATTTGCTGCTGTTTTTGAAGAAGAGAACCTCCTACCTCCTGCTAATACTGCATAAGAGATCCTACTACCTCCTGTTGTTACTGATGAAGAAACCGCCTCCCTCCTGCTGTTACTGAAGAAGAGAACGTCCTACCTCTTGCTGTTACTAATGAAGAGAACCTCCTGCTGTTACTGAATAAGAGAACCTCCTGCTGTTACTGATGAAGAGAACCTACAACCTCCTGATGTTATTGAAGAAGAACCTCCTACCTCCTGCTGTTACTGAAGAAGAGAACCTCCTACCTCCTGTTATTACTGAAGAGGAGAACTTCCTACCTCCTGGTGTTACTGAAGAACCTCCTACCTCATGCTGTTACTTAAGAAGAGAACCT
Source organism: Plotosus lineatus (assembly GCA_024760905.1). Lineage (NCBI taxonomy): Eukaryota > Metazoa > Chordata > Actinopteri > Siluriformes > Plotosidae > Plotosus > Plotosus lineatus. The sequence continues at coordinate 18,075,666 of CM045731.1, forward strand.
CCTACCTCCTGCTGTTACTGAAGAACCTCCTACCTCATGCTGTTACTGAAGAAGAGAACCTCCTACCTCCTGTTGTTATTGAAGAAGAGAACCTACAACCTCCTGCTATTACTGAAGAAGAGAATCTCCTACCTCCTGATATTACTGAAGAACCTCCTACCTCCTGCTATTACTGTAGAAGAGAACCTCCTACCTCCTGGTGTTACTGAAAAACCTACCTCCTGCTATTACTGAAGAAGAGAACCTCCTACCTCCTGCTGTTACTGATGAAGAGAACCTCCTACCTCCTGCTGTTACTGAAGAAGAGAACCTACTACCTCCTGCTGTTACTGATGAAAAGAACCTACAATCTCCTGCTGTTACTGAAGAAGAGAACCTACTACCTCCTCCTATTACTGAAGAAGAACCTCCTACCTCCTGCTGTCACTGAAGAAGAGAACCTATCTACTGATGTTTCCAAAGAAGAGAACCTACTATCTCCTGCTATTACTGAAGAAGAGAACCTCCTATATACTGAAGTTTCCAAAGAAGAGAACCTACTACCTCCTGCGGGAGCTCCGGTATTTGTCACAGTAAAGTAAAATGGTGGCACGGTGGTGTACTGCAAACAGCTGAGAGTCATGTTGAGTTTATTTCAGGAACTAGAATAATTCCCCTCATGCACTGAAGCTGCATCACACATGAACTACTGTAATACTCTTTTTTTTCCTTTCTACCAGCTTGCCTCTCTGATGGTCCTGTGTTCCTTACTGTTTCTGTGCATCTGATCTCTTCCTGTCTCTTCTGTCCTGTATTCTCTCTCTGAGGCCGAACAGCTCGAAGTGCCTTATCTAACTTTTCTGCAGGGCTTTATGGGTAACCCCCATGAGCCCCTTCCTTTCATGCCGGAGGTAAGACTGTAAACATGCGGATACGTTTCGGATACATGGAACCGATTCTGTAAGCCTGCAGCCCAGTTCCCACTAAAATCCTAATCCCTGAACCCATTAACCTGCACTTCAAATACAAGTCACTGCAACATGCACTTCTTTATCTGTTCTGCTCAGTGATCATTATTCCATGAACTTGAATTGGATACGTGGTGCCTAGCGGGCTGTCAGTCATATTCTGATGAGAAAGCGTGGAGTAACTATTTTAGTCTAGAGCGCCCAGATGGCACATCAACAAGGTGTGTGACTATTAACCCAGAGATCGCAAGTTCGAATCAAGGTTAATCCCATAATCGATAGTCATCTGTGACCGGGATTCCAATGGAACTAATTGGCCGAGCTCTCGGGGGGGGGGGATCATGCCATTAATAGTCACCTTCCTGTCACTCACAACGATCGCCAGCAAATCACAGGCATCCGAGAGTTCATTTGTACAACGGGCAGATAGCACTTTCCCTCTGAGTGTGTTAGATCGCCCCCATGAAATGAAGTTCTCATTGGCCATTTTTATTTGCCAAAACCATTTAATCCTTTCAGGGTTGCAGGGTTGCAGGAAGGCTGTAACCCATCTTTGCTGATACGCAATGAAGGCGTATGGGAATTAGATACAACTAAATGCCAGGAGATTTGGGGAGTGTTTGTGTAAGTACGTATCAAGATAAATGGCAGGTTTATGTCTTTTTGCCCTTTAGAAACTGTCATGTAAACATTTGGCTCCATGGTATCTTTGTAAGGAAGGAAAATCCTTGATGAGTTTCCTTTGGAGGGTATCTGGGGGCTCCTGTCCACCTCCCTTTACAGATGTTCTTTAAAATGTTCTGGGCATATCCAGCTGGGAGGAAGCCCCAGCACAGACCCAGATCTCGCTGGAGGGATCACACCTTGAAGTCTACAGGAGTAATTAAAGTATGTTGCTGGATAGAGGAATGCCTGGGGTTTCCCTCCTAGATCTGCGGCCTGACCTCAGATAATCAGAGAATGGGGAAGATTGGAAATGATATCTTTTTGATATTTGTATCCAAATATGTATTTAGAAGAAAACCCAATCAATCAATCAATCTGGGTGCCGTGCGCAAGCTAGCTGGTCGTTGACTCTAAAGTCAACGCGGATGAACACTCTTTGATAGGTCTTGTTTTATTCCTACTGGATTTCTAGCCACCCTACTCACCAAACTTGGAGCCCGGTGGTGGAGCCGGATTAGTCACCGACCACTCGACCATGCAACAGGTTGTACTGGCTTACACGTGACCAGTAGCAGGACAAAACCTGACCTGACAGACCGAAGATAATAGAAGAAAAGTAGTGCAGAAACTAAGCTAATTGCTAGCAAGTTACAGCTAGTCCACCACAGGATCCTTTCAGATCAACTCTACCAGTTGATTTGATGCCCGTTTATGCTTTCCAACAAGGCTTGACCTTAAAACAACATTACAGACATTTATGTGATGGCCAAAAAGTACAATAATCAAAACAGAAGTCACAAGGAACACGGTTGATTAGCACCTAATAATGAGAATAAGTGCGTTAAAGGACATCACTCATTCTGGTGGAATGCTCTTCCCTCATACCTGATTATGTGCATGCTGCATTACTAATGTACAGAAATACGAGCTAATACCCACTTGAAAACAGCATTACTGTAGGTGTGAATTGTACTGTATGCTTTTTATCTATCTTAAATGTTCCAGATTGTGGACAGAGTAATGAAATATGTATCATGTGACCGTGGTGATAGAAATACACATCTCTACTGTAAACACTAGACTGTTGTGTGTAAAAAATCTCACAATACAGTATTAGCAATTAGTTAGCCCCAACAAACCCCCTTCCTCCTGTGATGTCTGAAGTGAACATGAGGCGAAACTCTTGACCTGGGTCTGCATGATTTTTATATATCTGTGTGTGTATACTGAGCTTCTGTGCCTTTTAAATTGTAATCACATCCACGCATGCGTTCAGTTTTCATCGTTATTTATTCTGCATTGAATGAATTCCGCATGAAACATTTGTGCTGTTTTTCTTTACTGTACATTCTGGTTCACTCACTCTCATTCATCTTTCAAACCATTTAATCATATTATGGTTGTGGGGAGGCTGGCACCGACTCTGGGCAAAGGTGGGTCGATATGAACAATGTCACCAGACCATTACAGGTCTATCACACTTACACTCTCAAAGTAGGGGCAACTTGGAACAACCAGTTAGCCTGATGTGCATTTCTTTGGACTGTGGGAGGAAACCACAGTACCTGGAGGAAGCCCACACAACCATGGGTAGAACATAAACACAGAAATGCCCTCACTGAGCCCAAGACATGAAACCAGGACCTTCTTGCTGTGAAGTGAACATGCTAACTACTACACTACTGTGCCATCTTATGTTCAATCTCTGGAATTACAAACCATTTTAAGTGAAATTGTTAATTCTGTATATTTTTTCTTTGGTTATATTGTGCAGCAGTATAACTCATCTTTTATCTATTTGTCTCTCTATCTATCTATAATTGGTGTAGAAAAGAATCACCTCCTTTCAAATTATTCCAAAGCAGAAGCATGTATCGAGAAAAGACAAAGGGCCTAGAACAGAACCTTGGTGTACACCAAACTTATTATTAGTACATCCATAGAAGTCGCCACTTTGATCTCCAAACTGATAATGGTCAGTTAAATTGGGTCATTCACTTTAACCCCAACTGCATTTTGTAATCTATAAAGGAGAATCATAGGATCAACTGTAAAAAAAAAAAAAAAACTGCATTAAGTTCAATTTTGTAAAATCACAATTTTAAATTCTTTACCAAGTTTGTACATCTATCCTGTGTAATATGTGCCAAAATCTTCTTTTCAAACTTGGTTAGATTGGATGATGGTGGTGGGCTGCAGTCTTTAAGCCATTACACGGATTTTTAAGAGGATTTGGACCCTTGGTAGCCTTTCTGACCAGTTTCTTTCTAACTGTTCCATCCAGTTTAATCCTGGAATTGTCCTGGTAGTAGCAAATACTTTCCACTTTTAATTTATGGACTTTATTGTACTCTGAGAGCTTGATAAACTTTTGATTTTTTTTTTTGTATCCATCTCCTGACTTTTGCTTTCTCCATAACTTTAACCCTGAGATCTTCTGACAGTGCCTTGTAAACCATATTATAAACCATATTAATTTTCACTTCCAAGCACTGAAATGCTCAAGAAACAGCTGTTTTTTGATAAACTAATGAGAATTAGTATAGTTAATCATAGGAGGAAGCCAGTTAGCTTGGTGTGCGGTGGACAAGGTGATTGGTTCCACCTGATTAAGTTTTTTTAGCAGGTGGTGGACATTCCTAAAACCCCTTTAATATATATGTACTTTTGCATCCATCATCATTTCTGCCTGCAAAGCAACACTGTGAAGATTTTGAAAAGAGGGGATTATTTTCTATACCCATTCTATGTATCATTCAGTAGATCCATCCATACATTAAGTCTATTCATTATATTTTTCCTTCATTTTCAGCTTTCTATAATGCTCTTGCTTGTTGACAATGCTGCATGCACATGTTTAAGCATGATGAGTATTAAATGTCACAGTTATGCATGTGGTGCTTTTTCTTTTTTCATTTGTTCTTGTAGTTACAGGATCCTCGCTTGCATGATCAGGTCTATAAGTATTTAGACCTTCCAGGGCAGGTATGTGAAATAGAGAATGTATCCAGTATGTATAGACTTTTATAATCATCCAATAAGGAGTCTCATTACAGGAAACAAAAGAACATATGGCTGTTATGTTTGGGGTTTTTGGGGGGAGTGGATTCTTAACGTATGTAGGACATCTGTTTTGAATCTATATTTTTTACCTAAACTGATTACCGATTTAAGATGGTGTGCGATATTTGATTTTATTTTTCTACTGAGACTGGTGTATATAATATAAACATTGTCAGTTAGGGGTCATTCAACATTTTCAACATTTTCCTAAGCCTACAAAGCGTACGCTAGTGGGGAAGGGGTAAGATGTCCGTGTACGCTTTTTAATATAAAAATGTAATAAAAAAACACACATAAAAAACAATAATACATGCGCTTGTGAATATTTTATTAATTTATTTTTTTTTTGTGCGTATATGTTTGAAACTCTCAATGCGTGATTCGCCAACCACCTGCGGTGTTGCATATCTGCAAAGTCTGCAATGAATACTACCCAACTCGGTATCAGCAGCTGAAACATCAGATGGCAGCTGATCAAGGGCGTAAGCTTGGGGGGGGGGGGGGGCATTTCCCCTTTAAGGCTTAGGCTTCGGTCAACCAAGATGTCCCTCCCCCCACGGTCAGACCAGCCTATTCCTTTGCTGATCACAAACTGAAGCGTGGTCGTCCAAAAGCCAATGACCAATAAAAAATGCAGACATTTTGAATTATATTTTAATATAAAATTGTATTATTAAAAACGTCATTTTTATCATTAAACCAAATGTCTTAATATTAATATTAAAGCAGGTGTCATTAAAAATAATTCTTTAAAAGTATTTTTTTTATTGATTTCATTATTATTTGACTGTTGTATAAAAGAAGTATTGATCAAGGAAATACATTGATTTATTTTATCAAAGAGGTTTGACAATTGTTTTGTTTAATATCTTATTTAAAAATCCCGCCGAGAGATCATCAACATTTATTTGTGCGCTTTCAGAGGGGGGGGTCAAAAAAAAGAGCACTTTCTGTATGCTTGGGAAAATGTTGAACCGCCCCTTATTACTCCAGTGATTTTATTCGTTTTTTTCATGAATTGTAATGTGAGTGGCAAATATATATATATATATATATAATGATATAATAAAATATACATAAATGATATATACTGTACAGTGGCACCTCACCTTACGAAATTAATCCGTTCCAGAGCTTTTTTGTAACCTGCATTTTTCGTAAGTTGAACCGCATTTTACATGTAAAACACGTGATTCGTTCCAAGGTTCCCAATACTACCCCCTAAACCCTTTAAAAATTATAAAAGTACACCTTTTAAGACCTCCTTCTGCTTCAATATCGTACTGATGGTAGATGGGTTTGGCCGTATTCCTTTGTGATATCACTCGAGCCCGTTTCTTCTTCTCACTCGCACCGGAAATCACATGCGTGTGTGTGTGTGTGTGTGTGTGTGTGTGTGTGCACGTGGGCGTGTGTGTTGTTCTTAGCAGAGTTATAATCTTACAAATGTTTATGTAAGGTTAAAAGCCTGAGTTAAGAAATAAAGCATAAAACAACAGTAACTCTGTCGTTTACATGAAAAGCATCATGGTGGATTCAGCTCTATAATAGGCATTGGGAGGTAGATGCGTCATTCCTCCTAGGCAATGGGATCCCTGTCCAAGATGGCGTCAGGTGGACCTGTCCAAGATGGCGCTTGAGTGAAGGCGACATGAACGAGAGCTCAGTTGTTATCCAATGGGAGGCCAGCAGGGCGGGATGTTTGAACGTCCTTGATGGGAGAGCAGCTCGTGCACTGTTTGAATGTTTGAATGACGCGTTTGAGTTTTTTAGATGCCGCTTTCGTAACGTGAACTTGTTTCGTATCCTGAGACAAAAATTTTAGGAAAATGCTTTTCGTAACCTGAATTTTTCGTTTGGTGAGACTTTCATAAGATGAGGTACCATTTTGTGTATGTATATATACTGTATATATCCTTAGTGTAATTGAAGCCATTGCGATGAGATAATTTAAAGGGATGGTGTCATGGTTCTCTGAGGAACGTAGCCTAAAAATACCATCTTTGGTACTGTCAAAAAACATCCATTCATTTTCATTCTACCCGAGTCAACCGAAGGCTGAGGCCTATCTAAACCAACTGTGGGCGAGGCCCAGCTACATCCAGACAGCTCTCCATTCCATTGTAGGACCAACACACACACACAAACAATTACACTCGCGATTTGGACCTCCCAATTAACCTAATGTGCATATATTTGGACTGTCAGAGGAAACCGGAGTATCCTGAGGAAACCTAGGCAGGCACAGGGAGAACATACAAACACAGAAACGTCTTTGTCGAGCTCGGAACTTGAACCCAGGACCTTCTTGCTGTAAAGCGCATGTGTTAAACACTGCACTACTGTGCCGCCGAACACAGCATAGGTATTTACAGAAGGCTCCCGTTATTCGTGGTGTTTGTATATTACATGCACTAAAACATTCTATAGACAGTGTTACTCATTAATACAGTAATAATGCAGTAAAATATTGTAGTAATGATTCAGTAAAAACTTTTAAATTTTGTACTGTGATAATATTTATTCATAAATAAAGCGCTTAGGCTCCTTACCAGAAGCTAGAGAAGATGCAGGGCGTTTGAGTGACATCATAGGGCTTCAATAATCATTAAAAACGCACAAAACAAATTTACTCCGAAATTCAGGTAATCACGTTGAATACTTATGCACGAAGGAGAAAAAAAAAGAGGTGTGCACATCATCTGCAACCAATCAGTAGGAGGGAGAAACAAAAGCTCTCAGCCATTAGCAAAATTTGAATCACGTGCCAGTAATTTCCGGGGCTGCCGCTAATCTGCGAGTATGCGGGGCCGCGACCAGTGAACCACGAATGGGCGGGGGCCGACTGTACATGAATGGAAGGTTAGTTTATGAAGTCTAATCGAAAATCTATGTAATAAATATAGATTCATACTTTTGGACAATCATTGCATATTTATGTGGAGCATTAGCAATGGATTATGGGTAAAAGAAATCACGACACTGCCCCTTTAACAGTAAAGAAAGAAAGTAAAATCAAAGCACTGAATCAGGATCTTAATGTTTTCTTCCCGTATGTTCTATACGGACTGATAGAAGCCATATAGATTTATTTGTTTCCTGTGTGTTCCTCTGTGTGTGTGTGTGTGTGTGTGTCTCCATTAAGCTGTGGCCTATTCTGCAGGATGTATATGTGTGTGTGTGTGTGTGTGTGTGTGTGTGTGTGTGTGTGTGTGTGTGTGTTTCTTTTTGGTGGTGACTGCACAACTCACACTGCTTTATCCTCTGAACATACAGAGGACTTCGCTGTCACTTTGCATGTGTGTGTGTGTGTGTGTGTGTGTGTATGTGTGTGCGCTTCAATCTTTTATTATTCTGTATTCAAACTGAAAAGATAATATCGGAACACTGAGTATGGTGTGTGTGTGTGTGTGTGTGTGTGTGTGTGTGTGTGTGTGTGTTCTTTCACAAATACGCCAGAATAAATGTAATTTATTTCATTTTACGCAGTGAATGTGTGCACTGTACACATCCACCTGACGGAGTGTATTTTATTTCTAAACGCAGATTGGGGTGAAAGGTCAGGAGTACAGATGATATTGCATATGCAGACTAACCGTGGATGTGGATGTCGATATCAACGACCTGTTCTTTGTTTCACGGGCTCGATACATTTTCCTCAGAATTCTTATTTTTTCAAACTATTTTCACTCCCGGCATCACTGAAGACTGCGACCAAAGGCTCATCACTGTAACCCCTAACCCTTGACCCCTGACCCCTTCACCGGCTGCTTTACCGATGTAGATGTTAGTTTGTGTATTTTGTGATAGTAAAGTCCACACTCGGTGTTTTTTCACTCAGCTAAAGAACATCGACCGTCCTGCGGAACCGGAGAAGGTACCACGAGCTCCTCATGACCGTAAAAAGGAGTGGCAGAAACTCGCTTTGGGCGCGGAACTGGCCGAAGATGACACTGAGGATAAACACAAAGACGCTAGTAATGGCTTGGCACCGTACCATGACCCCAGGTGTGTGTGTGTGTGTGTGTGTGTGTGAGTGTGTGAGTGTGTGAGAGAGAGAGAGAGAGAGAGAGAGAGAGAGAGATACTATTCCATATATGATTCAGGTATGCACGTCTCTCTGTGAGTGACGGACCAAGAGAGACAGACAGTCAGACAGACTATTCCATGCATGATTCAAGTGTTATTTTTGTGTGTGTGTGTAAGAGAGAAAGACAGACAGACAGACAGACATACTTTTCCATGTATGATTCAAGTGTATGTCTGTCTGTCTGTCTGTGTGTATATGTGTGTGAGAGAGAGAGAGAGAGACAGAGACGGACAGATTATTCCATGCGCAATTTGTGTGTGTGTGTGTGTGTGTGTGTGTGTGTGTGTGTGTGTGTGTGTGTGTGAATATTTTAATAAAACGAGCCCCTTGTAACCATTTGTTGGTTTCATGGATTGCAGGCAGATGTACATGGATCATTTGGACGGTTCATTCTCTCTGGCTGCGTTGCCGTACTCTCAGATGAGCGAGCTGTTCAACCGCACGGGAGAGCGCATGTATGGCCGACCTCATGAACCTCCACCGCCTCCACCGTCTCACCCTGCGGACATGAAGCCTGCCTCCGCCATCAGGTTCACACACACACACACACACACACACACACACACACACACACACACACACACACATATTCCTTCACACCCAGGACTTTTCCATCACATCTCCATCTGCTGCCTTCTATAACTATTTATAGATATATTATTCAAAGAAAGTTACTTTTTCTAGCCCCAGTCACCTTTTGTAGCTTTTCAGTCATGTGATCTGTAGTCTGGGACTGATATTCTGGTTGTACTGCCCAAGGAGAATGGAATGAGAGGTGAGAGGTGGCTCAACCCACTCCCTGTACTTCAGAACGAGAAGTTCTTCAACAGACCTTGTAAAATACACTGAATCCATTTCAGCTGATTCCAAAAATACCAAATTATAAAAAAAACCTCCAAAACATTTTTATTAGTAAATAAATACTGTGTCTTACCTCATACTGATGAAGGGCATTTGTTCAATTTCTCTGGAAATGCCTGCTTAGCCATTGGGGTCACATGATGTAAACATGGCAGTAACAGTATCTATTCGGATGGAAAATCAGAATGTTAGCGCGAGATGGAAAAATAATATTGATCGTGTTGATATACAGGGATCCCTCGCTATTTCGTGCTTTAGTTCATGCGGCTTCAGTGCATCGCGTTTTTTTTTTTTTTTTTTTTTTTAAATATTCAACGAATTAAAAAACTAAGGAAATTATGGAAGAATATTGGATAAGGGCAGTGGTGGTCTAGTGGTATAGGGCGCTGGATCGCTGATCCAAAGGTTGGGGGTTCGAGTCCCACTCTCCACAAGGTTGTCACTGTCCTCCCCCAGTGCGGCTAACTGGGTTATCAAAGGCGGTCCATGTCTGTCACTGTCTATGGTGAGAGGCATGTAAAAGAACCATTGCTGACTTTTGTAAAGAGTAGGCTGCAAAGTCGTCAGCGTGTTTCTGTCCCTTGCTAAAAGGGTTGTGACAGAAAGGGCATCCGACGTAAAAACCTCTGCCAAATCAAACGTGCGAATCAGATGATTCACTGTGGCGACTCCCGAGTAAAAGGGAAAAAGCCAAAAGGAAGACAGACAGACAGACATGGAAAATATTGGAAAAGTTAAGGAAATGCCGCAAAAACAGGGCAAATTGTGCAAAAAAACCCCAAACAAACAAAAAACAACCCAAAACCCCCCAACAAAACTACTTTGATTTTTATGTGAAGTGCACATGTGTGTGTATTTATATTTTATTTACATCTTATTCATTATTTTTGAATGTTTAATTGTTAATATAAGCATTTATAGCGTTGAATATGTATTTATTTATATTATATACACATACACATATACGTCAGTCGGGGGGGGGTTGATCCTACTTCGCGGAATTCAGCGATCACGGGGGGATCTCGATCCCAATTAACCTCGGAAAGTGAGCTTAGTGTTCTCCCAGTGTTGGGCAGTGGTGGCCTGCTGGTAAAGGGCGCTGGATCACTGATCCTAAAGTTGGGGGTTCAAGCCCCACTCTCCACAGCTTGTCAGTGCCCCCCCCCCCCCAGTGCAGCTAACTGGGTTATCAAAGGCCGGCCATGTCTCTCACTGTCTATGGTGTGAGGTTCATGTAAAAGAACCATTGCTGACTTTCGACAAGAGTAACTGCAAAGCCATCAGCATGTTTCCTCCCTGCGTTGGCCTGGTGTGCTGTCCAGGGTGTACTCGGCTCTCGCTCAGAGTCGGCTGGGATGGGCGCCAGCCTCCCTGCAACCTTAATTAGGATTAAGCAGTTACAAAACATGAATGAATGAATCTCCCAATGTTTGTATGGGTTTCTTTAGGTGCTCCGGTTTCTTCCTACAGCCCAAAGACATGCAGATTAGACTAATTGGATGGTTGAATGGTTTCGTGTGTGTGTGTGTGTGTGTGTGTGTGTGAGAGAGTATGTGCTGGTGGCCCTTCAATGGTCTGGTGATCTGCTCAGTGTGTAATCGAATCGTTACCCATAATCTCCAGTGCTAAAACCCAGGCTCATTGCAACCTTGTTACGATTTAAACGCACCGGAAATTGAGATCAGGTGACTACAGTGGTAGGGTTTTAATCTAGTATTTATATTGCATCCAATAGGGGTAGACATGGTGCTGCTTTGAGCTCTGTGGTTGGTGAGGGTGTTACTGCATGAAGTTTTCAATTTTTTTTGGTGCTTGTGTGGGTTTCTCAAGGTGCTCTCTTTTTCTCTGACAGTCCAAAGACTCTTCATGCTGATTGGTTATTCCGGATTGTCCTTTGTTGGCAACAGATACATTCTGGTCCTAAGTTTAGGTAACCAGAGAGGGTTTTGGAGAGACCTGGCAACCTTTCATTCATTTATTTTCTGTAACCACTGAATCCTAATTATGGTCGCAGAGAGGCTGGCACCCATCCCAGCCGACTCCAGGCGAGAACAGAGTACACCCTGGACAGCTCGCCAGGCCATTGCAGGGCGGAAACACGCCAACAGCGATGCAGCTACTCATGCCAAAAGTCAGCAAAGGTTCTTTTACATGAACCTCACACCATGGACAGTGAGAGACGTGGCCAGCCTTTGATAACCCAGTTAGCTGCTCTCCCTCCAGCAGTGACAACCTGTTGAGAGTGGGACTTGAACCCCCAACCTCAGGATCAGTGATCCAGCACCTTTACCAAAGGGCCACCGCTGCCACCTGGCAACCTGTCCTGTTAAAAAAAATAAATAACACCATTACAAAGAAAACTCTGTAACAGTAGATGTGGAATTTTATGGATAGTCAGTGAGTAAGAATGCAACACTTAGTTCTATTGGGGTTGCTGGGAGGCTGGAGCCTATCTCAGCCAACTCTGAGTGAAGGCAGGGTACAACCAGAGCAGCTCGCCAGTTCACTGCAGGGTAACACACACACACACACACACAACTACGCACACTCACACATCCAAACTCCACAGTGAAGCGCCCTCGCTGAACCTGGGACTCGAACCCAGAACCTTCTCGCTGTGAGGTGGTCTGCAGCGCGTGACCGTGCTGCCTTTTATTGGAAATATACGAGTATAAGTAACATTTTCTTGTGTTGGAAATGAGCTGAGTGTACTGTAAAAGGTTTGGCTCGGCAAGAGCGAGAGAGAGAGAGCGAGAGAGAGAGAGAGAGAGAGAGATCCATTTGACTGCTGTTGAAAATGGGATGCTGCGGTGTTCGCGGCGCCTGAGCAATTTGGAGAATAAGCTGTTGTGGAGTCTGGCGGAATGGCCTAGATGCTACGGTACTGTGGTTTTCGTCGCCCGCAGGAGGGTTCACACTATCCATGAGAACCTTGGTGGCTTTGCAGATACTGCATTTATTGGAAATGCCCTCAGTGGAGGGAAGTCAGAAGATAGTGTGGTGATGTTCTCAGCTATCTTCACTACCCACAGCAGGATATTGTGGGCTGAGACTCTGCTGTTGCTAAACCAAACAGCAATCCCGCTGCTCCAAATGTGCTCCGTCTCCTGGAAAAAAAAAAAAAAAAAGTTGGAGTGGGAGTCACTTTTCCGTCTCGGCAGGAAGTGGAAAATTTATCTAGAGAGAAGATCCAGTTGAGGGTCAGAGGACTGTTCCACCAGCATGTCCTGCATGAACATCTTGACTGTTGGGCTTTTATACAATACCAATGGTTCACCATGAGTCACAGCAAGAAGGTCCTGAGTTCAAGTCTCAGGCTTGGTCAGGAGGTTTCTGTGTGGAGTTTGCATGTTCCTCGCCATGTTTCCCAAGGTTTCCTCCTGCTATTCCATTTTCCGAAGACATGTATATTAAGCTAATTGGCTAATAGGCTAATCGGTAGCCCAACTTCGCCCAAGTGTCAGCTGAGATAAGTGCCAGCCTCCCACCGACCCGAGTAGGATTAAGCGGATTGTTGAATAAGTGAGCCATCCAGGGTGTACTCTTCATTTGCCCAGAGTCTGCTGAGATGGGTGCCGGCCTCCCTACGACCCTAATTAGAAATAAGCAGTTCAGAAAGTGGCCCTGAAGTGTGAGTGTTGGTATGGCGAGCTGTACAGGGTGTACCACACCTCTTGCCCACAGTCAGCTGAGATAGGCTCCACCCTCATGAATGCATGTGCTGGGTATATATGTATATTCAATCAAGGAGTTAGCAGCCATCGTGATGAATACGTACGTATGGAAGTCAAGCTAATGTCACCATGCCAACACTTCGAGGTGCAGATACTTCTTTCTATCGGTACGTCCCCTGAACCTCGACCGAGCCGCAGTATGAGGTGTCCGACGCTCGGAAGCGCTTAAGGCAACCTTTACATAATCAAAGCGTTCGCTGTTGGTTTTTTAGCATCAGGCATCAGGCTCTGTTGTAGAGCGGCGGTAATGTATTGCGGCGAGCGGTTGAACCTGTGATTTGAATTCTAGCACGGATTCCTGTCCCACGCTGCTGTTCCAGACGGTAAATCAGTACGTTTTGAACAAACAGATCCGAGAGTTGGACCACGCTGTGCTTTAAACGCTAATAACCAGCGAAGTACGAGAGGCTTCATTATTAAAGACGGCAGTGTGTGTCTGTGTGCTGTAATGCATTGTAGTGAGGCGTGACCCAGTTTAAAACAGGATTTATACCTTCTACCCCTCCATCTCTCCATCTCTCTCCATCTGTCTCACACTCTCTTTCTCCATCTCTCTCTCTCTCTCTCCATCTCTCTTACTCTCTCTCTCTCTCCATCTCTCTCCATCTGTCTCATATGCTCTCGCCCTCTCTCTCTCTCTGTCTCTCTCTCTCTCTCTGTCTCCCTTTCTCTCTCTCACTCACTCACTCTCTCACTCTCTCTCTCTCTCCATCTCTCTCTATCTGTCTGTCTCTCTCTCTCTCTCTCTCTCCATCTCTCTCTGTCTGTCTCTCTCTGCCTCTCTATCTCCATCTCCCTACCCCCCTCTCTCTCTGTCCATCTCTCTCACACTTTCTCTCTCCATCTCCCTCTCTCTCTCACTCACTCTCTCCATCTGTCTCACTCTCTCCATCTCTCTCCCTCTCTCACACTCTCTTTCCATCTGTCTCACACTCTCTCCATCTCCCTCTCTCTCTCTGTCTCTCTTTCTCCATATCTCTCTCTCCCCCTCTCTCTCTCTCTCTCTCTCTCTCCCCATCTCGCTCCATCTCTCTTACTCTTTCTCTCTCCATCTCTCTCCATCTGTCTCATATGCTCTTGCCCTCTCTCTCTCTCTCTCTCTGTCTCTCTCTCTCTCTGTCTCCCTCTCTCTGTCTCACTCACTCACTCACTCACTCACTCACTCTCTCTCTCCATCTCTCTCTATCTGTCTGTCTCTCTCTCTCTGTCTCTCTATCTCCATCTCCCTACCCCCTCTCTCTCTGTCCATCTCTCTCACACGTTCTCTCTCCACTCACTCACTCACTCTCTCTCTCCATCTCTCTCTATCTGTCTGTCTCTCTCTCTCTGTCTCTCTATCTCCATCTCCCTACCCCCTCTCTCTCTGTCCATCTCTCTCACACGTTCTCTCTCCATCTCCCTCTCTCTCTCTCACTCACTCTCTCTCTCTCTCTCCATCTTGCTCCATCTCTCTCACACTCTCTCCATCTGTCTCACACTCTCCCTCTCTCCATCTCTCACACTCTCTCCATCTGTCTCACACTCTCCCTCTCTCCATCTCTCTTCCTCTCTCCCTCTCTCCATGTCTCTCTCCATCTCCTCTCTCTCTCACTCACTCTCTCTCTCTCTCTTTCCATCTCTCTCACACTCTCTCCATCTGTCTCACACTCTCCCTCTCTCCATCTCTCTCCCTCTCTCATACTCTCTTTCCATCTGTCTCACACTCTCTCTCTCCATCTCCCTCTCTCTCTCTCTCTGTCTCTCTATCTCAATATCTCTCTCTCCATCTCTCTCTCTCTCTTTCTCTCTCACACACATACTCACATACACTGATTCTCCCTCACGTCCCCCCTCTCTCTCTCTCTGTCTCTTCCTCCCTCTCACTCATTCACACTCTCATTTCCTCTCCCTCTCTTTTACTCCCACCCTCTCTCTCACTCTCTCTCTCTTGCTCTCACTCACACTCCTCTACCTTTCTCTGGCACTCGCTGTGTCTCCTCCACTCTTTCTATCTCTTTTATTTAAGACAGTAAAATAATCACGTCTCGAACAATCCGAGCTGCGACGTTGGGCTTCCTCCATCTCTCATACTCTTTCTTCTCTGTCTCTCTCTATCTCTCCCTCCCTCTCTCTTCAGATCTTCCTGTCTTTCTCTCTTTCTTTCTCTTTTATTTAAGACATTAAAATCAGATGATTACTACCAAAGCGATTCAAGCTGAGACATCAGGTTTTCCCCCTCTCTTTCTCTCTCTCTCTCTACGCCCCCTCTCTCTCATGCTGTCTCTCCTTCTCTCTCGCCCCCCCCACCCTCTCTATTTCTCTCTCTGTCTCTCTCTTTTGCTCTCTCTCCTCCTCTCTCTCTCTCTCTCACTCTTTCTCACTCTCTCTCTGTCTCGCTCCTCCTCTCTCTCTCCCCACCCCCTCTCTCTCTCTCTCTCTCTCCTTCCCTCTCTCTCTCCTCCTCCTCCCCCTCTCTTTCTCTCTCTCTCTCTCTCTCTCTCTCTCTCATCCCCCCCTCTCTTATGGCTCTGGTGTTAATCTGGTTTTGCTTTGTTCACAGCTGGATGAAATTCAGTCTTTATCTTCAGATCTTATTTGATTAAATTTGCTTAAGAGTTGTGTCACTGTTATCACATTGACCTGATGCATAAAAATAATTAAAATATATATTTTATTCATATAACTTAAATAAAATTGCTCACTCATCAGAATTCTATCATTTTCCCTTTCTTACAGCTCCAGTTCAGGTTTCTCCGAGAGTCGTCCTCAGTCTCCAGCTCGCACTCCCATCTTCTTGAACCCCAATACCCCGCCCCCTCCTCCTCCACCACTCCCCCCACCGCCTCCTCCTCTCCCAGCCACCGTATCAGGTTCCAGCATGCGCAGCACGCCGCCACCCCCAATCCCACCATTACCTACCCAGCAACCCATTGCCATCCCTCCTCCTCCTGCACCCCTTCAGATTGCCCCTGGTGTATTACACCCTGCCCCTCCTCCTATCGCTCCACCTCTTCATTCTTCCCCAGCCCGACTACAACAACAAGACAAGGTCCTGCTCCCTGGCCTGGGTGACGGGTCTGTATTACCTCCTCCTCCTCCTCCTCCTCCTCTGCCCCACCCAGGGGCCCGAAGCTCTCCACCTTGTCAGACTCCTGGTCCGCCCCCTGTGCCTTCATTCCCAGTCTCTTCTCCGCCCACTCACTCTGGTCACGAAGTCAAGAGACATCCATCGAACCTGCCACCAATCAGTGATGCACGCAGTGTCCTATTAGAAGCCATTCGAAAAGGTAAAAGAAGGGCATTTAATGGCGTCATCACGCCATTATTTATATACCATTTATTATTTATTACATTTTTCAGTGCATCGAATAAATTGTTTACTCTGTTTTGGACATATTTAGTAAATTGTTTATCATTTTTGGCCGTAGCTTCCTTCAAGCATATTTATAAATTGTATAGAAATTTTAAAACTACTTAAAGGGACAGGCTGTGCTGTTTTAAAGGGTCTGTAATTTTCTGAACCGCTTCATTTTAATTAGGGTCATGGGGAGGCCGGGGCCAGTCTCAGCCGACTATGGGCGAGGGCGGGGTGCGCCCTGAATAGCTCGCCAAGCGATCATAGGGCAAACACACAAACAACTGACATTCACCCTCACACCTCAAGGTGATTTGGAACAGCCAGGTAGCCTGCTGTGCATGAACTGTGGGAGGAAACTGGAGTACCCAGAGGAAACCCATACAAGCACACGTGGAGAACATGCAAACTCCACACAGAAACCTCCGACCCCGGGAATCGAACCCAAGGCTTTTTGCTGTGAGGCGGACGTGCTAACTACTGCACCACTGTGCCACCCCATAGCTTTCATTTATTTATAATGATTTAAAAAAAAAAAAAAAAAAAAGGCTTAGAATTTTTAGACCCTAAGAATAAGCTGTTGGTGGGGACTACATGGTGGGGCGGGTCCCTTCTCACGGAGGCCGCCATCTTGCACTACCATGTTTCTGCAGTAGCCCAGAACTATACAGACCTCGTAGGGGAGGGGTCAGGAATGAAATTTCAGTTGCTTGCAGTTTGGACGCTGACCACTAGATGCCGCTAGATAGTGCTACACCTTCCACATCGTCCCTTTAAATTGGTTCTAATTGTTCCTTTAAATAGAATCAATCTATTGTGATGCTGTTTGTCTTTGTCTCGCAGGTATCCAGCTGAGGAAGGTGGAGGAGCAAAGGGAACAGGAGGCAAAACATGAGCGCGTGGGTAACGACGTAGCCACTATCTTGTCCCGCCGCATAGCTGTGGAGTACAGCGACTCGGAGGACGACTCTGAGTTCGATGAGGTTGATTGGATGGAGTGATGACGGGATGATTATTCAGGAGGGAATGATTAGAAAAACATAATTAAGGTGTCTGGTCTTTCTCCCTGTCTCACTTCCACGGTTCTCCGTGTGGTATGTTTCAAGAAACTGTGTCTCCAGTCATCTTTTTTTCCCACCACAAAGTTCACTCGTGTTTTTTTTTTGTTTTTTTTAATACAATATTATTCAACTTGTGTTGCCGTTCTCAAGGTTTTCTAATCCTTCCATCTTAAAATTTAATGGAAATATCTCTTCTCAAGCGGCGAACACGCAGTTCCACGGTTTAATGTTACGTGAAGGTAATGAAATTGGCTGTCCCAAATCTCCCCTAGGTGTCAGTGGGAGTCTGAACGGTTGTGAGTGTTGGACCTGTAATGGCCTGGCGAGCTGTCCAGGGTGTACCTCACCCTTGCCCGGAGACGGCTGAGACGGGCACCAGCTTCCTTAAACGGTTCAGAAATTGAATGAATGAATGAAGGGTAATGAATCGGTAGTATCTTATTCAAGTTTTAGGCAATGCTGCCACCATCTGGTTTCATTTTGTATTTTTTTTTATTCATGTAGAAGGAAAACATATATTTTATATAGCGCAGTAAACGCCTGTGTGAAATGATGGCATGGTCCATTAAAGATATATGTTCTCGTTACAATAATTTTACATATCTCTGAGCAATATGTTCTGTCAGTGTATAATTTTAAAGATTAAAAAAGTGGTTGAGGTGCTCGTTTTCTGTGAAGATTTGAGGACAAAACAAGGTGTTTAAATTGTGGTGACAAATTGGGGAACGTTTGTTATGATTAATCACGGTTCTAGCATTCAGGGGGCTCTACGTGGCGTGTTTAAAGGTACAATGTGTGACATCTAGGAGATTCTAATATCGGGAATAAAGCATCGTCTCATCATGCCGCCGTGTTTTTACAGTAGTCCAGAACCATACACACACACTTCGAAGTGAAGGGCGGGTCAGGAATGAAATTTTCCAATTTGAAGTCGGCTGCGGGCGTGTAGTGGTTAGCATGTCTGTCTCCCAGCAAGAATGTCCTGGGTTCGCTTCCCAGCCTGGGTGTTTATGTGTGGAGTTTGCTTGTGTGGGTTTCCTCCGGGTACTCCGGTTTCCTCCCACAGTCCAAAAACATGCACACTAAGTTAACTGGTTGTTCCAAATCACCCCTAGGTGTGAGTCTTGAGTGTGAATGGTTGCGTGAATGTTGGCCCGGCGTTGGCCTGGTGAGCTGTCCAGAGTGTATCCCAGAGTCAGTTGAGATGGGTGCCAAGCCAGCCTCCCCGTGACCCTAATTAGTTCATCATCCAGTTCATTTTCTGTAACCGCTTCATCCTAATTAGGGTCGCGGGGAGGCTGGTGCCCATCCCAGCCAACTCAGGGCGAGGGCAGAGTACACCCTGGACAGCTCGCCAGGCCATCGCAGGGCGGAAACACGCTGACGGCTTTGCAGCCTACTTTCTTGTCGAAAGTCAGCAATGGTTCTTTTACATGAACCTCACACCATAGACAGTGAGAGACATGGCCGGCCTTTGATAGCCCAGTTAGCTGCACTGGGAGGACAGTGACAACCTTGTGGAGAGTGGGACTCGAACCCCCCCAACCTTTGGATCAGCGATCCGGCGCCTTATACCACTAGACCACCACTGCCCTAATTAGCCTAAGCAGACCCTAATTAACCCTAATTAGCATTAAACAGAAAATGAATGAAAAAGTCGGCTGCAATCTGGAACTTCACCACTAGGTGCTGATAGATGCACGCACTCACTTGCTCACTTGTTTGCTAAAGCCTCTTAAGCTAGTATCCTACAGCGCAGGGAGTCCGGGCAGACTTGGTTGGTTTTGGGTTCGCCAGCTTTTCTGACGGATATTGGCGAAACTTGGTTAATTTTAGCGACGTATAGCGATAGTTAATAACATTCACCTGAACGTGTTGTGAAAGATAGTTGACGAATGTTAGCGACGGTGTTTGTTCAACCCCATAAAAGGGTTGGTAAAATGGTAAAATAACAGATGTTGGCAAACGGTCACAACCATTCTCAAACAGGGGTTAAAGAGAGGCAGATAGTTCCGAATAGACTTTTTGCCATCTTTTGATAAAATGCCAGGCCAATGTCTTTCACCGCCATTACCCCTATGGATGGTCTCAATCCGATGAAAAAGGGTGAGCGAAGTACTAATCCGGTTTAATGCCACATTAACATCCTGTCGCTGGGCATAATTGGCTGAGCTCTCACGGGAGTGAGGGACGGCATACGCTCACTTCCCTGTCACTCACACCGAATCACCAGCCAATCAATTGGCATCAGTGAGCCCATCCATACCAGGGGGTGGATAGCACTTGCCAATGACGTAGAAGAACAACACAAGTTTTTTTTTCTCTACGTCATTGGCACTTTCCCTCCGAGTGTGTTAAACCGCCCCTAAATACGCATGCGCAGCAGTTCGAAAAGAGGCCCGTGGCGAGCGTTGCATGTCACAGAGCGTGCATGCTTCTGCCCCACCCTGGTTGGTTGTGGTAGTGTGATAGCGAAGGCAAAAACTTGCGTGGGAATTGGATACAAATAAATTAGGGAGAAAATGAAGGAAAAGAAAAAGAAAAAAAAAAAAACCCTGGTGACCATTGGAACACCCTGAACAACTCGCCAGACTGTCGGCCAAGGCACACACAACCACTCACAACACCGAGGGGGATCCGAACACAATGAGTTAGTTTAATGTGTATGTGTTTGGACCGTGGGAGGACACAGGAGAACCCGGATAAAACCCACACAAGCACGGGGAAAGACATGCAAACCCCACAGAGGGACTCCCTCACCAAACCCGGGTGTCCATCCCAGGACCTTCCTGATGTGAGATGGACGTGCGAACCATTACGCCACCGGCCCAGTTCTGATAGATTACCAATAAATCTTGCATGTTGTACCTTTAAATCCAGAATGAACAGACCACTACAGTATCATCTGTCTTATGACAGGAAAGACCTGGCCATACTCTTCTTCTTCTTCTTCTTCTTCTTCTTCTCCTTCTCCTGCCTTATGGTTTGTATAGATGTTGTTCAGTTGATGAATGTACTGTGCTGTTACTACTTTTTGCCTGCATTTCTAAACATTAGCTGTTTCTATGCTCCAGACGAAAAAAAAAAGACAAAACAAAGAAACAAACAGACAAACAAATATAATTTGAAGGTGTAAACCGTGTAACTTATGAAGCTGTTCAGTGTAACAGTTTGCTTGAATTAATAAAAGCTAATGTTATGTTAAAGGTTCCATGGTAGTCATGTGATTTTTTTTTTTTTTTTTTTTTTTTTTTTATTAACCCCAGGGTGGAACAGTGATGTAGTGTTAGCACATCCACCTCAGAGCAAGAAGGTCCAAGGTTCAATTCTGGCATTTCTATGTGGAGTTTGCATGTTCTCCCTGTGCTTTCAAGATGTTCATCAGGGTAGTCTGGTTTCCTTCGACAGTCCAAAAACATGCACATACAAAACATGCCTCGGTATCTGTTCCAAACCTCATCACCGCCCACATTGGCTGAGATAGGCTCCAGCCTCCTTGTGACCATAATAGAATTAAGTAATGAGTGTTTTTTAACTCATGGACAATGAGCAAGGCAGTGCAGTGGTGGCCTGCTGGTAAAGGTGCTGGATCACCTATCCTAAGGTTGGGGGTTCGAGTCCCACTCTCAACAAGTTGTCACTGTCCCCGCAGTGCAGCTAACTGGGTTATCAAAGGTCGGCCATGTCTCTCACTGTCGATCGTGAGAGGCTGTAAAAGAACTATTGCTGACTTTATAGCCGGCAGCATGTTTCAGTCCTGCGATGGCCTGGCAAGCTGTCCGGGGTGTACTCTGCACCTCGCCCGCAGTCGGCTGGGATGGGCGCCAGTCTCCCCGCGACCCTAATTGGGATTAAGCGGTGAAAGAAAATGAATGAATGACGATCTGCAGTGCCGTGTGCTGTTCACAGAGGAGGGCGTAAGTGCTGCACTCTACCAGGAGATGGCGCCACAATCTCACTTTATTGCTGCAGGTTAACGGTCATGAACACAAATTTTTTCTTTTCATCAATTCTTATTCGAGAAACAAAGTGACCACAAATACAAGATGGATAATTTAGTACAAGAAGAGGAACAGGCATTTTTATACCATAGATTAAAGAATTAATCTTCATAGATTCAAATTTGGCGGTACTGCGGCCTAGTGGTTACAGTAAGAATATCAAGTGTATATTTTTATGGAGTATACAGTACTGTACAGTGGTGGCATGGTGGTGGAGTTATTAGCACATCCGTTTCACAATGAGAAGGTCCTGGGTTTGAGTCCTGGCAGTAATCCAAAGGTTGGGGATTCAAGCCCCAGCACCACCAAACTGCCACTGCTGGGTCCTTAACCCTCAACTGCTCAGATGGATAAAAATTATAAAAGTAATTTGCATTGGATAAACGAATCTGCCAAAAATAAATAAATTTAAAAAAACTCACAAGAAGGACTTTTGGTTTGAGTCCCGGTGTTAATCCGAAGGTGAGGGGCTCAAGCCCAAGTACCACCACTGCAGGTACCTGAACCCTGAAGTGCTCAGGCGAATAAAAATAGATAATGTCGTCAGCCAAATAAATGTCCATCTCACAGCAGGAAAGTCCTCTCTTCAAGTTCTCCAGAAACACAACCACAAGACAAACATGCAAACCCCACACAGAAGGTCCCGGAACTTGAATCTTGGACCTTCTTGCTGTGAGACATACATGCTCATCAGTACACCCTAATAATCATGCATACATTAATTAATCCTAATTAGGGTCACGGGGAGGCTGGCACCCATCTCAAGGCAAGATTGTACAGGACATCTTTCCTGGAATAAACACGCTGACAGATTCGCAGCTCCTTTTTACAGAAGTCAGCAATGATTCTTTCACATGAACCTCACACCAACAGACAGTGAGAGACATGACCATCCTTTAATAACCCAGTTAGCTGCACTGGAGGGACAGCAGGGACATCCCGGTGATAGTGGGAGTTTAACCCCGGCTTGGGATCAGTAATCTAACACCTTACCAGCAGGCCAGCACTGCCCACTGTCTCTTTTTTCTCGTCAGTCCACCTTGGTGTAATTTGTCTTTACACAAATTGTCCACTAGAGGGCGGTTGCTCGTTTTTTGAAGATGAAATCATATTTCTTGGAAAATTTGGTACACAGTAATGTTAAAATCTGTGTGTGTGTGTGGGGGGGGGGGGGGGGTTCCTTCAAGAATAAATGTCCATTAAAATTGTTTTTTTAAACCATTTGACCCCCACCCACCCCCCATTTAAATTTCAGATAATTACCATAATTACTAGATTCTGTTATGAGGTGTGTAAAGAAAGAAATAACCTGATGCCACGTTTAATTTTTGACAGGTAGATGAAGTCTCTATTTTGGGATGGGTTAGCGAGGGAGGTGGAAACTTGAGCATCCAGCGGGAATCCATGCATTCAAGGGCAGAACATTAGAAACCAGACCCACGAACTGGGGACCTTGGAGCTGAAAGGTAGCAATGCTCAATGCTGCCTGCTGGGGAACCACACTGTCATGTAAACAAGCATGTAAAGTTATATATATATATCTTCTTCTTTTACTTCCGGCTGCTCCCTTCAGGGGTCGCCACAGCAAATCATCTGCCTCCACCTCATCCTGTCCTCCGCATCTTCTTTTCTGACTCCAACGACCTTCATGTCTTCCTTGCCTTTCCTTTTCTCTCTCTGCCTACGGACACGCCTCCCACCTCTCCTTCTTCGACGTCTTCGACCAACAGTAGTCCAATTTCCATCAGCACCCTGTTGATTGACAGCACTGATGGCGGTCGTTGTTAACCCGGGCCTCGACCGATCCGGTATGGGGGTAGGACTTCTGATTTGCATCATAAATGTTTGGCATTGGTTTTACGTCGGATGCCCTTCCTGACACAACCCTCTGCATTTCTCCGGGCTTGGGACCGGCATGAGGGGGAGAGACACTGGTTAGTGCCCCCCCCCATCCCCCCCGCCTCATGGCTGCATTTTATATATATATATATATATTAATGATGATGATGATGAATTAAACATTGAAAGAGAGTCCGCTGGAACTACTCTTGTGAACCTTCATATGCAGGGTGACTCTCGTGTTGAAGTGCGTCCTTCTGGTCCTTGTGTGTCATCAGCAGGTAGCTCAGGGTCGTAAGTGTTTCGCCCATTAACCTGGACACTTCACCTGAGTGGGGCAGTGAAGGCCGGTTGTGAAAGCCCTCACCCACAGAAGGATTCCAGTTGTTGTTTCGCTTCAACCCCAGCCATCTTGAGCAACTCTCCGCTACTACGCCAATGTCTTTGATAGCCTCCTTCATCTGGTTTGGAAGCAGCCTAATTTCCGCAGGAAGTAGTGCACTGATGAAGAGGGGAAGCATCTGCACGCGACTTCCACAAGGAAATGAACTGCATGCCATTATTTTATCTGTGCCTCATCAATCAAGTCTTGGTACTTTGCTTTCTTTAGTTGATGAGCAATCTCGTGTCTGTCTTCCCAGGGAACTGTGAGTTTGGTTACGAAGACAGACTTGGAGCAGTTTTTGACAGAAGAACGACATCCGGTCACAGTGGTGTTGTTGCCATGTCTTCTGGGAAAACCAGTCTTTTCCCTAGATCGACGTACATCTTCTGGTCTTGATCCCCTTGAAAGATTTGAGTGGGACTGAGAGGACTTTGGACACCCTCTCTAACAAATTTCACAAATTGTGGTGGTATTGTCTCTTTCTTGTTTGCCTTAACTTGTCAATCTCCGTCAGTACTTTATCTTGTCTGTACCTTCCGTCCCTGTACCTGTCCATTTGGACATGCTGTTAGGATGTGGTTCAATGTGCAGAAGTTTGTCCCACATCGTTTATACGTTGCACTGTCTTCTATTTCCCAGATCTTCAGGTTGCTTGGAGTTGGCAGGAGATCGGTAACAGCTCGGAGGAGGAAGCTTAATTTCCCCTGATTGGTTCTCCATAGATCTTTCCACATAGTGCGGCATCCCACTGGACCCAACCGCCCTGTTTCACGAGGTCTACTGCCTTGACAATACAATCTTCTTCTTCTGGCTTTGCACCAATGGTATATACCAGGAATGGTAGTTTCCCAGACGTCCTAGGCGTCCCTTGCACACTGTACTCTGTCTATCTAGTGCCTGAGTCGTAGGACGACCATTGGCGACCCGCCATGAAGGATAACGCCCTGGTTATCATCTTCCATTGGCGACCCGCCATGAAGGATAACGCCCTGGTCATCATCTTAATGTAGGTTTTCTTGGCAGGATTAGTAGTCATTGCCTTCTGCACGTTGCGGACCTACGGGCAAGCACGGGGAGAACATGCAAACTCCACACAGAAACACCCAGGCTGGGAATCGAACCCAGACCTTCTTGCTGTGGTGACTGCTCTCTGAGGCTTCCACTTCCTTCCACTGTTGATGGTTTCTCCTGACAGGTTGACTTTCTTGTCTTTAGATGTGCATAGTGCAATGACAGCACATGCTTTTGCGGCCTTGAAGATGTCAGTGGTAGTGTTAGTTTGGAAGTCTTGCTCGAGATGTTAATTGCGCTGAAGCTGGGAGGCACACCTAACCATCTTCTCAAAAACTTGCTGCAAAGTCTTTCCATTGCTTCAACTGCTGACGGCGTCTTCTACTCCGATGTTGGGCCTGTAGGCAAACTGCAGCGGGTCTAGGGTGGGGCTCACCATAGAGCGGAGGTGTATGAGGAGGAGCCTTTCCATGGTCTTCATAAGGTGGGCGGTCAGGGCAACAGGTCTGTAGTGGGCCGGTTCCTTCACTTGTGCTGTTTTGGGAACCGGAACCACAGAGGAGGTCTTCCACAGGACGGGAACGTTCTCCAGGCTGAGGCTCAGGTTGTACAGGTAGCATAGTACCTCACAGAGCTGGTCTGCGCAGGTCCTCAGCAGCCTGGGGCTGATGCCATCTGGTCCTTCAGATTTCCTCTGATTTTGTTCTCTAACCAGTTCAGTTCATTTTCTGTAACCGCTTAATCCTAATTAGGGTTGCGGGGAGGCTGGCGCCCATCCCAGCCAACTTCGGGCGAGGGCAGAGTACACCCTGGACAGCTCGCCAGGCCATCGCAGGGTGGAAACACGCCGACGGCTCTGCAGCCTACTCTTGTCGAAATTCAGCAATGGTTCTTTTACATGCCTCACACCATAGACAGTGAGAGACATGGCCGGCCTTTGATAACCCAGTTAGCTGCACTGGGGGGGACAGTGACAACCTTGTGGAGAGTGGGACTCGAACCCCCAACCTTTGGATCAGTGATCCAGCGCCCTATACCACTAGACCACCACTGCCCCTCGTTCTCTAACCATTCATTTGTTATTTTCAATGTGTCAATGCGAACAAAATACTGTACAGTGATGACAAAATACAGTTCACAAAATTGGCGGATGCCAGCAAGTCTCACTCTGAACCGCCAATTTGATCACATTCTAGTTATAATAGTCTCCCGAAGTCGCTGTCCATGTCACATCACTGAGGAATACAACAGTTTAATAACCTTGTCTGAGGATGACATATTTTAAAAGAGCAGTTCTTATTTACCTTTCTCCATGAGATTTATACAGTATATTCCCCTGGCTGTACTCACCCACTGTAGTCCCACGCTGTGCCGAAAAAAAAAAAAAAAACACAACTTTTCAAAACAAGCTATTTTCTGTGTTTTCACAATGTACTTACTCAGCACTGTGTGTGAAAGGTGAAGAACAAAGTGCTTCAGTGAGCGTTTGATTCCAGGCCTGCCTGTGTTTCCAGGAAGAGAGGTGGTTAATCATCACACACACACACACACACACACACACACACTGTGCATGCACTATAAACTGCACAAGGCACTGTGGATACATTAAGTGTGTCGTGGTATAAAGGGGAAAAAATGCAGATATTCCTGATCATTAACCTTCATGCTTGCACAAGAGATTTAGATTAGTTTGTTCAAGAGTGCAATAATAATGGCTATATATACCACCAGTGTGTGTGTATATATATATATATATATATATGTGTGTGTGTGTGTGTGTGGTCTAAGTGTTCATGATGCTTTGGTTACATTATTGGAACTTCAGTTCATCAGTTCACTTTCTGTCACAGTGACAACCTTGTGGCGAGTGGGACTCGAACCCCCAACCTTTGGATCAGCGATCCAGCACCCTATACCACTAGACCACCACTGCCCCATTATTGGAAGTTGTCTTCCTTCTTGTCCTTTCAGCTGTTCCCTTTATCAGGGGTCGCCACAGCGAATCATCGCACGTTTGATTTGGCACAGGTTATTACGTCACAACCCTGTGCCACAAATCTGTTAATTAGATTTTCAGGCGGGGCTGTGGATTCGGATGCAGTCAGCATTCCAGTTCATCCCAGTGATGTTCAGTTCAGGATGAAGACACTGTGCAGGACCCCCTCCCCCAGTTCTTTCAGTCCAAGTTTCTGCAAGGGGCAGAAAGACGCTGACAGCTTTGCAGCTCCTCTTTACGAAAGTCAGCAATGGTTCCTCTCCATGAACCTCTCACCATAGACAGTCAGAGACATGGCCGGCCTTTGATGACCCAGCTGCACTGGGGTGGGGTTGGGGGTGGGGGGGGTGGGGTGTAGGGTGGTAGGGGTGATGGGGTGATGGGTGGGGGGGGGCAGTGACAACCTTGTGGAGAGTGGGACTCAACCCCCCCAACCTTAGGATCAGCGATTCATCGCGCTTTACCACCAGGCTAGCATTGCCCTCCGCAACTTGTCTTCCTGAACAAAATGCAAAGTGCTGTCTCCATATTCATCATCATTTTCTGTAACCACTTAATTCCAATTAGAGTCGCAGGGAGGCTGGCGCCCACCCCAGCCGACTCCAGGCGAGGGCAGAGTACACCCTGGACAGCTTGCCAGGCCATCGCAGGGCGGAAACACCCTAATGGCTTTGCAGCTCCTCTTTACGAAAGTCAGCAATGGTTCTTTTACATCAGGGGTGCTCAATCCTGCTCCTGGAGATCTACCTTCCACATGACTTTATCTCCAACCCTAATGTGGCCCATGTGACATGCAAGATCCAGTCAGGTCTTGATTAGATGATTGGATGGTTAGGTGGTCATGATTAGGGTTGGAGTGAATGTCTTCTGGAAGGTAGATCTCCAGGAGCAGGATTGAGCACCCCTGCTTTACATGAACCTCACACCATAGACAGTGAGAGACATGGCCAGCAGATAACCCAGTTAGCTGCACTGGGGGGGACAGTGACAACCTTGTGGAGAATGGGACCCGAACCCCCAACCTTAGGATCAGCGATCCAGCGCCTATACCCCTAGGCCACCATCGTAGGCCTCCGTCAGTCCCGAAGGACTATGGCTGCGCTCTGGCCGGTATCCCGGCTGGTGATACTCCCCAGTGCACAGAGCCTGGGTAGGGAGTAATGAGGGACAGGCTGTTACCCAAGCAGCAAGTCCCCCCCTGTCTCGGCGCCACCGGAAGGATCCAATGGAAAGGCAAGTGCCGATACGACTGGGTTCCAGTGCCGCTGCAGGAGAGAAACTACGGTCAATTTAGAACGGCCAATTAACCTACAGTGCACGTCTTTGGATTGCGGGGGAAACCGGAGCACCCGGAGGAAACCCGCACAAGCACGGGGAGAACATGCAAACTCCACACAGAAACGCCCAGGCCGGGAATCGAACCCAGGCCTTCTTGCTGTGAGGCGGACGTGCTAACCACTACGCCACCGTGCCGCCCCTAGGCCACCACTACCCTGTAATTCATTAAAATATAAGCTGAAGACACAGTTTATGGTTATATTTAGGCGGGTAGTGGTTAGTACATCCATCTCACAACAAGAAGGTGTTGGGTTCGAGTCCCAGGTTCAGTCAGGGTGATTCTGTGTGGAGTTTGCATGTAGTCTCGCACTTGTGTGAGTCGACTGAATGATGGCGAATGATGGTATGTGTTGCTCTGCTTTTGTCCGGTGAGCTGTTCAGGGAGTCCCTGAAACCCGAGTACCGGAGGATAAAGCAGTTCGGTAGCTGAGTTAGTAAATTCTACATTGTGCTCCACATAATCACCATGGGATTTGTTCCGACAGACTTAAGCATCATTCACTCATCCAATCATTCATTTTCTAGGCCGTTTAATCCCAAGTTAAGAGTGCAGGGAAGTTGACGCCTATTTCAGCCAGCTCTGGTCAGCTCGCCAGGCCATCACAGTGCCAACACACATGCAATCATTCACACTCACACACCTAGAGGAGATTTACAACACAAACCACACAGAAACAATCTCACCGAGCGCGGGAATCAAGCCCAGGACCTTTTTGCTGTGAGAAGCGTGAACCCAACTACACCCTCCGTGTACTTCCGCAACATCGCAAAATTGAGTTCCAGCCAGTCTTGGGTTTATTTTTCGCTGATGTATTAAATTTTTGACAAAAAAAAACCAATCCCTCCAGAAAGTCTTCTTCAGCAGAGCCTGAAAACTTTCAATAGCGTTCAAGTCAGGACTCTGGGGGGGCCAATATATGATTCCTTGTGCTCCCTGAACCATGCTTTCAGTATTTTAGTCCACATTTTATATCCGAGCCATCAGGGAAGAAAAATGCATCGATGTGATCACCTGCTCATTCAGTACATTCAGATCATCAGCTGCTTCATTTAACTGCCACATTAGTGTTGCTGAGCCTCGACCGGACCAACCGGAGCAACAATACAACTGTAAAGATTTACAAATTCCTCAAAGCCACTTATTATATTTTTTAAACGTCGACTAACCATTTTGTCAAAATGTTTCACTTGAGCAATCACCTGTGTTCGCTGCTATGAAAGAATTAAACGTTGTCATTGTGTGATTATAAATAATTGTGCCACGGCTGACCTTTAAACCAATGACCGCGGCGCTATAGCAACCAGAACAGATGTGTTTTAAAATCTTTTTTTCTTTTTTTTTAAATCAACCAGCTCTCCATTCAGATCCTTTGTGAATGTTTAGTGATGTCACCTTTATGGAAGCCAATAAAGCTCAGGCATCTGTAAGAGTCCTGTTTCTTGATTTGGAGAGACAACACAGAGAACATACAAACACCGGACCACGCGTCATTCGAACCAGAACACGCTGTCACCACACACTCCTACAACACGCTGTCACTTAAGCTTACTTGTGAAAATGTGCGATATGTGTCCCTGCACCCACAAGTCTCTCGCAGCTAATGCTAATGACAGAGATAAATAAAAAACACTTATTTACAAGGACCATTAAAGGATAGAAGCACCGTGTGTTTATAATCCAGCTGTGTTTGGTTGTACCTACATCAAGCAGATGGCGTTTTCCACATCTGGATTTAGTGCTGAAGGGTTTTTTTTTTTTACATTACTATTGGGGAAAATTTACCAATTGTACCACCTGACCCATTTATAAACGTTTAAGTGATCTCTGTGTTCTTTTTATATATACAGTATACAGTGATACCTCACCTTATGAAAGATGCAACAAATGATACGTTATGAAACGCATTTACCTAAAATTTTCGTCTCTGAATACAAAAAAAATTCATGTTACGAAACACCCCATCTCAAAAATTCAAACAATACGCGAGTTGCTCTCCATTGGCTAAAATCAGGTTACGAAACCACTTCTGTAATGAATAAAATTTGTAAGGTGAGGTATGACTGTAGCTCGGTTTATAAGTACATTCAGCCCTCTTCATACAAAATCCCCAAAATATGAAAAATCCAGTATACGAAAAACATTTTCCTACATTTTATCCCTCTGTATACGAAACAAATTCTTCTTACGAAAAGTGCCAAACACGCCATTCAAACGTGCCATTCTAACATTAAAACGTTCCAGTCAAACATTCAAACAATAGCTGGGAAAAAAAAAAAGTGAGCTGTAATTTTGGATGCACTTTGATCCAGACTGTGTGTGAGAGAGAGTAAGGTAAAGCGATGTCTGCACTTCCACCTACATTCAAACTTACTGTTCCATTGACTACATGTCTCAACATCCCGCCCCGCTGGCCTCCCATTGGCTAGAAGGGATGATGCAGGTCAATCCCATTGGTTATCTCCCAACATACCGCCCCGCTCGCCTCCCATTAGCTAGGAGGGATGACGCAGCTCCCTCCCATTGGCTATCTCTCAACATCCCGCCCCGCTGGCCTCCCATTGGCTAGGAGGGATGACGCAGTCATTCCAACTTTGTTCAGTTTGTGTGAACTTTGTTCATGTTTATTTGTGTGTCATTCCAACTGTACTTTATGGCTCAGGTTTTTAACCTTGCATAAACATTTGTAAAATTATAACTCTGCTAAGAAGACATGGTCAACACACGCACACACACACACACACACACACACACACACACACATACATGCGCTCGCACACACACACACACACACACACACACACACACACACACACACACAGACACACACCCACACACATACGTGCGCTCGCACACAGACACACACGCGTGTGCACACACACACACACACACACACGCACACACACACACACAAACACATGCACACACATGTGTGATTCACGGTGAAATTGGTTCCCGGTGCCATGGTCAACACGAAGTAAGTACTTTAAAAGGTGTGCTTTTATCATTTTTAAAGGGTAGTCTTGGGAGCCTTGGAACGAATCACGTGCTTTATATGTAAAATGCACCTCTATTTACGAACAATACAGATTCCAAATAAGGCGCTGGAACGGATTAATTTCGTTGGAAGAAAGCCGACTGTATGTGGGCATCACAATTTTTCTGTCTCTGGACAACACTCACTCACTCACTCATGTGAGTTTACTGTTTACTACTACCAGGGTCACAGGGAGACTGTAACCTATCTCAGCCAACATGGAGTGAAGATGGGGTACACCCTGAATAGGTTGCATGACCATCACGTATACCAACACACACAACCGTTCTCATTCATCGGTAGGTGCAATTTAGAACAGTAAATTGACTTAATGTGCATGTCCTTGGACTGTCAGAGTAACCCGGAGTACCCGGGGTAAACCCATATAAGGCATAGACAGAACATGCAAACTCCACCCAGAAACACCAGAGCCGAGCCCGGAACAGAACCACTCTTGCATTATTCGAGTCCTCATTTTGCATTTGTGCCATCAGGGAAGAAAAAGTGCACTGATGTGACGACCTGCTCATTCAATACATTCAACTCATCAGCTGCTTCATTTTATTGCCACATTAATGTTGCTGAGCCTCAACAACACCATGGAGATTACACACTGTGATCAAAGATAAATTCCCTTCATCAAAATATCAGTCTTCTTCTTTTCCTTTCGGCTTTTCCCTTCAGGGGTCGCCACAGCAAATCATCCGCCTCCATCTCACCCGGTCCTCTGCATCTTCTTCTCTTACTCCAACAACCTTCATGTCTTCCTTCACCACATCCATAAATCTCTTCTTTGGTCTTCCTCGAGGCCTTCTGCCTGGTAGTTCCAACCTCAGCATCCTACTGCCAATATACTCACTATCCCTCCTCTGTACATGTCCAAACCATCTCAATCTAGCCTCTCTGACTTTGTCTCCAGAACATCTTACATGTGCTGTCCCTCTGATATACTCATTTCTGATCCTATCCATCCTCGTTATTCCCAGAGAGAACCTCAACATTTTCATCTCTGCTACCTCCAGCTCTGCCTCCTGCCTTTTCCTCAGCGCCACTGTTTCTAAGCCATACAACATCGCTGGCCTCACCACCGTCTTGTACACTTTTCCCTTCATTCTTGCTGATACTCTCCTATCACACCGGACACTTTTCTCCATCCATTCCAGCCTGCCTGCACGCGCTTCTTCACCTCTTATCCACACTCTCCATTGCTCTGGATTGTTGAGCCTAAGTACTTAAAATCCTCCACCTTCGTTATCTCTGCTCCCTGTAACATCACCGTTCCTCCTGGGTCCTTCTCATTCACACACATGTATTCTGATTTTTCTGCGGCTAACCTTCATTCCCCTCCTTTCCAGGGCATACCTCCACCTCTCTAGATTTTCCTCCACTTGTTCTCTGCTCTCACTACAGATCACAATGTCATCTGCAAACATCATAGTCCATGGGGAATCTTGTCTAACCTCGTCTGTCAGCCTGTCCATCACCATAGCAAACAAGAAGGGGCTGAGAGCTGACCCTTGATGCAGTCCCACCTCCACCTTGAACTCTTCTGTCACACCGACAGCACACCTCACCACTGTCTTACATCTCTCATACATGTCCTGCACCACTCTAACATACTTCTCTGCCACTCCCAGACTTCCTCATGCAATTCCACAGTTCTTCTCTCGGCACCCTGTCATATGCTTTTTCCAGATCCACAAAGGCACAATGCAGCTCCTTCTGACCTTCTCTGTACTTCTCTATTAACATCCTCAAAGCAAACACTGCATCTGTGGTGCTCTTTCTTGGCATGAAACCAAACTGATGTTCACAAATGCTGACCTCTGCCCTTAGTCTAGCTTCCACTATTCTTTCCCATAACTTCATCGTATGGCTCATCAACTTTATTCCTCTGTAGTTGCCGCAACTCTGCACGTCTCCCTTGTTCTTAAAAATGGGCACCAGCACACTTCTCCTCCACTCCTCCGGCATCTGCTCACTCTCTAAGACCTTGTTGAATGTTCTTGTCAGAAAATCTACTGCTACCTCCCCTAGACACTTCCATACCTCCACAGGTATATCATCAGGACCAACTGCCTTTCCATTCTTCATTCTCTTCAGTGCCCTCCTCACTTCACCCTTACTAATCTTTACTACTTCCTGCTCCTCAATGGTCACCTCTTCTACTGTTTTTTGTCTCTCTTTTTCCTCATTCATCAGCTCTTCAAAGTACTCTTTCCATCTTCCCAGCACACTTCTGTCATCAGTCAATACATTTCCCTCTCTGTCCTTTATCAATCTAACTTGCTGCACGTCCTTCCCTTCTCTATTTCTCTGCTGTGCCAACCTGTATAGATCATTTTCTCCCTCCTTACTGTAGTGTGAGACTTTTTTTTGGCCGGGCTCTATATAATCCTTTCCTTGGCAAACAAACACCCACTTACGGCAATTAATTACATAAAGAACATGCCGTCTGAACTGGGCTTATAGTCATTATCCTGATGGGAGACCAGCTGTGGTAGTGACCGAATTTTCATTTTCTGAGGGTTATCTTGAGACCTGGTGTGCTTCAATATTTTTGTTTTCAGCAAAACATCCCCACAACATAGATTTTAATGACTCTAAAAAAAACAACCTGCATTGTAAACCCTGTACACCCTGAACTGCTCGCTTGTACATCACAGGCCCACACACACACACACACACACACACACACACACACACACACACACACACACACACACACACACACACAACTACGCACACTCACACCTGGGTGTGACTGGTTGTGTGTCTATGTGGGCCTGTGATGTACAGTTGTAGGGATGTGGCATGGTCTACCTTAACACAAGAAGGAGGAGCATGCCACTCCAAATCAAATATTATTTTTTAACACCTAATCCTAATAGGATTACACCCTGAACATCTTACCAGTGCATTGCAGACCAATACACATACAAAATACATAATAATTTATGCTTGCACTCACATCAGGTGTAACTGCGACTGTCGGAAGAAGCAGGGGGGCCTGGAAGAACCTGACACTAGGAGAGCATGTACGATCCGCAAGAACACCCTCAGCAAGCCCGGAACTCAAACCCAGGAACTTCTGGAACTTCTTGGGTGAAGCACACGCGAACCATGCCACCCTGTTTCGACTGCTGTTGTTGTTATTATTAATGAATACGATGAGCTAATTTATATCAAGTCAGCTACTGCTGAAACATTCTGCTTAATCCTACTACTGGGATCATGGGGAGGATGAAACCTATCTCAGCCAACAGTGGGTGAAGGTAGGGTACACCCTGAACACGTCACTTGTTCATTGCAGAATAAGAAACACAACCATTAACACTCCCCTTCAGACCTGGGGGCAATTTCGAATAGCCAATTAGCAAAATGTGCATGTCTTTGAACTGCAGGAGGAAACCGGAGTATCCGGAAGGAACCTGTGCATGCTCCGGGAAACCGTGCAACCTGCACACAGAAATGCTCAAGCAAGGTGATGATGATGATGATGATGATGATGATGATGATGATGATGATGATGATGAAGGGCAGCGGTAGTCTGGTGGTAATGTCGGCTGGATCACTGAACCTAGAGTTGGGGGTTCAAGCCCCACTTTCCACAGAGCTGTCGCTCCCCCCACACCTCAGTGCAGCTAACTTTATCACAGGCCAATTTACATGAACCTCACACCATAGACAGTGAGAGACATGGCCGGCCTTTGATAACCCAGTTAGCTGCACTGGAAAGGGGGGGGGGGCAGTGACAACCTTGTGGAGATGGGACTCGAACCCTCAAACCTTAGGATCAGCGATCCAGCACCCTTTGCCACCACTGCCACCTATTATTATTATTATTCAGTTCAGTTCATTTTCTGTAACCGCTTCATCCTAATTAGGGTCGCGGGGAGGCTGGTGCCCATCCCAGCCAACTCAGGGCGAGGGCAGAGTACACCCTGGACAGCTCGCCAGGCCATCGCAGGGCGGAAACACGCTGACGACTTTGCAGCTACTCTTTACCAAAGTCAGCAATGGTTCTTTTACATGCCTCACACCAGAGACTGAGAGACATGGCCGGCCTTTGATAACCCAGTTAGCTGCACTGCGGGGGACAGTGACAACCTTGTGGAGAGTGGGACTCGAACCCCCAACCTTTGGATCAGCAATCCGGCGCCTTATACCACTAGACCACCACTGCCCCATTATTATTATTATTATTAATATTAATAATAATGTGAATGAAAGTAAATGTGATGAGCTAGTGTCATTTATGCCAAATCAGATTCTACTTAAGAATTCTAACCACGTGATCCGTGTGGTTGGATGGATTTCTTACTGTTTTCTTGTTACCTGTGTGAATGAATCCCTGTTGGACCCCCGTCATGCTAATCAGGGTCTTAACAGTGGCTCTGTCCAATCAGCACCCAGCAAGACTACTGTACTGTACTGTACTGTACTGAGAAGGAAATCTGGGATGGACCCGCGTCCCATCCAGGACCAGTAGAAACCGGAATAAACCCGACAGACTTATAGAATTAACCAATATTAATGGGATGCCCCCTCTCTTCCCCCTCCCCTCCTCGGCCCTCCCCCCGTGTCTGGCATGATAGGAACAACAAACAAAATCAAGCGAAATCATTTTAAGTGATCGAGACAAAGTTGTCGATTCAGATGTTTAATTCATTTTCTTTTCCATATAAAAACATTTTATATTCAGAGACAGTTTTACAAGATAAAAAAAAACCCATCACGTGTCAAAATCACAGAACTCACAATACTGCTTTGGCATTTCATTTTTAATTTAAAGTGCTGTGTTTTTGTTTGTTTGTTTGTTTTGTATTTTAACATTTGAACTACATTCTGAGCGCGAGGTTGTTTCTTGGTCACCACAGTCTGTTGTTCACAGCATGAAGAACGCGCGAGTCTTTATAAAGTGCATTTGTCGTCACTGACCGACTTCCGACTTCCGACTTCACACTTTTGTTGTCGGGAAGGGGGGTAAAGTCGAGGTGACGTCTGGCTTCAAACGTGAAATTGTCGCGTCTAGACCTCGCTGGGTGATCTGGAACGGTAGGACACGTCGGTGCGCGCGCTGCCGCAGAAAAGCACGTAGAGCGAGCGCTGGATCTCGGTGTTGCGGTACGCGTAGATGATCGGGTTGATCATGGAGTTGTAGGTGGCCGGAAGTAGTGTGGCGTACGTGTACACGGCCGGATCCTCACGCTCACCCACCAGGCAGTAGATGGCGAAGGGCAGCCAGCTCGCGCCGAACGTGCCCAGGATGATGGCGAGCGTGGAGACGCCTTTCTTGGTGGCGGTGTAGTGTGAAGGTGCGAGAAAGTGCCGCTGGAGGGCGATCTGGTGGGCGTGGCGGCACACGATCTTGCAGATCTTGCAGTAGAGACCGAGCATGAGGATGAAAATAGTGAAGAAGAGCACGGCAAGCAGTGCCACGTTGGTCCGCGTGAGCGGTGGCACCACACTGC
>CM045731.1:18117500-18162500 GCA_024760905.1 Plotosus lineatus
CCAGCTTTCTTTTCTCTTTGGACTCAGATATTATCTTTTCAGTTCATTTACATGAGATGATCTTTCAGCAGGCTTTAAATACACCATGCATTAAACACAATTTGTACCTCAATACACGTTTCAGTTTCTCAAACATGTCTTTAAACCTGTCACTCATTTACCAAACATCTTCATCCTACCGGGGTCGCATCAGGCCTGACCTGCTTCTGCTATTGTTAAAATATGCAAAAATACACAACAATAATCTTGACTAAGTCTGACTTGGAAGTTTCTATGTATTACTGTATAAACAAAAACAATTACAGGTATACCTCGACTTAAATCATTCTCACTTATACATCAGTTTTCAAAAAAATACAGAAAAATAAAAAATAAAGTTTATATCAGTCGTCGTCGTCTTCTTTTTCTTCTTCTTCTTCTTCTTCTTCTTCTTTTCCTTTCGGCTGTTCCCTTCAGGGGTCGCCACAGCGAATCATCTGCCTCCATCTCACCCTATCCTGTGCATCTTCTTCTCTTACGCCAACTACCTTCATGTCATCCTTTACCACATCCATAAATTTTCCCTTTGGTCCTCCTCTAGGCCTTCTGCCTGGTAGTTCCAACCTCAGCATCCTACTACCAATATATTCACCTAAAGTTTATGTCATTATAATCATATACAGTAGGCCCTTGATGATTAGCGGTTTTGCACTCACGGTTTGAGTATTCGCGGACTGCCAAGCAACTGACACGTCACTCAAATTCAGCCAATGGCTGTCCTCCTTCCTGCTGATTGGTTGAGATGATGTAAAGCCCTTTTCCTCATTTGCTCACAAGTTTTCAATGAGCCTCTTTTTTTTAGTGTGTTTTAATTACCAGTTAAGCTGTATGATGCCACTCAAACGCTGTGCATCTTCTCTGGCTAAGCGCTAGAAAAGGTAATGACATTGGATGTCTCTTCTGAAGAAATAAGACTTTCTGCTGAAGAAACTACAGTTTCCTCTGAAGTGCCTGAAGAGAAATAATCATCTGAAAGCACTGTAGTATTAAAGTCTTTTTCGATCATTATACCAGTACAGTACCTAAGTTAATGTTTAGAATGTTTGTGTGTGTGTGTGAGATTTTATGTATTGTGGTGTAGCATGTTTATTGTTTTGTTTTGTTTATCCAACTTATTACATTTCATGTTCTTTTATGTTTTTCTGTTTTGGGGGACTTTGATTTTGACTGCTGTGTTCTCTAACTCTCCGCTCTGGCTGAGGGGCATGGCTGAGCTGCTCCATGGCTTCTAAACATTAACTTAGGCACTGTACTGGAATAATAATTGAAAAAGACTTTAATACTACAGCTTCACAACAGATCAGATGATTATCTTCAGGCACTTCAGAGGAAACTGTCGTTTCTTCAGGAGAAAGTCTTATTTCTTCAGAAGAGACGGCGCTTAGCCGGCATTTGAGTGGCATCATAAAGCTTACCTGGATAATATATTATACAATTCATGGATGTGGTGAAGGAGGACATGAAGGTCGTTGGTGTAAGAGAAGAAGATGCAAAGGATAGGGTGAGATGGAGGCAGATGATTCGCTGTGGCGACCCCTGAAGGGAAAAGCCGAAAGGAAGAAGACATACAAAATGAAAACATATACATACTGTATGTATGTATGTGTATATATAAATCTATATCATAAAAAAATATATAAACCTATAGAATGTGTTTAAGAAGCATATTTTAGCGCATGTAATGGATACACAGTATTTTACTTCCGGTTGCTCATTCGCGCATGTCATATGATACATGGGGTTTTACTTCCGGGTTCAGAACTCGCAGATTGTCTTCATTCGCAGGAGGGGCCGGAACATTTGATGGTGATTTTATGCAGAAATGTGAGAAATTCCAAAAGGTTCAGATACTTTTTCATACCACTGTATACCTGCATTCGCCTTAAGCTCAGTGGATGCTACTTTGGACTTGTTCCGTGACACCCACCAAGCTTTTGCTGAATAATTGTTGGGTATCATCATGGAAACTGATACTCGTGCAGTTATGAGAGAGCAGGATGTGTCTTTGAGCTGATAATACTCCCGGAGGATGAAGTGGTTAATTGTAGTAGAAATTGCTTTACATTAAAAGTGCAGATTTTTAATTTTTTTTTTATTATTATTCTGGTTTTTTTGTTATAGCTGTATTATCTGTTCTGTGAACTGTAATTCTAAGTATCCTGGCAACTACATGACTTTCATGCACTTAAGCCAGAGAGCAGGGTGCAAAAAACAGAAAAAAGGGGGGATCTGAGTAAACATCACACAGGGGGAGAGAGAGAGAGAGAGAGAGCAAGACAGAATTAGAAAGAGATAGAGAGAACAAGGCAGACAGATATGGAGAAAAAGAGTGTTGGAGGGAGAGAGCAAGACAGCAAGATGGAAAGAAGCAGAGAGAAAAAAAGAGACTATGAGAGAGACCGAGAGAGAATGGCTGAAGAGAGAGAGAGACAAACACACACACAGACAGACACATAGATAAGACAGAGTACGTGAAGGAAAACATGACAATGTGAACCGAGTCCGAGTGGGTGGACAGCTGCGGGAGAAAGAAAAAGCGAGAAAGACGAATTTCAGTATTGAAAGGTTGTAAATATGCACAAGGTAAAGTATAAACCTCAAAAGCTTCATTCCATCAAACAGAAAAAAGTACAAGCTCGACATTCTTCCTCTGATGATGCCGAGTGAAAGAATAAATAAAGTGAAAGAAAGCATGAACCTACTTATTGTGCATGAACACACACATGCACGTGACTCGATAGATCTTTGTACTGAGCGGTACTTCCAGGCCATCCAGGTGTGTCAAACAGAGACAAGAGGTGAGGGGAAGCACTGAAAAAAAAAAAAAGAAATAAAAGAAAAAAGAACTGAAATAAAGAAAAGAAAGAACTGAAAGAAATAACGAACAAAATTATGAATTGTGAAAAAGAAAAATGGAATAAAGAACCGAAAGAAAGAAAAGGAAAAAGAAAGAAAAAAGAACAAAAGAATGAACTGAAATGAAGAAAAAATAACAAAGAAAGAAAGAAAGAAAGAAAGAAAGAGCATCACCATGAGTTTTCAGGGCACATAATATCAATTAGCATATATTAAACAGGA
The DNA here is from genome assembly GCA_024760905.1 of Plotosus lineatus. Taxonomy (NCBI): domain Eukaryota; kingdom Metazoa; phylum Chordata; class Actinopteri; order Siluriformes; family Plotosidae; genus Plotosus; species Plotosus lineatus. The sequence goes on from CM045731.1 coordinate 18,120,618, forward strand.
ATGGTGCATTCTGATTGGTTCATACTTGAATGAAAATGACGGATTACAGCTTGTCCTGGTCACTTAGAGGAGGTGGAATCAGGTGTCTGTCATTGCTTTAAAAATAGACCACCGTTTTACTTCCTTATGCACTTAACTCGGCTTAAAGCACTAAAGCTCACCTGATATGCCCTTATGATTATTAAAATATGTAAATATAAATAAAAAAAAAATCTCATTTTAATTTTCCTTTCTTTATGTTTCTGTGTAGTATATACGAAAATTCAAAGTGACCTAAAGACCTACACAGTTGTTTTATTTGCTCTGGTGCGCATTCAGACCGTACCTGTCTCTGCCTGTAAGAAATCCCTTCCACTTGCAGGGAGGCTGGCGCCTATCTCAGCTGACCCTGAACAGCCTTGCCAGCCCATCACAGGGCAACATACACACAATCATTGAGACTCACATCTACACCTTGAAACATCCAGTTCACATAACGTTGAACTATAGTAGGAACCCGATGCAAACTCCACTGGGTAGTGTTGGCTACTGGTTGGAGGTTCAAGCCTCAGTATCACCAAGCTGCCATTGATGGGCCCTTAAGCAAGACCCTTAACCCTTAAGCCCTTAAGTAAAAAAGGGCATCTTCCAAACGGCAAAAATGTCCACAAAGATATACCAGCGTCTGAGAATCAAACTCAAGACCTCGCTGTGAGGAGCAAGGCAAGGCCACCAACCTTCAGCTGTATGAATGACATATGAATGTAAGTCACTCAGGATAAGGGCATCTGCCAAATGCTCTGAATATAAATGAATTATATTAAGTGGTTATTTGAGTTAGTTTTATTTTCCCATGTCTCGTCAACATCAACGAGTTATTTTTTGCCGGAGGAAATGCTGCTCAGTGGATTTTTGTCCTCGGTGTTCCGTGTAAACTCGAGAAAGTGTTGTGAGTGAAAATCCCAGAAGATCACAGATTCTAAAACACTCAATCCATCCATCTGGCACCAGCCACCAATCATTCCACGGTCAGAGTCACTGCGCTCAAATTGCCTCTATTCTCATGTTTGTTTTGAATATGAGTGGATGAATGTTTAAATGACCCGATGTTTCAAAAAATGTGAACAGCAAGTGAATACTGTCGCAGCAGGTACCAGGAAATTACACAATAAGAGCTGGACAATCAAACTGTGAAGTTTGTTGTCTAGCTTGACCACAATTTGTGTGCCACAATAAGCAATATTTATAAAATCATAAGATAAAATCAAACAATCGAATTTCTCTCTATATGTGGAGTTTTGGCAGTGGTGGCCTGGTGGTAAAGGTGCTGGATCACTGATTCTGAAGTTGGGAGTTCGAGTCCCACTCTCTCCAGGTTGCCACTGACAAAACTTTGCATATTTCATCCGACCAATAAAAAAGTGCTTTTAATACAAAAAGTCAACCTTCAAATAATTATGTTCAGTTATGAACTCAATACTTGGTCGGGAATCCTTTTGCAGAAATGACTGCTTCAATGCGGCGTGGCATGGAGACAATCAGCCTGTGGCACTGCTGAGGTGTTACGGAGGCCCAGGATGCTTCGATAGCGGCCTTAAGCTCATCCACAGTGTTGGGTCTGGTGTCTCTCAACCTTCTCTTCACAATATCCCACAGATTCTCTATGGGCTTCAGGTCAGGAGAGTTGGCAGGCCAATTGAGCACAGTAATACCATGGTCAGTAAACCATTTAGCAGTGGTTTTGGCACTGTGAGCAGGTGCCAGGTCGTGCTGAAAAATGAAATCTTCATCTCCATAAAGCTTTTCAGCAGATGGAAGCATGAAGTGCTCCAAAATCTCCTGATAGCTAGCTGCATTGACCCCGCCCTTGATAAAACACAGTGGACCAACACCAGCAGCTGACATGGCACCCCAGACCATCACTGACTGTGGGTACTTGACACTGGACTTCAGGCATTTTGGCATTTCCTTCTCCCCAGTCTTCCTCCAGACTCTGGCACCTTGATTTCCGACTGACATGCAAAATTTGGTTTCATCCGAAAAAAGTACTTTGGACCACTGAGCAACAGTCCAGTGCTGCTTCTCTGTAGCCCAGGTCAGGCGCTTCTGCTGCTGTTTCCGGTTCAAAAGTGGCTTGACCTGGGGAATGTGGCACCTGTAGCCCAGTCCACTGCTTCCACAGGTCCCCCAAGGTCTGGAATCGGCCCTTCTCCACAGTCTTCCTCAGGGTCCGGTCACCCCTTCTGGTTGTGCAGTGTTTTCTGCCACACTTTTTCCTTCCCACAGACGTCCCACTGAGGTGCCTTGATACAGCACTCTGGGAACAGCCTATTCGCTCAGAGATTTCTTTCTGTGTCTTACCCTCTTGCTTGAGGGTGTCAATCATGGCCTTCTGGACAGCAGTCAGGTCGGCAGTCTTACCCATGATTGCGGTTTTGAGTAATGAACCAGGCTGGGAGTTTTTAAAAGCCTCAGGAATCTTTTGCAGGTGTTTAGAGTTAATTGGTTGATTCAGATGATTAGGTTAATAGCTCGTTTAGACTACCTGAACATGATATGCTAATTTTTTGAGATAGGAATTTTGGGTTTTCATGAGCTGTATGCCAAAATCATCAGCAATAAAACAATAAAAGACCTGAAATATTTCAGTTGGTGTGCAATGAATCTAAAATATATGAAAGTTTAATTTTTATCAGTACATTACAGAAAATAATGAACTTTATCAGAATATGCTAATTTTTTGAAAAGGACTAGTATATATATATATATATATATATATATTTATTTATTTAACATGAAGCCCGTTTAATTTAAGCTATAAAATATTCACTGATGGTTGTCATGGCAATTGTAGTCCCGAGCCATCATAGCCAAACTGTTTACATCAACTGTAATCCAAAGTCATGTTCATGGACTTTGGAAAATATACTTAGGCTGTCCATATGGGGCCATCCACAGCAGGAGGGAACTCCTCCGCCTCCGCCAGTTAAACGAGGGCGGTGTATGTAATTGTATCTGGGAAGACTAGCTTTCATTTTATGCTCCATACTCAGTTGATTAAATTTAACATCTGATTGGTAATAATACCAACAATAACATCAGATTTAAAATGTACAAATATTAACATTTAACAGGCCTAGCGTTAGGTGCTGGATGCACATTCAGGCGTGATCTAATTTCATGTTAATTATATTACTAATTTAAGCTCTCTGAATAAATCGAGATTTTGTTTAGCTCGTAAAACAACCGAGTTATAATCTCAGAAGTCCCTGAGTGAAGATCGGTGCAGCCAGCAGATGGTCGGTTTAGCCTGTTTGTTTACTCTTATGACCTGGCCCTGGCTCACAGCAATCGCCAGTCAATCATGGGTGTCTGTGAGCTCATTCGTACAAGGGGGCACTTTCCCCTCCTCTTTGTTCAGTAGTAGTCGTGTTGCAGGGAAGGCTATACTTGATCAGTGGGAATTGACAACAAATAAATTATGGAGAAAATGGATAAGAAAAACAAAGTATTTTAAAATAGTGGTTTTTAACATTTGCGCTTGAAGTGTCGTTACAAACATGCACCTGAACAAGGTGTTTTGCTCTGGTTCTTATTTTCTTTCCAGTGACAAACAAGAACTTTCCAATGAGTGGCGCACATTTCATCAGATTTATCCCTTACGATATTCCCTGTATAGCTTTTCTGGTCAATAAAAAATGCTAAATGCTTCTTCAGATGCAGCTAAAAAAATGATTAGCTAACAGATAGATAATGTGCTAGTCAGTTATGCACCAATCCATGTGTGACTTATTGTATACGTCAACCAATTAGATTGCGCGTGTTGCTGTTCCCGTACACTCACTCACTCGGCGATCTGATCCGATCAAAAATGGGGTACACCCTGTACAGCTTGCCACATCATTACAGGGCAAACATACATATAAATATTCACACTCATACCTCAAGGAAATTATGAACAGTCAATCAGCCTAATGTGCATGACATCCACCTCCCAGAAAAGAGTCCCAGGCTCGGAATGCGTGTTTTTGTATGGAGGTAAAGGTAAAGTCCGTTGGTCTTTTTACACCCGAGCCTAGCGGCTCATCAAGCCGGTGCTTATCTTCGGTTTCCGTAGCGTGAAGAAGTGACTAGGAGTACAACTCCTCCTGGATGGGACGCTACTCCATCGCAGGTTACCTTCCCAGTATGTTTTTACTGATACCCATTTATACTGCTAGGTGAGCAGAGGCACACTTGTGGTTGAGACCTTACTCATGGGTCTTAGCACAGTGGGGGTCTAACTGGGATTTGAATACACAACCTCCTGATCATGAGTGCGGCACCCTACGCCACCGGCCCCACTGTTTTAGGAGCAGCCAATCAGCATAATGTGCATAACGTCCACCTCCCAGAAAAGAGGTTCTGGGTTCGAATCCCAGGCTCGGAATGGGTGTTTTTGTATGGAACTCACACATTTTTCCGATGCTCACAAGGGTTTCTTTCGGTTTCATCCCAAAGTTCCAAGACAGCTACTTGAGGCTGATAGGCTGTTCTAAATTCACCCCGGGTGACAGTGTAAATCACTGTCACAAAGCACAAAGTGCCATCAACTGATCTAGGTATTCAGGCAGCTGATTGGTCAATCTGTGTGCTCTGTACAGAGACTGACCAATCAACTGCCTCAACACTCAGCTCAATTGCTTAAATGAGCCAAGTCAGGTGTGCCGCTGCTTGGTTGAAACAAACCTGCAGCCACATGGCCCTTGTGGCATGAGTTTGACACCCCTGGTGTAAATGGTTGTGTGTGTATATGTGTATGTCCATGTGTGTGTGTGTGAGGGGAGACATGTATAATTGTGCATGTGTCCAACCTATGTTTCTTTTTGTAAGTCTGCCATGTCATTTGTACTTTAAACCACACAATCCCGCCGTCCTGCTGATTATATAGTTCATCCGTCTGTTCATGAGGTTGAGACATTGAGAAGACACAGAGAGTTGTGAGACGGCTTTACAGAGACGGTGAGACAGCAGCGGAACCGATGGACCGACCAGAAGAAATGCAAACTTGCACAATATGGGAACAAACAGAAGTACAAACTGGAATCAGAGTCAGTTTAATTAATAAATACGGCAAAATTTGATATCTTTAAACAGTGAGACAGAAATTCATACATAAGAAACACAATCACAAACATATATACATAAGGCTGCAAATTAATCAGGAAAAAAATAACTGTGAATAAAATCAAATTCACTGAATAAAACCTGATCCCGAGAATAATTTCTGGCTACGAGGGGAAGTGAGAGTGCGGTGAATCATGAGTTGTGCGAGATCTGAGACGATGAAGGCCGACACGTTGCTTGAAGGAAGGTCTTCATTCAAGCTTCCGGAGTGATAGAACATGTGACAAATGCATCACATGTATCTGTTTCTCACATACTCGCGGTATATGACCATGTCCTCTCTGCACATTGTTTTTATCTGGCTGTGGCCCGTGTGGATGTGTGCATGGAGAATGTTCTGGGTGTCAGAGTCAACCTGCGGAGCCGATACCTCATAAATACTGTCGCTGCTGAACAGCGACACTGGACCTCTGAAAAGAGAGAGAGAGAGAGAGAGAGAGAGAGAGAAGAAGGAGACAAAGAAAAAGACAGAGGGAAAGAATGGGAGGAAAGGAAGAAAGATAGGGACAGAAAGCAAGAGAAAAGAGAAGAAAATGCAAGGAAAAGAAGGCGAGAGAAAGAGAGAGATACAAAGAAACAGAAAGGGACAGAGAAGGACAGAGAGGGAGATAGAGAGGAGGAGACAAAGGGCGAATGAAAGCGAAAAAAGAGAGGGAGACACGGAAGGAGACAGGGATTGAGAGAGCAAAAGAGAGAGAGGGAGCCAAAGAGAAGGAGAGGGAGACAGAGAGAGAAAGAAAGGGATACAGAGAGGGGGAACAAAGAGAGAAAGAAATAGAAAAAGAAAGAAAGAGAGGGAGACAGAGGGAGACATGGATGGACAGCAAAAGAGAGAGTGGGAGACAAAGAAGTAGACAGAGAGAGAAAGAAAGGGATAGAGAGAGAGTGAGAGAGAGAGAGAGAGAGAGAAGGGGGACAAAGACAGAAATAAAGACAAAAAGAAAGAAAGAGAGGGAGACAGAGAGAAACAGGGATAGAGTGAGAGAGAGAGAGAGAGAGAGAGAGAGAGAGAGAGAGGGCCACAGAGAGCGAAAGACGGGGCACAGATAGAGAGAGAGAGAGACACACACACACACACACACACAAGAGAGAGGGCCACAGAGAGAGAGGGGGCCAGGCACAGAGAGAGAGAGATAGAGAGAGAGAGCGAGAGAGAGAGCCACAGTGAGAGAGAGAGACAGAGGGTCACACATAGAGTGCCATAGAAAGAGAGAGAGAGAGAGCGAGAGGGCCAGAGAGAGAGAGAGAGAGAGAGAGAGAGAGAGAGAGAGAGAGATAGAAGGGGAGAGAAACAGAGAGATCAAATCAATTAATTCAGGAAATGCTGCCACAAATTCCTGAGGCAGACGAGTGGGATCGTAATCCATTACCACATTAATGTATTGAATAAAAAGAATGGTGTCTATCTCAACCCACACCCATCAACACAAAGTCACAACTAGGGGCAAGCAAGAATAACCAATTAGCTGAATGTCTACGGCCTGTGGGAGGAAACCAGAGTACCTGGAGGAACAAACTTGGACGAACATGGGAAGAACATGCAAACTTCACACAGAAGAGCCCTCGTCGGACACGGGGCTCAAACCCAGGAGCCTGTTGGTGTGAGATGGACGTTCGAGGCACTGCATTACTGTGCCACCCAAAATATTAAATATTACTCAATTTATTGACCAACTGTGCAGTGACCCGGTCAGGTAACAGACTGAAAAACTTGTAGATGAAACTGAACAGGAACTTGAGAGCTCGAGTCCAGATCGAGGAGTGATACACTTTATTACACCCGGCAGCACAGAGGCTCGGCAGCCAGAAGATTCTGAGCTCAAATCTCACAGCCGGCGAGCGTCATTCTGTCTGGCGCTCATGTTTTCACACAGTACTAGCTTGGGTTTCCTCTGGGTACTCCAGTTTCCTCCAAACGTGCAAAAACGTACATATTGGGTCAATTCGCTTCTCTGAACTCCACGTAGATGTGAGTGTTTAATTTGAATGGTTGTTTGCATTAGCCGTGCGATAGCCTGGCGGCCTGTCCAGAGTGTGACTCCGCCTCTCACTGAAAATACAATGGGCGATCCATATGCTATCTATTAGCTAGCCTAGCTAGCATTGTGTTTCGTGAAACAGTCTGTTGGCAGTCCTAGCAGTGTTGCTTTCATGGCTGCTGCTCACGTGAGATCTCCCCACCCGAGTATCCTATACTAAAAAAATAAAAAATAAAGTTCACAATTTATTTGAAAGAAGAAGAAGAAGAAGAAGAAAAAAAAAAAAAACTTAGGCTGTGCACTTGTTTGGAATTGTTCCACTGGCACGCTTCCTGCCAGGAACAAAGCACTAAAGCAGCAGCCAGAGCCATGAATATCAATTTATCAGCCCACACCACCTCCAATACCTTTCAAAGCTGGCAGTATGACCAACGGGCCTCTCACGTGTTACCATACCAGCCCAGGACCCCCTGAACAACCTACTTCAGGTTAACAGACTGCTCCAAAACCTCTGGAGACACTCCACATGCTTACATTCGCTTTGTTTTAAAACTGACGGAAAGTTTCCTCCCACAGTCCAAAGACACATGCATTCGACTTACTCACGAAGGGACAACTCGGAACAGCCAGTGTCAGTGTGAATGGATGTGTGTCTGTGTTGGCCCCGAGATGGTCTGGAGAGCTGTCCAGGATATAACCCGGCTTCGCAGTGTTGGCTGTGATAGGCCTCCAGCGTCTCCCGTGAACCTAGTTAGGATTAATTGGTAGGCGTGCTTATATTATTAGTATGTAACACTAAGACTTACAGATTGATGACGTTCTCCAGAAATTTCTTGGTGTCCATTAGCTGCTCGTTCCTTTCCATTTTGTGCTGGTTTCGGCCGAGGTGAGAGAATCTGCCCGAGCGTGAAACAACCATCACATCATTGTTGCATTATATTTAGCACATGCACCAAACACACACACACACACACACACACACACACACACACACACACACACACACACACACACACACGCACGAAATACACAAGCTGAATTCAGTGTAAGCTTTATGGGTGTATAATAAAAGGCTCTGAAATTAAGAACCTGCCTTATCATCAATAATGACTCATTTCACTACAGCATATAAAACGAGGGGCTGAAGCCAATCAAATCACTGGAAATAATGCTGTTCTGACCTGACAGATACACAGCGCACGTGGACAGTCTTGCATACATGTGACACAAGACGCTAAGCAGTCAATAATGCATTTGTATTATACAGGGATCCCTCACTTTCCACGGTTAATTGGGACTGAGACCCTCTGTGACCATCGATTTCCGCGAAGTACAATCGACCCTCTCTGACTGACGTATTCGTACATGTATATGTGTATATAATATACATAAATACATATCCAGCACTATAAAGCTTTACAATAACAATTAAACATTCAAAAATAATACATAAGATGTAAATAAAAAATAAATACACACACATACAGATGCGAGCCTCACATAAAAATGTAAGTACAGACACTCCCCGACTTACGTTCATCCGTTTTACGTTTTTTCGGTTTTATTTATTTTTTTTAAAAAAAAGTCAAATTTTGAGTTTAGACATACCTACGTAGTACGCTGACGTAATGACGATGCGTCCATTGTTTACAAACAAGACTGAACGTGCCTGTCCTTCCCAGTTCAGTTATTTATATATATATATACACACGCACACACACACACACACATACACACACACACATATATATATATATATATATATATATATATATATATATATATATATATAAATAACTGAACTGGGAAGGAACTGTGTGTGTGTGTGTATATATATATATATATATACACACACACACACACACACACACAAACACACACAGAGATTAATTAACTATTTGCTCAGATCGGCACGATCTGAGTTGTAAAATGAATGAAAACCCAAGAAAGAGAACTCTCTGCTCTGCTGAGTACTAAATGAGTTCAACGGCGCCCTCGCACACTTAAAAGACCGGAAGTCCGTATAACCCGCGCTTTGTTTCAAGCAAGTAAACTACTTTCAGCAAGTGCACTACTTTCGGTATTGAGCGCCTCACATATTGTAAGCGTTGATTGGCTGTTTTAAGCTTCATGTAAAGTGAGTTGGCTCAGCTTCATGTCATGTAACCATCCGTCGACCATCGGAACCATTTACAAGCAGAAAAATCGCATCATAGAGAATGTTAAAGGTTATATTTGATACTGTATTTGATATTTGATGAGTGACTTTGATTAAAATTTATCTATTTGAAATTATTTTGCTTGAATATAATTTATTTGAAAAGAATGTTGATATTATTTTACAATGTTGTGTTTATAATAATTGATTTAGGGGTGTTTTATGAGATACGGTAATGGTATTTATGGATGTATAGTCCAGTATGAGCTACATACGTCACTGTAACAACTTACATTCACTTTCAACTTACGTTTTTAATTTGTTCCGGATGGCCAAACGTAAGTCGGGGAGCGTCTGTAGTTTTGTTTAGGGGTTTAGGGTTGTTTTATGTTTTTGTTTGTTTGGTTTTTTTTTTTCATAATTGGGCTTGTTCTGTGGCATTTTCCTTACTTTATAATTTAACTAAATTAATATTCTTATTATTCGATGAATATTTTTGAAAAGTCCGCGATGCACTGAAGCATGAAGTAGCGAGGGATCACTGTATACTGAGTGTGAATTTTGCCTCCTTCTATCACAGATAATTTAATCTAAAATCCTGTCAGAGGAAACTGGAACAGTTGAAGAAAACACACGCAAACACAGTGACACCATGCAAACTCTGCACAGAAAACCCTCACCAAATGTATATATATATATGCACCATAATGGTCCATATACCTCACACTGGCACATCGCCCCACTACTAATCCACCCACAATTCCCTTTCAGCAAATCTGACCTGTGATACACACAAAGGTCCTCATCCCTGGGCAAAGCAGACAGGTTCAACCCATACGGCTCCCGCGCAGGCTGCTGTTGTTCCTGGAGAAAAGAAAAGGGAAGGGGGGGGGGACAGAAGAGGTTATCAGACATTCAAAAATATATGCACCGATCAGCTCTAAAGATTAACACCACCTGACTGATGCAACTACACGACAGTCATAAACGTGTGTCCTGACTGTTCTCTATCGTGGCTGGAAGTAACAGTAGCTCCTCTGTAAGATCACAGCAGATAAACCCGCCTTCGCTAGTCTTTCCACATGCATCAGTAAGCCCTGTGCACTAGTAATTAATTGACTAGAAATCCATCGGGTTTCTCCACGCAAGTTCGAGTTCTGCCGATTATGAGTGTGCTTGCAAATGTAGCCTAATGGTTAGAGGAGCGGCTTGCGGACTGAAAGGTGGTCTGTTTGATTCTCGAACCAGCAGGAAAAATGTGTGTCGGTGGGGGAGTGAGCAACATCTTCCCTTCCCCACCATAAATGGCTGAAATGCCCTTGAGAAAGGTACCCAAACTCCCATGCCCAATCCAAGATCCTGTGGAGCGTAAAGAGTTGGTCAAGCGTGCTACGGCCAGGAAGAAACCCACATTGTTCCTCCTGAATCCGAGATTCGACTATCGGTAGGATCCTCCTCTCCAATACCCCTGTGTAGACTTTCCCAGATAGGCTGAGGAGTGTGATTCCCCGATAATTGGAACACACCCTCCGGTCCCCCTTTTTAAAAAGGGGGACTACCACCCCAGTTTGCCAATCCACAGGTACTGCCCCCAATGACCACGTGATGTTGCAGAGACGTGTCAACCAAGACAGTCCTACATCATCCAGAGCCCGGAGATATTCAGGGCGGATGTCATCCAACCCCGGAGCCCGACCACTGAGGAGCTTTTTGACTACCTCAGTAACCCCCACTCCAGTGATGGGCAGACCCCCACCCAAACCCCAAGGGTCTTCCTCCACCACGGAGGGCGTGTTGGTGGGTTTGAGAAGGTCCTCAAAGTATTCCCTCCACCTCTCGATGACACCCCCATTCGAGGTGAGCAGCAATAATAATAATAATAATTGCTTTGTACACTTAACCTCTAAACTCAAAAATTAATAACAAACACTTATTCTTACAATTATATATTTTTATTACTCTTATTATTATTATTATTATTATTATTATTATAATACAACCCAAAACCCCCAAACAAAACTACTTATGTGAGGTGCGCATCTGTATGTGTGTGTATTTATATGTATTTTCATCTTATGTATGATTTTTGAATGTTTGTTATTATAAGCATTTATAGCATTGAATATGCATTTATTTATATTATATATACATATACATGTACGTATACGTTAGTCAAGTGGGGTCAATCCTACTTCGCGGAAATCGGTGGTCGTGGGGGGTCTCAGTCCCCATTGACCGCAGAAAGTGAGAGATCCCTGTATACTGTACTGGGGTTAAATACAATACTATTGAGCTTATTTTTTTCTATCATACTCTATCCATCACCTAAAAAATAAACAGAGATTTGAAATTATTGTAGAGGAACAGGAAAGAGTTTTAATATTTTAAAGGCTTAAATATTTTACTATTTCCGATTTTTCATTCCAGTGTTTTCTGGGTTGACCCCGGGGTCTCTGTGCCCCAAAACACACAGAAGATGCCTAAACCAAGCTCCTCCTGGATAGCTGAGCATCTTCACCCTATCTTTAAGGGAGAGCCCCGCAACCCTACGAAGGAAGCCCATTGCAGCTGCGATCTTCTTCTTTTAATCACCATCCAAAGCTCATGTCCACAGGTGAGCGTTAGAATGTAGATCGACTGGTAAATTGAAAGCTTTGCCTTGATCCTCAGCTCTCTGGTCTGGAAAGGCCTTGGTGTCCCTTCCGGAAGTGCTGGAAGAAGTGGTTGGGGAGAGGGCCGTCTGGAACTCACTGCTTAGGCTGATACCCCCGCAACCCGATCTCAGACTAAGTGGAATAAGATGATGAATTTTTTTATCTTGGAATTAATTACAAGATGATCTACTTCGTATGGCTTTCCTATGACACCCACGAACCCATAAGCTCTCCAGAATCACAAATACGAAAAAATAAGGCCATGCCGTACTCATAAACAAGAAGAAAAAGATAAAGACACTAATTTAATACACAAAGGTTAAGAGAGAGATATGTCAACTGAAACAGTGAAGAAATGGATGATGGAAGAAATTCTTCTTCATGAGGAAACCACTATCATTGCTTTAAAAGGAAATTAAAATCCAAATGTAATAAAATCTGGCATGGAATGTATTATTTATGTCAGTTTCTATTAAAATCACAGTGTTTCATTAAGCTTTTTGTCATGTAAAAGATAAAAACGACCGACAACGTCATACACGGAAGTGAAACTGTAATGCAAAAAGTTACGTGATCATCCTGTGGGTTCGTTAAAAGCACGGAAATATTTAGCAGAAGAACACATGGTGCTTTATTCTTTTCTTTCGTATGTACGGGCATATGGTGAAGTTTATCATCCATCCATCCTCTAAGCCACTTATTCCTAAATTAGGGTAACGGGAGGCCGGTTCCCATCTCAGCCGACTCTGGGCGAAGGCGGAGTACACCTTGCCAGGCCATCGCAGGGCCAACACTCACACAAGTATGGAGATTTCTTTGGTCTGTACACGGTCATAAGTGATCTTGGTGCCATATGGAAATACAGTAAAACCTCCGCTGACGAACGCTTAAGCTCACGAACTTTTCGCCTCAAGAACATTAAATTTGTGAACATATAGTCTCTGCTGACGAACTAGTTTTCGGCGGACGAATCAAACCACGCGGTCGAACAGCGCCATGGTGGCGGCCACGAGAAGCTGACGCACGCTCATGGCGTCACAGTTCGTCACACCCCTTTCTTTGAGTGCGGAAGTGGTTTGTGTTTGATAGACATTTTGGACCATATTGAGTGTACTTTTGCTATTATGGGACCAAAAAAGACCCCACCACAGGCGGAGATCATTGAAAAACACGAACGAGGTGTGCGTTTGTGTGACTCAGCGTCCCAGTACCAGTACGCTAAGTCTACCATTGCTCCCATCCTTAAGAACAAGGAAGCTTTTAAGGGTGCGTGTGTGGCTAAGGGTGTTTCCAAACAGTAGGCGTTTCCAAACACTCCTTCCAAACAGTAAGTCCCTCCCTCCCTCCTCCTCCCACTCCATTCCATCAAGCCATCAACTACCATCACAAAGGTAAATAAAACGACTTTATTATACAGTACAGTTTATTTCTTTAATTACAATACAATAGCACATTTATTATACATAAAATAAGGTATATTTTTGTGTAGTTTTAAGGCTCATTTAGTAGAAAATTATGTTTTATGGGGACCTGGGAACGGATTATTCTCATTTTAATGGTTTCTTATGGGAAATAAATGTTCGGAAGACGAACTTTTCGCCTTACACACACTTTCTGGGAACCAATTATGTTCGTGAGCAGAGGTATCACTGTAGTTAATGGAAGTAAGTCAATCAACAGCTAATGGAAGTCAGTCATTAATCTGTGCCATTTCTGGTCAGTGGACTTCTAGGAGCGATACAAAGTTCCCTTTGGAACCACAGAACCCTGGGTAAACTGCTCAAGCTCACGTCGCTTTCCCTTGCTGAACAGAACATCTTTCTCCATATCTTGTGAACCAATCTCCAGACAACACCAGGCAAGTCAACTGGTCAGCTACCACGTCCTGAACTCAACATTTAAAATGCTTTCACAGTTTTCCATTCATTCATTCATTGTCCAAATCACTTAACACTATTAGGGTCATGCAGCCCATGTCAGAAAACTCTGAGAAAGGGAAGTGTACCAAAGTGATTCTCACTCTCAGGTACTCAAGCTTCCTCCAAAGACATGCACAATAAGTTAATCTGTCACTCTGAGTTTCCCCTCAAAGAGCTAATTAGCTGAGCTCTCACGACAAGGAGGGACGGCATACGCTCACTTCCCTGTCACTCACAGTGATCGCTAGCCAATTACGGACGTCTGTGAGCTCATTTGTATGAGCGGGTGGATAGCGCTTTCCCACTGAGTGTGTTAGACCACAACGAACTATGCATGCACAGCAGTTCAACAAAAGGCAGGTGGTTAGCATTGCATGTCATGGATGGTGTGTGTGCATGCTTTCACCCCTCCCTGATTGGTAGTGATCATGTGATAGGGAAGGCAATACCTGATGGGTGAGAATTGGATACAACTAAATTCGCAAGAAAAAGGAGGAGCCCCAAAAACTGGTCTTAAATTATAATACAGTGGTACCTCGAGTTACAAAATTAATCCATTCCGAGGGTGAGCTCATAAGTCGAAACATTCGTTAGATAAAACAAAAATTCACATCGGAAACAATAGAAAACCAATTAATCCAATTAACCCCTCCCCAACTCCTATAACCTGACACAAACATGTATTTTTGAGGTAATATATTTAAGATAAAAATGTAACAATAAACATTTCACAATAATAACACAAGTACAGTAACATTAATAATACTGTAATTAACAGTAAATAATAATAAAGTAAGAATAAACAATAAGTCAAACAATACAGTAAGTGCATCTGAACTTAAGAATAGCACTTAACATTAACTTACACTAGTAATTTTTAAAAACTTTTTATTTATTTATTTAATTATTTTTTTAAACTGTTTTATTTCGCTTCATTAATTTTGATCACTTGTGTTCTGATGGTTGGCTGCATTCCCATCGCTTTCCACACTACCAAGGCCTCTTACAGTTTGAGAATTGTACAGATCCTAGATGCATTCTTCCCATACACATTACAGATTGGCCACACAAACTCCTTTTTCATGTTTATCTATTTCAAGCTGCGTTTCAAGAGAAATCAATTTTCTCCTCTTGAATACATCAGGCACATTCTTACAACCCATCTTAGAAATACTGGGATATGCACAATAAAAAATAAAACTAAAAAGTCACAAAATCCAAACCATAGAAAAGAAGAACTTTTGTGCGCGTGCATGTTACGAATGCCGGTGTGCAAAGGAGAGCGGAGGAATACACGCGGAAGAATACGAAGCTTACTGGCGCATAAGACCCTGGGGAACATGCTTTTTTAACATACTGGTGGACCAGCATTAAGTGTGATTGTGCATCCTCTACAGTAGATGGCAGTGGCGCTCTCACTGTGTTCCCTATGGTGTAGGGAAAAAGCACTGTGCAAATGATATGAAGTGCAGTAAAGACTATTTATAGTCGTGTGCCGGGCACTGGGGGCGTAATTTTTTTTCTTCCTATAGGGGGCATCACAGAAAATAATTAAGGAGCACTGCACAAGGCATTCTTGGAGCGTGGAGGAATACATGTGGAAGAATACGAGGCTAATCAGCCCAGAAAAGCTATTTTCCCAGCAGAGTTTGTAAGTTGAAAACGTGCTCGTTGGATGGGGAACATTTTTCGTGGGATCGATGCTCGTATCATGGAAAATTAATTATAAGGAACACTTGTAAGTTGAGGTACCACTGTACATCTAGTCACTGAATTTATAGACAGCTAATTTTGCCATGGTCACTGCGATCATCACAATTCCGCCATGTTCCCTCAAGATCATCACGAATTGGTCCCCCCCCCATGCTCATTTCACCTTTCTCGGCTCCCAGACATCGTGCCTCAGTGTAAACCCTGGATGAGACCTTTCCACAAATTCATGTACATGTGACATTTTTCAAACAAAGTCTTACAGATAAGCTGCACCAGACAAGGTAATGATACTTGATATAAATGTGTCATAATGAAAGGAGAAGAGGGAGATTCAAGGGCTTCAAGGCTCTACTAAGTGTGTCATCAATTCCAACACATGTGCTGTATGAACAAAACATTGAGAGTGAGAATCGTGGAAAGGGGATATATATATTTAAAAAAAAAAACACGTGCCCACACATTTGGCGTTTTCTAGACATGAAGTAATGGCAAAAAAAACCCCACCCCAAATATAAACAGGTCTACAAATCAACAAAATTATAACTGAGATGTTTACAAAAAATGGGACTTTAATACAACAGAACACAACAAGGTTCGTGGGACAAGAGATACAGCAAGAGAAAATCTGATAAAGAGATCCCGGTTCTCTCTCTCTTTCTACTTCCCCTCCACACTGCCCTTCCACAAAAACAAATATACAGCCAGACAACCTTGTTGGTATGGCAACGTGGCCAAAACGCTTGAGTCACCCGAGTGGGATGTGATGTGCGCTTGCAGGGAGAAGGTGTAAAACACTTGCAGAAAGAGAAGGCGTCCGCATGCTTGCTAGTTTCTGTGCACGATGGTAATATCACACTGTAAATCAAAGGAATGGCAACGTCCACTCTTTTAACCCGCCAACATGTTAATGCAGAATTCAAAGCATGTCGACGGCTCTACCGTGTTTAATGAAGTGTTAAACTCGATGGTTTTCCCTCTGAGCTGCAGTTTAACTTTAAAAAGGAAGCACTTGCATTCTTCGTTTGCTTTAACACGTTGAAAATGGGACACACTGAAAAGTAAACGCTTCAATCACTAACAATCGTCAGATGTGGTGCAATGTAGCTTCATGTCAGTTGCAGAAGATTTGAGTTGCATTTCTGCTCAGCGTGTTTGTGCAGAGTCAGGGGGTGATTACACTAAAAGTGCAACAAAAAAAACAACAACTTTTTTCAAAAAGGGGATTGATGCCAGCTGTTTTTTTTGTTGCTATTTTTTAAATGTTTTGCGACTCCACATGCAAGCGGATATTTTACGGCCCAAATACGTATATTGTGAGAAAGTCGTGTGACAATTCATGACTGTTTTGCAAGTAATTTCCCTTTGGTTTGCAAATGTTTGTTGAAAAGACTGAAATCAGCCCCCCTTTTTTGTTCTTAAACCATTCGCTTTTTAATCACGTGTTATTCATTCATTCATTCATTCATCCAATTAAAATATGAATGATGACAAAATCCACGTAATATGGCGGATGCCAGCAGGTCTTAAACTTGTCTCAAATTTTCCGCGTGGAAGCCTCCAACTTGCCGCTGTCCCTTGTGAACAAAACATAAAATCATTCGCAATCAAACGACAAACCTGCGACCTTCTTGAGGCACGTGCAGACTGTTTGAGAAGAGTTTGAGGTTTCTCCGTGTAAGAGCCTCGTTTTGCGACATTCAAAGGAATTCCGAATATTTCGAATACATCGAGGTCCTCAACGCTGCTTGCTGGGTTATTAAAGTCCGACCATGTTTCTCAGTGCCTGCGGTAAGACCTTCATGTTAAATAACCATTGCTGACTTTCGTCAAGAGAAGGATGCATAGCCATCAGCGTGTTTCTGCTCTGTGATGGTCTGGCCAGCCATTTGGGGTGTAATTTGCCCTCACCCCGAGTCGGCTGAGATAGGCGCCAGCCTCCAAGTGACCCTAATTAGGATTAAGTGGTTCAGAAAATAAATGAATGAGTGATGAAATATCAGGCAATTGGTTTACAAACGGAAATTTAATGACGGGAAAATTCACGCAACCAACTCGAGCAACAATGTTTTGAGAATGAAGTGACAGACATGAATTACTTTCGCATCAGTCGCTTTTCTACTGCACCTCGAGTGATCACCCTCTTTCTACTCCCATCTGTTAGCTTGAAACTTATCACTCTTTCTTTTTTCCCTCCCAAGACTTTATTGAAGCGAACTCTGACCTCTCAAGTATAACTAGGTGGATGCCACTGAATTGGATAGTCTACGTATCATTCCATCTCAGAGACTATGCAGCGATATCCATCTTGCCTATGGTGAATAACTGTTGTATGGTACGTCAGTAGGCTATAGCACCATAAATGGAACTGTTATAATAATATCAGTCTCAGAATTGTCGTACCGTATTTTCTGGACTACAAGTCGTGCTTTTTTCATACTTTGGCTGAAAGTACAACTAATACTCCAGCGCGACTTATATGTGAATTTATTACAGTTCGTCATCATAAACATAATTTCATGTTTGTTATTTTTACACTCACAACCACACGAGGGCACGCTAGGCTTGGGTACCAGTACCTGCTCATCCACCACTGAAGAAATGTCCTCAAAAATAAAATCCTATTCTGCGAATTAAAAACTGCAAGTAGTGAAATATACAGCAGAAAATGGTAACCGAGCAGCAGAAAGTAACTTTGGAGTGAACGAGAACTTGTGAGGAACGGAGAAAAGCGCAGATTACTATTACTGCAATGAAGAAAACAAAAAAAGCTAATTGCGGGCTCAAAGCTAGATGGCTACAGCTAGAGGGCCGAGCTTGCACATTGGTGCTTGAGCAACATGCCACAGGGAGAGGTTTGTCAACACTGCAGTTGCGTCTCCACGTCCAGATCGAGAAATTATTACATATAATTCTAGCAAGAGGGCAGAAAAGCAGAGATTATTATTACTGCAATGAAGAAAACAAAGAAGGCTAATCGCAAAAAAGCTAATTGCGAGATATAAGCTAGATGGCCACAGCTAGAAGAACGAGCTCACATATGGGGGTTTGAGCAACGTGCTGCAGCGAGAGGCTTGTCAACAGTGCAGTTGTGTCTCCACGTCCAGGTTGTTGTCAAGGAGATGAATAGAAATGACTTTGCGTAAGAACTTTCTTGGTGTTACCGCTTCATGCAACGCAACCCCGTCTCTATATCAGAGCGAGGACCACAACTTCACAAAAACTGCCATCAGCTTTCCAAGCCAAGGTAGACAGTTTCCATGAGTTTGTGTCTTATAGTCCAGTGCGACTTATATATGTTTTTTTCTTCTTTATTATGTATTTTTTTTGGCCAATGTGACTCGTACTCCAGAGCGACGTATAGTCCGGAAAATATGGTAAAAGTAAATTGGGGGCAGTTGTATATGCTATTCAATCAGAGTTTAGTGGAACTGACATTGATTTAGACTATTTTGTGAAAGTCAGAACATTACAAAACCACAATGAACCCGGGCTGGACATGGAGAATGATAAAAGAGAAACGCAGGCGGTGGAAGGGAAACAGCTTCCATGGAAACAGAGATGTGGCTTCGACAGAAACCGGGTCTGGTTCGCTGCCCTTCTCTGTGGTGAGGAGGCGTGCAGTGCAAGGGGAAGGGAAGAGAAAGGTCCCTTACCTCCTGAACATGGATGCTGTCTCTGGACTCAGCAAGCTTGATTGGTGTGTAGCGCTGAGAGCCAGTGGCCTCGTCCTCTCGATCTTCCTCAGAGTCATCCTCTGAGCTACTGGAGATCTGCTCTTCACTGGGTGGAGGAGGAGCGCTAGCCGCCGTCTTACGCTGCAGCACAGCCTCCTCCTTATTTGACTTGTTACTATGGAGGGGAAGAAAAGTGCAATAGTGAACATCATTCGATGTTAAAAAACCAGTAAAGAAATACAGAAACAATACACAGCATATGTGATGTGCTCTGTAAAGCACTGGAGATTTTAGATAGCATTAATAATTGTTAGAGGGTGATCACACTGGAGACAACAGAAAAGTGACTTACAGCTCCCGAGTGGTGCATCGACAAGACATGTGACTATTAACCTGAAGATCGCAAGTTCAAATCCAGTTTAAGCGCCACAGCCATCCATAACCAGGAGTCAATCTGTGAGCTCATTTATACGAGGGGGCGGATAGCGGTGGCTAGCATTGCATGTCACAGAGTGTGCATGCTTTTGCCACTCCCTGGTCGGTGGTGGTCATGTGATAGGGAAGGTAATACCTGATGAGTGGGAATTGGATACACGGAAATTAGGGAGAAAAATGGGGGAAATTCCAAAGAAAAAAATTAAAATGTAAGAAGCAACTGACGCAAATTGATTTTTCTTTTTTTTTTTTGCAAATTTTGAAAGGTCACACCACAATTTGCGACTGATATGAGAGTAATTAGTGATTTTTGGTGCAAAATGCAAATTGTCCACCATAAATCAGTCATGTTTCCCTCACTTTTTTCACACGTTACTCATGCAAATAAAATACAGTGGAACCTCACCTTACAAAATTAATCCGTTCCCGAAGTGGTTTCGTAACCTGGATTTTTTGTAAATAGAACCGCATTTTATATGGCCCCCAATACTACCCTTTAAAAATTATAAAAGCATAGCTTTTCAGGTAAAAACAGACTATGGCAAATCCCAGAATGTTTCAAACTTTTCTCCTGCGTGGAGGACTCCAACTCATTGTGTCTCCTTGCGAATGAAATACAAAGAATTTGCGATCATGTGCACACCGTCTGAGAAGAATGTGAGACTATTCTGCTTCAGAGCCACATTTTGCGACGAGCATGGAAATTTCAAATGTTATAAGTTTTTTTTGCGATGAGTTCACGAGATGACCAAAATGCGATGCCGCAAACATCGCGGGACAAATTTGAGAACGTTTTGAAAATGAAAAATGACAGCTGCCAATTGCCATTCGTATAAGTCGCTTTATTTTCGCACCATCTAGTGTGATCACCCGCTTAGTGTTCAGGAAAACTAAGCTGACATCCTCCCCCACATCATGCATGAGTCCGTGATTCTGGAGTTAATTATAAGCAATGAGCATGTGCTACTGTTTCACACCTGAAAAACAACAGTCAGGTTAAATATTCACACACTTCAAAACATGAGTAGAACACCTCCTGTGCATGTGCATGTGCGTGTGTGTGTGTGTGTGTGTGTGTGTGTGTGATATTGTTCTCTTGGTTTCCTGGCACTGAAGGTCACTGACTAGGTTTTGTATGACACAATAAGTGAGTTACTGTTGATAATAAAGATGCCGACAGGTGTTAAAGGCCGATCAAAACAAAACCTGTATGTGTTCATATCAAGTCAACATGCATGTAGTTTTGATTTTGTTTTGTTGTTTTTAAACATATAGGTTGGTGGATGGATAAATTAATGGATGAATAGGTTGGTGGATGGATTAATGGATGAGCTTTTCACACTATCTCTACGGGAGAACCTGACCACACGGTGAAGGAACCTCATTTCAGTCACTTGTATCCGTGATCTTGTTCTTTCGGTCACTACCCAAAGCTCGAGACTATAGATGAGTATTGGAACGTAGATCGACTCGTAAATTAAGAGCTTTGCCTTTCAGCTCGGCTCGCTCTTCACCACAACGGACTGGTACAGGCTCCACTTTACAACAGAGGCTGCAGTGATCTGCTTTCTAATCTCCCGCTCCATCCTTCCCTCACCAAGAACAAGACCCCAAGATACTTGAATGCCTCCATTTGGGGTAGGACCTCATTCCAAACCCAGAAGATGCATTCTACCCTTTTCTGGCTGAGAACCATGGCCTTGGAATCAAAGGTGGTAATTTTCATAATGGCCGCTTTGCTCTCGACTGCGAGTCGCTCCGGTAAGAGCTGAAGATCCTGGCTTAATGAAGCCTAAAGGAAAATATCATCCGCAAACAGCAGATACGAGATCCTAAGGCCACCAAACCAGAACCCCTCAATGCCATGGCTAGGCCTAGCTGCACACTGCATTGTTAATTTAAATGAAAGCTTTAGTCTTGTTAAATTTAAGTCTACGGCACTTATCCTCACCCCAACACTGATTTTCCGGTTTCTTCAGGTTTACGCACTGTGAAAGGGCTGGGATCCAGGCCAACACTCTTTGGCATAAACTCCCTAAAACAAAGCAAAAAATAATTGTTTGTTAATTTTACTGTCATTTGAACAGAACATAAAAATGAAACAAAAAAAGCTAACATTCAATTAACAGAACCGACCGTGCTGAGTTGGTCATAGCAATACAGAACGTATCGTCAAAAGAGGTGAGCTCATAGGGCTTGAAGAACTCCGTGTACATGTCAGTGCTCTCATCATATCGATTCACTCGTTTTACCACCACTTTTTTCCTGTTATTCTCACAGGGCACTAAAGAAATATTTCACAAAAGAAATACAATTAATAAATGTTGTAATGATTAAAATACTCTCTTTTTATGCTTATTAAAATTTTGGAATATATAGAGAGAGGCCAGATGATGTATTAACACAATGGGTCTGTTACAAGTAACAGGGCATTAAATTTGGAGGTGATCCAAGCTTGGGATCATGTTAAACAAATCCTTCATTCAATAAATGAAAATAATGTGTGAAGAATTATTTAACCGATTCCCACTAGGCGGAGACATTTCATTATAACTATACTAAGTTATACTAAACCTGTAGTCTTGGGAAAATTTTTCTGATCACCATAATCCAGCTTTGTCTGAGGAGGTACCTTGCACTCCGAGTTTAAATGTATAATTTTAAGTATAATCAGTATACTCAGGATAATCTGTATAATCAGTAACTTAAAAAAGAAAAGCAAGGCAGAAAGAAAGAAAGACAAAAACTCAAATACCTTCATCATAAGGTACAGGAAGGTTGGCTAAGACTCCGTCTGCCCACCAGAAGGTATAACTGTGTGACATGAAAAGAGACATGAAAACATTTCCCTGATTTGCATGTGAGGAATTTATAGCCTAGATCATATTGGAATAGAATTGCAATGTTATAACTAGGATGATTCAACAAAATAACCACCAGAAACACATCAATACAATTTTTCGATCTGTACTGACAAGAAAAAAAAAAAAATCTGTGTTTCTAATGTTTTTTAAATAACCATCTCTCTGAAATCCTCCCCAGACATCCCATTAAATTTCAAATCTGGTGACCATAAAAGTTAGATTGTAATTGACAAATACAGGGATCCCTTACTTTCTGTGGTTAATGGGGACCGAGACCTCCTCGCAACCATCAATTTCTGCAAAGTAGGATCGACCCCCCCCTGACTGACGTATATGTACATGTATATGTGTATATAATATCAATAAATACATATTCAACGCTATAAATGCTCATAATAAAAATGAAACGTTCCAAAATAATGCATAAGATGTAAATAAAATATAAATACAGACGCTCCCCGACTTACATTTTCAATTGGTTCCAGACCGCCGAACGTAAGTTGAAAGTGAACGTAAGTTGTTACAGTGACGTATGACGTGTGACACTCATACTGTACTATAGATCCATAAATACCATTACTGTATCTCATAAAACACCCCTAAATCAATTATTATAAACATAACATTGTAAAATAATATCAAATAATATCAACATTAATTTCAAATGAGTCACTTATTTATACCGAGTCACTTTGCATGAAGTTTAAAACAGCCAATCAACGCTTACAATATGTGAGGCGCTCAATACCGAAAGTAGTGTACTTGCAAAAGTAGTGTACTTGCTGTGGGTTATACGGACTTCCGGTCTTTCAAGTACACAAGGGTGCCGTTGAACTCGTTTCAACAGCCTGCACTGATGTGAATCATGGAGTGGAGAGTTCTCTTTCCTGGATTCGGGTTTTCATTCATTTTACAACTCTCTTTGCTTAACTGAGTATGCATGGTAGATCGCGCTGATCTGAGCAGATAGTTAATTCATCTCTGTGTATGAGACCTGCACCCATACTAGAGTAGGCTTATGCTTCTGACCAACCATATTTGCTCAGGGTTACAAAAGTCCACAAAACAGTGTAAACACAAAGATCACAGAGACAACGTCTTAACACAAGTGTAACACGCTATATCACTGATATATATGGGGCAGTAAATGCAGCAGTAGTCTAGTGAATAGGGCGCAGGATCGCTGATCCTAAGGTTGGGGGTTCGAGTCCCCACTAAGTTGTCACTGTCCCCCCAGTGCAGCTAACTGGGTTATCAAAGGCCGGCCATGTCCCTCACTGTCTATGGTGAGAGGCATGTAAAAGAACCATTGCTGACTTTCGTAAAGAGTAGGCTGCAAATCCGTCAGCGTGTTTCTGTCCCTTGCTAAAGTGACAGGAAGGGCATCTGACATAAAAACCTATGCCAAATCAAATGTGCGAATCAGATGAAATCCAGAGAAAGGGACAAAAGCCAAAAGGAAAAGAAATATATATATATATCTGAACTTGGAAGAAGGAGGTGCACGTTCAGTCTGTTGTTTGTAAACAATAGACGCAGCGTCATTACGTCAGCGTACTATGTAGGTATGTCTAAACTCAAAATTTGACTTGTTTTTGAAAAAAAAAAAAAAGTAAAACAGATGAACGTAAGTCGGGGAGCATCTGTACACACGTACAGACACACGCGCTACACACACAGATGCGCAGATCACATAAAAATGTAAGTAGTTTTGTTGGGGGGCTTTGGGTTGTTTTTTCCTTTTTGTTTCTTTTGGTGTTTTTGCATAATTGGCCTTGTTTTGTGGCATTTTCCTCAACTTTTCCCCTATTTTTCCTTAATTTCCTTATTTTTCGATGAATATTTTTGAAAAACCTGTGATACACTGAAGCCGAAGAAACTGAAGCACGAAGTAGCGAGGGATCACTGTATATTTATATTTATCAAGTGAGCTACTATGTTTGTTGTATTTATGGAGTCTGAGTCTTGCTGGTAGAGGACACGTCCACCGCAGAAAACTAGCTATGTTTTGTTTTCCTTTAATTGTCTTGAACGCTCTTTCGGCCTGCAAAGCTTCACCAGAGACTCGTGACTGGATGTTTCCGAGGTAATCTATGTTGGGTCACTTTGAAAACAGGGAGCTCCTATTTTGACCGTTCCCACCTTCCTCAACAATAAAACAAGGGTTTAGACTCTGGGAGAACTGTGTCATCATTCGGAAAAACACCGTACTGATTTTGTTTTTTTTGGAAGTGGTGTAGTGGTTAGCATGTCCATTTCACAGCAAAAGGGTCCTGGGTTTGAGTCCCGAATTCAGCTGTTTCAGAATGGAATTTGCTAGTTCTCTCTGTGCTTCTGTGGGTTTCCTCCGGGTACTTCGGTTTCCTCCAACAGTGGAAAGACAGGCACAGTAGGCTAATTGGCTGTTCCAGACTGCCTCAGGTGTAGATGAGAGTGTGAATGGCCGTGTCTGTTGGCCTCATAATGGTCTGGTATGCCGTACAAAGGCACACCTTGGCCCAGTGTTGACTGAGATAGGATCCAACCTCCCTGCAACCCTAGCAGGAGTAAGCGGGTCGTCAAGATAGCCAGTGAGAGATTTTTTTTCAGCAAGCTGCTCATCTTTGCGAACAAAAGAACGCCATTTTTTCCTTTAAATTGTTCTCCCTCTATGGAACCTTATAATCCCCCCCGACCTCCCAGTGGTATGCAACATAAAGGGCTTTTATTCAATTTGCTTAAACTTGCAGTAATCAAGTCAGGACATGACATATTACTTGCGCAACGGTTACATTCCTTCTCTTCCTTTATTTTTTTAAAGTAAAAGCCGACCTATATTTTTTACGTTTATTGAAAAAAATTATCTGTCCACTGAGTGCACCTACGCAATCAGGCAGAGCTTCAATTTAAAGGAATAAAAAATGGGTCGGCGTGTTATGCCCTGGAATTCTAGTTCTGCTTTCAAACACCATACCAACTGACATGGGTAGGGGATCCAAACTTAAAAAAACAAAACAAAACAAAAAAAAACAAACAAAAAAAAACAGTGCTATAGTGGTTACAATGTCTGCCTCACATCAAGAAGGTTCTGGGTTCGAGTCCCGGGTTCCGTGAGGGTGTTTCTGTGTGGAGTGTACATGTTCTTCCCATTCTCGGGTGGGTTTCCTCTGGGTACGCTGGTTTCCTCCCTCAGCTCAATGACTGCTCCAAATTGCCCCTAGGGGTGAGGGCGGGTGTTTTTCTTATGTAAATAAATGTTACCAAGAATCCTGATGGCACCACAATTACCTAGGTGGAAACTATGTCTTTCAATCCCGTTGTCAATCATAACAACACTTGCCAATCGGTGAGCTCAATGAGGGTATGCAGGAGGTGGTAGATAGCAGTGTCATATTTTGTGCTACACCCCCTTTGATACAGCATGAACAGCTGGTGTTCTCTTTAGCCTGTACCCTCTCCGATTAGTGGCTGTGTTAAGACAATGAATAGCTACCTGGATGGTGGGGAAACTTTGTACCCATTGAAATCTGTTGGATTTGCTGGACCATGTACCCCCAAAAGACTTATGTTTATCTGTAATAAAATGCATTTTCTTTAAATCTAAAAATAACCGGACATAGAAAATGACTCCAGGAAAGGCGCCAATATTTTTCAGTCTGCTTTTTACTTCGAGTGGCTCATACACTGCTCACACGCACTCTCACACACACACACTCACCTGCGTCTCTTTTGGGTAAGAGCCATGGTGTTGCTCTGGTGGAGGTAGAAGTCCGTAGGCAGTTCCCACAGGTGGGGTGTGGACTCTGAAGGCTGGTAAACCTGAAGAAAGAGGTTTATGGCATCCTGTCTGTCGGCATCTTGGAGATGGACGGCCATGTGAGGGAGTGTGTGTGAAAGAAATGGGTTGGGGGTGGGGGGTTGATACAGTGGGGCCAATAAGTATTGGGCAACGTAAAAATGTGCAAGTTCACCCATTTAAAAAGACAAGAGAGGTTTGTAATTTTCATCATAGGTACACATCAAGCTTGAGAGACAGAATGTGAAAAAAAAAATCTAGGAAATCACATTGTATAATTTTTAAACAATTTATTTGTGAAAATGGGAGGCCAATAAGTATTGGGCAGCCAGCAAAAGTTACTTTTAATACTTTGTAATGTAGCCTTGGTTGGCAATGACAGAGGTCAAACGGTTCCTGTAGTTCTTGACCAGGTCTACACACACTTTAGTTGGTATTTTGGCCAACTCCTCTGCACAGATCTTCTCTAGAGCGGTGATGTTTGAGGGCTGTAGCTTGGCAACTCGAAGTTTTATCTCCCTACACAGGTTTTCGATTGGGTTGAGGTCTGGAGACTGGCTAGGCCACTCCAGAACCTTGATATGCTTTTTATGGAGCCGCTCCTTGGTTTTCTTGGCTGTGTGCTTTGGATTGTTATCATGCTGGAAGACCCAGCCATGTTTCATCTTTAATGCTCTGACTGAGGGAAGGGGGTTTTTACCCAAAATGTCACAATATATGGCCACATTCATGTTGCCATCGATACGGTGCAGTCTTCCTGTCCCTTTTGCAGAAGAGCATCCCCAAAGCATGATGTGTCCACCCCCATGCTTCACAGTAGGTATGGTGTTCTTGGGATGCAACTCAGCATTCTTCTTCCTCCAAACACGGCGAGTGCTGTTTAAACCAAAAAGTTCAATTTTGGTCTCATCTGACCACATCACATTCTCCCAATCCTCCTGTGGATCGTCCAGATGGTCTTTAGCATATTTCAGACGGGCCTTTACATGTTTTTTGTTTAGTAGGGGAACCTTTCGGCTAATGCAGGATTTCATCTCATGACGACGTAGTGTGTTAGTTATTGTCATCTTTGTGACGGTGGTTCCTGCCGTCTTCAAATCATTGACCAGTTGCTGCCGTGTAGTTCTGGGCTGATTACTCACTGTTCTCAGGATCCTTTGAACCCCACGAGGTGAGATCTTGCATGAAGCGCCACTCCTAGGGAGGTTGTCAGTGATGTTATACTGCTTCCATTTTCTAATAATGTTTCCAACTGTTGATCTTTTCTCACAAAGTTGTTTACCAATTGCAGTTTGACTCATCCCAGCTTTGTGCAGTTGTACAATTTTATCTCTGGTGTCTTTGGGAAGCTCTCTGCTCTTGGTCATGGTGAAGACTGCAGTCTGACAGTTTGAAGGTGTGTGCAGGTTTGAAGGTGTCTCTTATGCATCTAATCAGTTCAAACAGGTGTCATTCATACTGTTAACGAGTGGTGTCCGAAATAGTGTTTGTTTTCTAGCTGCCCAATACCTATTGGCCTCCCATTTTCACAAATAAATTGTTTAAAAACCATACAATGTGATTTCCTGGATTTTTTTTTAACATTCTGTCTCTCAAGCTTGACGTGTACCTATGATGAAAATTACAAACCTCTCTTATCTATTTAAATCAGTGAACTTGCACATTTTTACATTTCCCAATACTTATTGGCCCCACTGTAAGAGAAAAACGGAGGACTTTAACCAGTAAACTTTTAACAAGACTTCAAAGGCATTAGTACGTGAAGAAGTACCGTGACCAAAGCCCGTCATCATAAAACATCCCTCATGCTTTCTAGTGCTGTCGTCTCGCTGTACAGCCCTGTGTAGTGCAAACTGCTTCAGGCTGTAATTAAGAATTAAATTAAGGTGCATGACAGCAAATAATTTCCTTGTATCATGACTCTCGCTCTCTTTATGGCCCTAATACTTCAAAGCAACACCAGCATCTTGTATATTCAATCAAAGTTGAGATCATCAATCATCAACGCTAAATACATGAACACATGTGTACTGTGCATATAGAGCTGTGAACATGCACATCAGCTTGAGTGCCAGCGCTGCTCAGATGGATGGAAACCGACATAAGTGAACAGACGTGCGTTTTTGCTCATGTACGATGTATCTTGTGCTGGAGGCAAGAAGTGCAAGGTGCAATGTACTCCGATGGTGCAGTCAGTATGGTAACTATACAACCTTCAAAACTAAAGAAATGGTTATCTGTCATAGCTCATGAAAAAAAGGAGGTCCTTTGGGCATTTTACACCCGAGCCATAGCGGCTCATCAGGCCAGTGCTATTCCTGGTTCCTGTAGCGTGAAGTGATCACGAGTTCAACTCCTCCTGGATGGGACGCTAGTTGTTTGGTTTTTTGTTTTGCATAATTGGCCTTGTTTTGCGGCATTTTCTTTAACTTTTCCCCCTATGCTTCCTTAGTTTTTAATTCGATGAATATTAAAAAAAAAAAAAACATTATGCACTGAAGCCGCATGAATTAAAGCATGAAGTAAGTAACAAGGGATCCCTGTATATATATATATATATATATATATATATATATATATATATATATATACTGTCTGTCTGTCTTTCGGCTTTTTCCCTTTTACTCGGGAGTCACCACAGCGAATCATCTGATTCGCACGTTTGATTTGGCAGAGGTTTTTACATCGGATACCCTTCCTGTCACAACCCTTTTTAGCAAGGGACAGAAACACGCTGACGACTTTGCAGCTACTCTTTACGAATGTGAGCAATGGTTCTTTAACATGCCTCTCACCATAGACAGTGAGAGACATGGCCCGCCTTTGATAACGCAGTTAGCTGCATATATATATATATATATATATATATATATTGGCCCTTACTGCTATTTTACCAATCATGCCAAACTAGCCCTTGCCAATTTTCATTTTGAAAGGATTTTGTATATGAAATAGTCAGATAATAGCCATTTAAAAAAAAAAGTACCTTAATATGTTGACTCGGTGGCAAAAATAGTGTAGCCACAAGATGAGGAGAACAGAAAAGAAAATGAGGTTGAGTGTGACAGGAAAATGGGGTGAATTATCAGTCAAGCACAGGTTTGGGAAGGAGAATAACGATAAGAAAGTAGGTGATGGTGCTCCGGTTGCAGTGACAGAAGACAGACGACATGGTCTGGGTGGTTAGACACGAACAGTTTAAGAGGTTCAGAAAATGAATGAATAATCATAATTAGCGTTGTGGGGAGGCTGGCGCCTATCTCAGCTGACTCCGGGAGAGGGAGAGGTACACCCTCGACAATTCGTCAGGCCATCGCAGGGCCAACACTCACACAACCATTCACACTCAAGCATAGGGGTGATCTGGAACGGCCAGTTAACCTACTGTGCATGATTTTTGGACTGTGGGAGGAAACTGGACTACCTTGGGGAAACCCACACAAGCATGGGGACAACATGCAAACTTCACACAGAAAAGGCCAAGCTGGGAATCAAACCCAGAACCTTCTTGCTGTGAGGCGGACGTGGTAACCACCACACCACTTAAGGGTTTATTAGGTTTTTTTTTTTATATACTGTATTAATCAGCCCAGAGAAATTATTTCCTCTGCATTTAAACCATCCAAAGTGGGCATACACACACACACACACACACACACACACACACACACACGTAATAGTGGGATATCACACACATTGGGGCGCGAGAAGAGCAGTTGGGAGTGAGATGCCTGTCTTGCTCAAGGGCACGTCAGCCATCTATGTGGAGGAAGGGACGATGCTGCTCACTTGCCCACCACCACACATTTTTCCTGCTGGTTCAGGAATTGAACCAGCGACCTTTCGGTCCCAGCTTGAGAGAAAAAAAGCCAAGTTGAAACCTATTCTATAGCACAGAGCCTCCATGCAGCGAGTGAGTACTGGCTTTAAATGGTATCAGACAGTAATGGCTCAGTTGTGAAGGCTCCGAGTTAGTGATCTAAATGTCATGGGTTCAAGGCCCAATACCACCAAGCTACCACTATTGGTTTCTTGATAAAGGCACCTAATCTTCAGTGGCTCTATTGTATAAATGAAAAAAAAAAAGTAAGTCAATCTGGATAAGGGTGTCCACAAAACACTACAAAAATGTAACGGCGGCAGATGAAATGTTCGGTAATAGGGGAGAAATAGCGGTGTAGTGGTGAGCATGCCCGCCTCACAACAAGAATGTACTGGGTTCAAGTCCTGGATGTTTCTATGTGACGTTTGCGTGCTCTCCAGGTACTCCGGTCCCCTCTTACATTCCAAAGACACGCACATTCGGCTAATAAGCTGTTCCAAATTGCACATAGGCCTGAAAGTGAATGTCTGAATGCATGCGATGAATTAGAGAGATGTTCAGTGTGGACACTGCATTCACTATGTGTCAGCTGAGACAGGCTGCAGCATCCCCACGACCTTATTAGGAGCTAGCGTTGAGTGAGTGAGTGAGTAATTAAGAGACGTGGGCTGCACAGTGGCATAGTAGTTAGCATATCCGATTTCTTTCCACAGTCTCAACACATGCACATTAAGCTAATTGGCTGTTCTCAATTAACCGCAGGTATGAGAGTGAATAGTTATATGTAGGGCAGCCTGCAATGGACTGGTGAGCTGGTGAGACTGTACCTCACCTTTTCCCAGAGTTGGTTGAGATAGGCTGATGTTGGTGTGATTCCACATGGGCTTACATTAAACCGTGACCTTTCTTTCAACCGGCCTGCTGCCATCATTTTCATCACGTTTTTAATTTAAAGTACTAACAATGCTAATTTCTAGCTTGCAATATCCAAACTCGGTTATAACAAAGAAAAACTCAGTAATCACACGGACGCTCTGAGACATATTAATAAACATACTGGATAATCATATCAGCTTCCTTCCGAAGACAATTTTCTTTATGTTTCATTATGAACTGGTTTCATATTCATAAAAACAATCACGTGCCTAGACTTCCTTTTCCCACGAACACCATTTCTTGCACGTGTTTGTCAATAAAGAGAGATAATATTATCCCATTCACTAAATTGAACTTGGTGTGGGGTCGGGGTGGTATCGATCAATGGTGCTCTGACTCATTCAGTTATTTTAAGGGTTTTTTTTTGTTTTGTTTTTTGAGCTGTGCTTTAATTAGACAGTCAATGACATTCTGGAATAAACAGTTGAAACCACTAAACCCATTATTACGTGATTATGTTATGACTTGACGCCATATGCTGTGGCTTTAAAATGGGGTGCAAAACAGTTAAAATGAGATTTGCATTAAAACACCGTGTCGCCACAGACAAGCCAGAAGACTGATATGATGAATGGTTGCTCGGTGAGAACTTTTATTACTTTCTTGATTGGGCTGAAGGGCAAAGCTGTATTTTAATATGGGGGTTTAAGGAGCGCCAAAGAGCTCTGTAACCATGGAGAACAGGCATGGGTTTGTTACTAGGGGAGACAAGAATGGCGTACAATAAGCACAACAGGCCATATTCAAAAGAGCCGGTCAGATTAAGCAGAATATAACCTACTAACAATTGATTCCAAGTCCAATAATAATAAAATGGAGACATGACGACACTACTTGTATAGTGCCTAAACTTTTTGTTTACTCCTAATTATGATTATATAATGTCCTGACTAAAGATTTTCGGTAAAAATTACCGTAACATTTTCTAACACGTCGCGGACTGTTGCTGAATCGTTCAAAGACGTGTTTCATTTGTCTGTAATTTTTCCCCGTGCTCAAGTTATTGACTAAAAAACTAAATCATAATAAACAATTTCATTACCAATAAAAAAAACAAGAAAACAAGCATTACCAAGATTTCGGGTTTTAGTAGAGTAAAGAAGGTTGTAACATGATCAGCTGGGTGATTACATCTGATCGCTCGCAGCTGGAAATGTGTAACCTTTACAGCAATGTACACTAAACCACAAAAAACTATACAGTATTAACACAAATGGACTAAAAGGGTCCAGACCCTCCCGCCGAGAGCAACAACGTAGCATAGCATAGCAAGTCTGACAGCCCTAGCTTCACTGTGCAGCAAGTAAATATAAGGAAACTGAATACTGAGTCTTGCCTCTGTGAAATAGAAATGTAGGTCAAGTTCACTCACACACAAACTCATCTTAGCACGCAGAGTAGTGAAACAGTATACCAAGTTTAAAAGCCCCAGCTTCAGGGCGTGGCATGTCAATGTGCAGAAACTAAACAGACAGACAGGCGGACGAATGGAATCCAGCCCTATAGCTTCCGAGATAGAAAGAAATCAAATGTAACAATGGGGTGGCACGGTGGCATACTCGTCAGCACGTCTGCCTCACAACAAGAAGGTCCTGGGTTCCAATCCTGGATTTTGCAAGGGTATTTCTTTGTGGAGTTTGCGTGTTCTTCCTGTGCTTGCATGGGTTTCCTCCGAGTACAGACGCTTCCCAACTTACATTTTTGTTTAGTTCCGGACGGTCAAACGTAAGGTGAAAAAAAAAAAAAAAAAACGTAAGTCGCTACTGTATGTTCTAGTGACGTATGACGTTCATACTGTACTATACATCCATAAATACCATTACCGTATCTCATAAAACACCCCTAAATCAATTATTATAAACATAACATTGTAAAATAATATCAAATATATCAAATAATAACATTAATTTCAAATAAATTAAATTCAAGCAAAATAATTTAAAATAGATAAATTTTCATCAAATTTTCTCATCAAATATCAAATACAGTATTAAATATAACCTTTAACGTTCTCTATGATGAGATCTTTCTGCTTGTAAATGGTTAGAATGGTCGACGGAGCTATTTGGAAGAAACGTGCAACAGTTTCATGTTTTTCACCAGCATCAATTTGATGATAGCCATCTTCATTTCTAACGAGATGGCTTGTCGCTTTTTTGATTACCACCATCACTAGTAGGCTTACGCTTCTGACCAACCATATTTGCTTAGTGTTACAAAAGTCCACAAAACAGTGTAAACACAAAGATAACAGAGACGACGTCTTAACACAAGGGTAACACGCAGTGAACTGGGAAGAACAAGGGGCACATTCAGTGTGTCGTTTGTAAACAATGGACGCAGCGTCATGCGTAAGTAGCGTATTACATCAGCATACTACGTCTCGTACTACAGGAGCACGCTAAACTCAAAATTTGACTTATAATTTTTTTTTTTTAAAGTAAAATAGAAAAATACGTAAACAAATAAATGTAAAGCAAGGAGTGTCTGTACTCCGGTTTCCTCCCACAGTTCAAAGACATGCACAGTAGGCTAACTGGCTGTTTCAAATTCACTCTAGGTGTGAATGGTTGTGTGTGTGTGTTGGCCCTGGAGTGGTCTGATGAGATGTTCAGAGTGTATTCCACCTTCACCCAGTGTAGACAGTGTCCTGACCCTGATAGGATCAATTGGTTTGGCAAATGACTGAGTGAAAAAATGAGGGAATGAGTGAGTAGTTAATATCCAGGGCCAGAGTCAAAGCTCAGACATGTGATGTGGCCCTTAGAGTAGAAAGTGGTAAGGGCCTCACTTGAAGGCCCATGAGTGGCAGTTTAAGGGAAATAGGACTTGAACCACCAACCTTATGATCAGTATTTGAGAGCTTTAAAACCTTTCAACTACATGCGACATGTAAAACCTGAACGGCATATAACACTGTTCTGCTTTAGTAATGCATTGATTGTGTATACAGAGATCCCTCACTTTCCGCGGTTAATTGGGACCGAGATCCCCCACGACCGCCGAATTCCGTGAAGTAGGATTGACGTATACTTACATGTATGTGTGTATACAATATCAATAAATATATATTCAACGCTATAAATGCTTATAATAACAATTAAACATTCAAAAATAATACATAAGATGTAAATAAAATATAAACACACACACACACACACAGACACACACACACACACACACACACACACACACACACACACACACACACACACACAGATATGCACCTCACATAAAAATGTAAGTAGTTTTGTTGGGTTGTATTTTTGTTTGTTTGGGGGTTTTTTTGTTTTGCATAATTAGCCTTGTTTTGTTGCATTTTCTTTAACTTTATACCTGTTTTTTTATTTTTCGATGAATATTTTTGGAAAAAACCGCCATGCACTGAAGCAGAAGTAGTGAGGGATCACTGTGTATGTTTTGTGCAACATGGCTTTTTAAATCATCCACAAACTCTATAACGAAACTTTAATCAATGCAAGCATTACCGAAAATGTGCAAATGATTTGTTGTGATACCTGAGAAAGCGTTGCTGTAGTAACGTGACAGCGTCTGCATGATGTCTTTGGAGTGTTGTGTCCACGGCGCAATCTTGCGATACGTCTTGACTCTGTGCACTAGCTGTGAGCCACCATACTGCAGCGACAGCGTGTCCCCATGGTCTTCATACAGCTCTTCAAACAACCTGTTCACCAAATGCAAGCTCTATTTATTTGTTTATTTATTTATTTTAATTCTAGATCCTTTAATATAATCTTGTTGTTTCCTGAGCTTGAGGTCTGGCCAGAGAAATCTCAGCCTGAGGTCTTCACTATACAACCCAAGCAAATGAGTATAATATGCAGTTTATTATACGGTGCTGTTACATTCCCACTTCTGAATAATCCTTTTCTTTGCTATATTCCAGTTTTTTGGGTTTCGGTCTCTTCCATGTCCGTGGTGTTTTTTTGCTTTGTACTCGTTTTGCTTTGTTTGTATTTTGCTAGCCAGCTACTGGCTAATATTATCAGTTTAAGTTTGTGTAGCATTTCCTGTACATCTCGGGTCACCAATCCTCAATAAACTCTTCATCGTGCATATGCATTGTCTCCTTATGCATTCATTACAGGTGGCTTTTTGGCTTGTGCGCCTTCTTGTGGAATATGTGAAAAACAGTCGCGTACAGTGCGACCATGCTAAATTACATTGCAATAGTATTCACTGGTCTGTATGCTTTCTCGCCCCATGAGTCGACTAATCAAATTATCATTATGTTATAGCAAACAGGGGGGCACGGTAATGTAGTGGTTACCATGTCTACTTCAAAGTAAGAAAGGTCCTGGGTTTGAATCCCGGGTTTGGGTGATTCTATGTGGAGTTTGCATGTTTCAATGCTTGTGTGGATTCCCTTTGGGTACGCCGATTTCCCCCAACATTCCAAAGACATGCATTTTAGGCTAACTGGTCGCTCCAAACTGCCCCTAGGTTTGACTGAGTGTGAATAGTTGTGTGTGTGTGTGAGCCCTGCAGCGGTCAGGGGTGGGCAATTATTTATCCCAAGGGGCCACATGAGAAATAGAAAATATTGTGAAGGGCCGAGCCAATAACCTGAACTCAATTCTGCATAATATTAATTTTAATTTCTTTGTCATCAGAGGTATTAGCATAACCTTTAGTGGGAACAGTGATGTTGATCACATGTTTGCCAGAGCGTTGGAATCTGGTGGTAATTCTGTTGTGGTTCTCAGAACAGATTTGAAGTGTTCATCACTCATTTGGATCTGTGGGTTGCTTTGTTGGTGTTCATCACACTAAAAGTCTGTTCACACACATACATCGAGCCAAACACCACCAGCATCCTCTATGCCATCTTCTGGATGTTTGGAAATTTGGCTACACTTAATGGAGCATAAACCTCATCCAGTTTAAGGGAGTTGAACAACTTCTTTAACATCATGTCACACTGGAGACCAATCAGATCCAACTGCAATTCCCATGGTACTGTTTCAGGATCTTGTGAGAAGGGACCAGACACCAGCTGAAGTGGCCTGCCAATTTTTCCAAAATCACAAAACCGACGGCAGAATTCTTCATGCAGATCATCCAGTGCTTTCCTGGATTTGTTCACATGTTGCGGGGTCTCTTTTAACCTGGCCAGTGTGGGGGAA
This sequence comes from Plotosus lineatus, assembly GCA_024760905.1. Lineage (NCBI taxonomy): Eukaryota > Metazoa > Chordata > Actinopteri > Siluriformes > Plotosidae > Plotosus > Plotosus lineatus. The sequence continues at coordinate 18,156,840 of CM045731.1, forward strand.
ATGAGCGAATGACTTGTCTGACATTCGCTTCGAAAATTAACCTAGCCTGGTTTTGAAGGCTTTGACTTTTCATTGCATTTCATGCACAAACTGTTTTTTCTTGTAACTTCACATTCAGCTTGTTCATGTGGGTCACTCTGTCCACAGTAAAAGCGAAATCACAGCCAATCTGTGTCTTTCAGCTCAGGAACATTGTCAATGTTCTCAAGGAACTCCTGAAATGAAAGAATCTCCTAATTGAGCTCAACACTCATTGACATACTTTCCCAAACTGAACCAGTGGACAATAGACGGTCAAGCAAGTACCTGCGATCAGCGTCAAGATTTTTCAGGAAAATGAATAAACTGACAATGGTGACGTCCCGTCGCTCAAATAAACTTAACGAGTTTCAAAACCGGTTTCACTACGTGCTCAAGATGCACCTCGGATTTCCACAGTGCTTCCTGGTGTATTATGCATATATCCTCATGCTTGATTCTTAGATGGAAGTTCCTCAGATGAAGGTGTTTTGCTGAGCCTGCAAGCTCGCGACCAACCTATCAGCAGTAGCCAAGCATTCTGGTGGTGACAGGATGTTGGCGTAATTAGAATGCCTGGTGGGAAAGTGGCAGCTGATGTTGTATTCTTTTCAAACCACAATGGTTTCTTGGCAAATAAAACATACAGCCTTTGACCAGACTTCAGTAAAAAAGGATTTAGGTGTCCATTCTTATGAACCACCCAGCACTCACAGTCGACTTTTCTTTTCTCTGACATTGCTGCAAACGGGCTCTGTGCAGTAGAAGAGTGAAAACAAGAAGTGGCTCGAGTGCCACAAAATCAACTGACTGTGCTTAATGCGCCACTGGTCTTGAAAAGCTGTCATTAAAAGTAAAAATCAAATGAATGCAATCGATCAATCAGTCATATCAAAAATGAATTCTGTATCAATCAATCTTCGGCAGGCCGGATTAAGAAAACTAATAGGCCGGATGTGGCCCACGGGCCGTAGTTTTCCCACTCTTGGTCTAGATGATCATGAAATGAACCTCAGCACATCAGATGTTGATTTTAGGATATATCTGGGGTGTCACTTATGTCCAACTCATATCACGTATACAAATATAGTCGTAAAACGGAATATCCTCATTCAGATGATTTAGTCAGCCAATTAACATGAGGTTACTAGGCAACTGTGGGAGGAAACCAGAGTACCTGGCAGAAACCTACACAAGCTCAGGAAGAACATGCAAACTCAGCACAGAAAAGCCCGCCACTGGGACTCAAACCCAGAACCTTCTTGCAGTGAGGCGGACATGTTAACCACTTCGCCACCTATCGCGAACAAATATATTTGAATTGAACTTTAAAAATAAAAATTAGAATTATCTTAATATTTTACCTGACGCAGTCAGTGTCAAACTGTAACTTTGGCTTATCAATCATCCCGAGGGCATAAAGCTGATAGGCCAGAGCACATTTCCCCACCATGAACTGGGCGGTGTTTGTGCGATCCAAGCAGTCCACACAGTTAGTCCTTAAAACGCCGGTCTGTAAAGGAATGAAAACTAGAGATATTTCTGTTCTTTAAAATAAAGTGAATTTAACAGTGCAGACATTTTTCCAAAAATACAAAATATACTACAAGATATGATTTTAGTTTTATACATTTTTATAATTTATAATTAATACTCGGCATAACCACGTTTCAACGAGGAAAAATCGACAAGGATCAAAGGATTTGCTCCTGATTCCGCCTGTAAATATGCAGAATGACCAAGGAAGCTCATTCTCTCATTCATACTATATGTTTATAATGTATAATATGTTTATGATGTACAATATATTTAAAATTTAACATATCTTTGTAATGCACCATATGTTTCCAATGTGCCATATGTTTATAATTTATGATAAATCTAAAATTTACCACGTTAATATGTTTAATATCAATGATGTCAATATGTTCCTTTTATTTACACCTCAATCATTCCAGACTAAAAACCATGCACACAAGTCCAAACCACAGTGATTATAACTGTAAAACTTATTACATGAACAGGAAAACAGGAAAAATAAAGTGAATGAACTGGAATAATTTATAGTGGAAGTGACTTCCTTGAGTGTTCCGCAAGTCTTCCGTGTTATCCACCACCATTCTGCAAACATTCCGCATGTATTCCATAAACCTTCCGTGAGTATTCCGTGGGCGCTTTTGACCACCTGTGAGAAGGAGGAATGTTCGCGGAATGTTCACGGAAGACTTGCGGAATAAAAGGAACGATCATGGGACATTTGCGGAAAGGACAGAACGTTTGCGGAAGGACTGCGGAACGTGAGGGAACACTGTTGGAAAATTTTTCCGTGAACGTGCTTTTGAAGATTTTGGCCTGATGGAAGAGGAGGAATACCTTCGGAAGCATACGGAAGGAGACGGAAGATGACGGAATGACTGGGGAAGGACTGAGGAACGTTGGAGGATGAATGTGGTTTTGCTTACGCGAGTCTGCTGTTCTCCAGTGAAATGGGGGTATAAGGAAGGTGCTAAACATTCACTTTTATATGCATTGAGCTCACCAAGGCCCCTGATTGGGGAATGTCACTAATATGGCTCATGAAGTGAACTTCTGCCAGCCCTGAGAGTTCATCCCTTTATGCTTTCTTGGCGTCACGAGGATTTGAACCTGCAATCTCCAGATGCCAGGTGAACAATTTCCTTTTGCACCAGGTGAACGATTTTCCTTTTGGGTTGGGAATTATCCTACTGTTAGGTTTTTTAATGGGTATCACATACCGATGCATGCTCCAATCCCTGGAACAAAAGAGCGAAGAGTTGTATTTATGTAACTACGGGTTAATAACCTACCTGTATTCTACCTTGAGCAGTAAGCAGTCCTCCCAAATCACCCCATCTGTGCACAGAGAAAAGAAGAATATGACTTTTTCTAATCCATTCAGCAGATTAGCTGCATAGAAACTGTTACCACAAATATAAATCTATAAAAATATATTATAATACATCGAATTCATACTAAAAATGTTATTTAAATATTTCAGTTCAAATTACTTTTTTCCAGGCAGTGCTGTAAAGAAACCTAGTACGAGGCTGGGTTCTATTATGCATGCCAAAAGCCCGGCTCTCTTTTATATTCTATTCTCTTTCATACTGTATGTCACTTTCAAAGACCCATGTCCTTGTTGCTGGGAAGCAGATTATGCATTCGTAAAGAAAGGAAGGATTTCTCTCCAGTTAAAGATGGCTAGAGAAGCAATAAACAAACATTTTTCCTTTAATTACTTTACATCACATTTAATTTGACCAAATTGTCCTTATCAATACATCATTATAGAGAAATACATGTACAGTGCATGGAATTAAAGCATTTCTGCTCCGTACCGATCATCAGGCCGTAAGGTGTGACAGTGAAAATCAGACCGGTTGACAAAGAAGCCGGTCCTCTTCACTACATTCTCAGCAATCATATTCAACCGGTCCAAGACGTTAAAAAGTTTACTGCATGCAGAAAGGAGAACATTACGCACAGACCCAAGAAGACCACAAGAACAAATATTACAATACACTGCTGAAATCTGAAAAGGTTCCCACCCAATGGTTTAAAGGGGTGGAGAAAACTATACGTAGTGTTAACAATATATTAAAAATAACACATCAGAATATCCCACAATCTAAAATAAACCATATTATTATTAATATAATTCATTCAGCAAACTTTTCTTGATTCTGATTGGTGGAAAAACACTAGTTAATTCATGGTATTTTACTATAAACGGATTTTTATCCATCATCGATCTTGGAGAAGTTGGTTGATTATTGCATGACTGGCACACGGAGTCACATAACACGGATAGAGCATGTGCTTTCGCCCCTCCCTGGTCGGTGGTGGTCATGTAATAGGGAACGCAATACCTGATGGATGGAAATTCGATATGATTGAATTCTGGAGAAAATGGAGGGCAGGATAAATAAATAAATAAATAAAAACAGAAAATACTTCCAATTTTGTTTCATATATTTTTCTTAGAATTCATCCAGCATTTACTAGAAACGGTGTTAGCAGGGAAGAGCATGCCGCACCTTCCGCAATAACACTTTCCTTTTGAATAAATAAGAAAAGAATTATGGAACATAAAAAAAATATAGAATATTAATCGATTATTGAATGAGGTGACAGATGATGAGAAGAATTATTCAGATCTCAGAGGGAATTATCCACCTCAGCAAATAAAACCCTCTTAATTTGAAAAATTCTCCATATCTTTCTTCACCTCATTTAATAATTCCTTATTATTCTACAATCTTTTCAATATTGTAATAAAACAAGCTGCAAAACCTTACACTAAACACTTTTTTTTTTTTCTGAAGAATAGTCAAATTGAACTGTGCTTGTATTTGAACAATCCATCCTTTAACCCCACCCCACACACACCCGCCTCCCACAGACAGACACAGTTGCACAGCTGTAAATAAAGTAAACAACACAACACACCTCTTGGTGTAACGAGCCATGTCCCAGGCTATATATTCGATGCAGTGCTCTGGGGGCAGGAACTGATTGAGGTTGATGACGGCCGAGTAAAGCTCCTCACTCAGGATTTTTTCGTGTTTCCTTTTCTCGCGTTTCTGCGATTACGTGAACGACCAGATGTAAAATTAAAAGCCATTCAACAGCATGCACTGTTTTCAAACATGTTTCATACTTTGTGTCACATACAGAAATAAAAGTTTTGGACAAATTTAGTTCATATAATTAAAAAAATGAAATTTCCAATTTAAAAGACAAGAGCAATCATAGAGTGCAAACCTCTGCCATGAATGGCAATTCCCATAAACCACAATGATAAAAATCATCCAATGTTCAGGAATCATTTAAAAACTTCCTGCATCCAGAATCTGATTAAGATTGTGCTGAAAATCTAATGGGGTCGTCGTGTCCAAAACCCCGCCTCTGGTAGAAATTTCATGAAACTTCACACAGAACATTTTTGCATAATTCTTCTAACTCAGAGTGCAAGTCGCCTCCGCAGTGCACATGAAGAATCTTCCATAGACAGCACTCACTCTCTCTCATTTGCCAAGTTGCTTACTCCTACTTAGGTCGCTGGTAGGCTGGAAACTACCCCAGCTGACCCTGTGCAAAGAGAGTTAAGAGTTTGACAGTCCATCGCAGGGCCAACGCACACACACAAAGACACTAAGAGGCAGCCATTTATTTTAATTCTGCATGTCTTTAGACTGTGAGAGGCAACTCACGTAAGCACAGGGAGAACATGGAACCTCCACACAGAAACTCCCGAGCCTGTGACTTCAACCCAGGATGTTCCAACCTGTCAGAATACTACTATATGTAGCTTTTTTTTTATGTTTGCCCACTCACAGATACATTTCTATATGTTTAAATGTATATAAACATTGTTTTGTTTTGATTGTTGAGTGGGCCCTCCACCGCATCTCCTTGAATCTGGGTTGATTGCTTTCTGAGTATGTACATTCATTGGCCAAGTTAATCTGCGTCACATGCCTAAAAACATGTACATTTCCGCAAGTGCGCATTTAAAGATCTAGAAAGATAGAGACCTAGTCTGCATTTTAGATTTGTTACTATCGAAGTTATGAGTAAAAATCTTCAATATTCGAAAGAGAATGCTGGACAATGTTAGAA
>CM045731.1:18167500-18237500 GCA_024760905.1 Plotosus lineatus
GTAGGATCAACGACCCTGACTGACATATACGTACATGTATATGTGTATATAATATTAATAAATACATATTCAACACTATAAACACTTATAACAACAATGAAACATTCAAAAATAATGCATAAGATGTAAATAAAATATAAATACACACATATACAGACGTGCACGCACACTCTCAGATGCGCACCTCACAGAAATATAAGTAGTTTTGTTGGGTTGTTTTTTGTTTGTTTTTTTTTTTTTTTCATAATTGGCCTTGTTTTGCAACATTTTCCTTAACCTTTCCCTATTTTTCCTTAATTTCTTGATTTTTTTTAATTTTTCGATGAATATTTAGAAAAAAACCCGCGATGCACTGAAGCTGCAGAAACTGAAGCATGAAGTAGTGCGGGATCGCTGTATATCAAAAATTTTTCTAAAAGTCTTTATTAAAAGTGGTGTAGTGGTTAGCATGTCCACCCTACAGCAAGATGGTGACAGGTTCAAATCCCAGGCTCGGTTTTCAGGCTAACTGGCTGGTCCAAATTTTCCCCTAAGTGTGGATGTGAGTGTGAAAATGAATGGTTTTGTGTGTGTGTGTGTGTGTTTGTGTGTGTGTGTGTGTGCGTGTGTCCTGCGCTGGTCAGGAAAACCGTTCAGGGAGTACTCAGCATTTGCCCGATGTTGGCTGAGAGACTCTATTAGAATCAAGCAGTTTGGCAAGTGAGTGTGCGAGTAAGTGTATGTTTCAAATCATGGTGGTGAAACACTGTAGTTCCTCTATAGTCCCTCAATAGTCCTACAGTGGCACACTGTGAACTACAGCATTCACACATCACCACGGAAGGAGCAATGTATTTCAAATTTTGTGTAAAAAAAAAAAAAAAGTTAATAAACTTTCTTTAGCATTGTTCAAGAGTTTCAAATTGTAAAAGATTGAATCAAAATATTTACAAAAATCGCTAAATAAATCATATCAGCACCTCGTATTGAGTGCTGCTTCGCCAATCCCAGGCCTACGAAGAAAACATGAGCGCATACATACAGAATAATAAAAGTGAAAACATATGGATGTGGACAGTAGTGCACCTTAACAAGGTTGAGGATGATGATTGGAGAACCAAACCGCTGCAGCATCTGATCAAAGTGAAGCGCTGCGACCTGGGCGTAAGGGTCAGCCTGATCCACTGCAAGAGATAGACTGACGTAAGTCAAGAGTAAAGCAGATTAATGTCTTACTGTATAATTTTATACTTCCCCATGGATTGAAGTGTAGCTCCATATATGGCAGCATTTAAAGGGACATATCATCATTTTTATCCCAAAACCAGTTGCCTAAATATATAGTCACCTAAATGTGTAAAACCTTGAACTCAGGAGTCATTTGCTGTGGGACAGACGTGCCATTAATGATGCCACCCTGGAGGAGACCCTACACTACCTTAGTTCCAGAAATTAATGTATTTTGGAATATCTGAGTGAAAGGGCAAGGTCGGAGCAAGGTCAGAACATTTTTGACATTTTCCATGTTAAATTAAAATTGCTTATACAGTCGGCCCCCGACTTACGAAATTAATCCGATCCAGCGCCTTTTTCGTAACACGGGAGTTTCGTCAGTAGGGGTTGCATTTTACATGTTAAACACCTGATTTGTTCCAAGGCTCCAAAGACAACCCTATAAACCCTTTAAAAATGATAAAAGTACACCAATTTTGTATGTGTTAAAAGTAAAAGAAAATTATTTATTGAACTATTTAAACATTTTATTAACATATTAAACATTTTTTATTAACACAAACACACACACACACACACACACACACACACACACACACCCCTGTCTCTCTCTCTCTCTCGCTCTCTCTCTCACACACACACACAGACACAGACACACATACGCATTAAATGTTTATTGTGGCGCTGCGGGCCACGCCCACAAGACGTGGAATTCAAACCGCATTCCCTGCTGACAGATCAGAGGTCCAAACTCAACTTTAACCTGATTCCTTGAGGGATCGGAATTCCAGATGAGCTCAAATGCGCCACATTTATTAAACATTTACTGAATTAAACAATTTAAAAAACTAAACTAAAAACTAAAGAATTAAGCTTCCTCTCTCTCTCTCTCTCTCTCTCACACACACACACACACACACACACACACACACACACACACACACACATTCTCTCTCTCTCTCTCTCTCTCTCTCTATCTATCTATCTATCTATCACACACACACACACACACACACACACACACACACATGGACGGGATGTTTTATTTAAAGCGGAATTACAGTACCTGTTCGAAAGATCAGAGGTCCTCAAAGTATTTCAGCTTTAAGGTCTCCTTCTGGTTCTGCGTCATCCCTCCTAGCCAATGGGAGGCCAGCGGGGCGGGATGTTGAGAGACAGCCAATGAGAGAGTAACTTGCGCATCGTGTGAAATTTTGACTGGCGTTTGAATTTCTTTCCGTAAGAGGGGGTTGTTTTCATATCCTGGGGACGAAAACTTGGGAAAATGTTTTTCGTAACCCAGGATTTTCGTACCCAGGGGGTTTCGTAAATCAGGGGCCAACTGTATCTCAGACAAAGCAACACAGACCCATGGCTGCATTGAGAGAGGTTAGGCAACCACATACATGTTTTCAAACAGCATTATTGACTCTGAGTGACCTTGACAGATCAGAATCAAAGTCACAGGATTATGAATGCTAATAACTTCGAAACAATTGGCAACAGACATCCTGTCACTATTTAACACGAATCGGAAACCAAGGTTAGCAGCTTCATAGAAAGACTTGTTCTTGATGGAGGTCTGTGCTTTCCGAGTGCCTAAATCATCATTCATTTAATCCTAGCAGTAAAGCGGGCACCTATCTCAGTCAGCACCGGGCAAAAGCAGGGTACACCCTGAATAGCTCACAATTCCATTGCAGGGCCAACACCGCACACAGCCATTCACTCACAAATAGCGAAAATTTGGAACAACTAATAGGCATGCCTTTGGACTGTTTATAGAAACCAGATGCCCAGGGAAAACCCACGCAAGCACATGCAGAACAGGCAAACTACACACAGAAACAGAGCCCAGAATTAAACCCAGGACCACCCTACCACCCTCCTGCATAATCATATAAAAAGCAGTATAAAATGCTTTAATTTACTTTTTAATTTTGCTGTGGCTATCTTCCTGCAAATGTCATGTCAGGCCACCAGTTTAACAACAACAACGATCATCATCTAAATGAGTCCAGACCACCAGTCTTAGAAATAATGCAAAAGGTTCTTTCTTTAAAAGGGGGCAGTGGTGGCCTGGTGGTAAAGGGTGCAAGATCGCTGATCTTAAGGTTGGGGGTTCGAGTCCCACTCTCCACAGGGTTGTCACTGTCCCCCCCAATGCAGATAACTTGGTTATCAAAGGCCGGCCATGTTTCTCGCTGTCTATGGTGAGAGGTTCATGTAAAAAAAAACATTTCTGACTTTCGTAAAAAGAGTAGCTGCAAAGCCGTCAGCGTGTTTCTGTCCCTTGCTAAAGGGTTGTGTCAGGAAGTGCATCCGACGTAAAACCTTATGCCAAATCAAACAGCCGAATCAGATGATTTGCTGTGGCAACCACTGAAAAGGGGAAAAAGCTGGGGAAAAAAAAGTTGTTTCTTTGAAAGAGTCCGCTCGTTACAAAACATGTCAGACGTTCCCATTTGACACTTTCCTCCTTTATATTATTCAGTAATAACCTAGTATAAGAAGATAATCAAAAGAAAAGAAAGTCTGGGAAAGAGAAAGAGGCTTGTTTTGCTGTCACCTGAGGCAAGCTAACGCCGGGAGGCGAGAAGCTAGTGTGGCGGGTTTGGGAACGTGCTGTGTGCATACAAAATGTCACTCTGCTTAGGACAGAAGATGGAAATGGGGAGGGAAGGATAAGAGGATTATGGGAACCAAATCTCTGTACCTGTACCACACATTTAGTACACATTCATACAACCAATAAAAAGCCAGAGAAGAAGAAATGAAGGCAGATAAAGTGTTTCTCATTTAAATATCATTAATTGTCCTGTCCAGTGTCCTTCCACTGGTCAGAGTCAAAGGTTTATAAAGCAAGTATGGGACAATGTGATTTCTGTCCCTGCATGCATCAATCAATGTTTGACAGTGATCCAATTTCTAACCAGTATGTACAAAAATAATTCTTATAATAATGCTAGCATGCTAAAGCCTATGAAGGGAAATCACCGCTCAGACTTGCATAGAATAATAAACACGCAATCTGACTCAGGAGGGCAGACAAACATTTGTTGAGGAAATCAACGCATGTCAATAGCAGCAAAACCAAACACGAAATAATTAAACAGATAATTAAACTGATAAGACGCAAAAAAAGTAAACTTTCCCTTCTCCTGCTGCAAACCAAATTATAAAAGCACATCAAGATTTTATTTATTTCCTCCAGGGTGGATTTATTTCACCTTGAAAAGCTTACCATAGTTCTTCTGAACACTTTCTCGCACTTGTTGGGTGTTTTTGTTTTGTTTTTACAGCAGTACTCAGCAGCCCTCATATTGTTTCATATACAGTCAGCCCCCAACTTACGAAGACCCCTGTGTACGAAATCCCTGGGTTCCGAAAAACATTTTCCTGAGTTCCCGTCCCCGAGATACGAAACAACCCCTCTTACGAAAAGAAATTCAAAATTCTAACGCGCTAATCAAAATTTCACACGACACGCGAGTTGCTCTCTCATTGGCTGTCTCTCAACATCCCGCCCCGCTGGCCTCCCAGATAGAGACAGAAGGAGGCTTCATTCTTTTGTGTTTAGTTTAGTTTTTTTTTAAGTTGTTTTAATTCAGTAAATGTCTAATAAATGTGGGTGCATTTGAGATTATCTGGAATTCTGATCCCTCAAGGAATCAAATTAAAGTTGAGTTTGTCAAGCAGGGAATGCGCTTTGAATTCATGTATTGTGGGCGTGACCTGCAGCGTGTGCGTGAGAGAGACAGAGAGAGAGAGAGAGAGAGAAGGAATAACGCTTTAGTTTTTTAAGTTGTTTAATTCAGTAAATGTTTAATAAATGTGCGCGCATTTGAGTTCATCTGGAATTCCGATCCCTCAACGAATCAAATTAAAGTTGAGTTTGTCAAGCAGGGAATGCGCTTTGAATTCACGTCTTCTGGGCGTGGCCCGCAGCGTGCGTGCGTGCAAGAGAGAGAGAGAGAGGGAGAGAGAGAATAACACTTTAGTTTAGTTTTTTAAGTTGTTTTAATTCAGTAAATGGTCAAGCAGGGAATGCGCTTTAAATTTACATCTTGTGGGCGTTGCCCGCAGCGTGCGCGCGCAAGAGAGAGAGACAGAGAGAGAGAGAGAGAGAGAGAGAGAGAGAGAGAGAGAGAGAGAGACACAGAGAGAGAGAGAAGGAATAATGCTTTAGTTTTTAGTTTTTTAAGTTGTTTAATTCAGTAAATGTTTAATAAATGTGGGTACATTTGAGCTTATCTGGAATTCCGATCCCTCAAGGAATCAAATTAAAGTTGAGTTTGTCAAGCAGGGAATGCGCTCTGAATTCCACGTCTGGTGGGCGTGGCCCGCAGCACACGCGCGCACGAGAGAGAGAGAGGTGTGTGTGTGTGTGTGTATGTGTGTGTGTGTGTGTGTTAATAAAAATGTTTAATAATGGTTTAATTAATAAATATGTTAATAAAATGGTTTAATATGTTAATAAAATGTTTAAATCGTTTAATAAATAATTTTCTTTTACTTTTAACACATACTTCATACAAAATTGGTGTACTTTTATCATTTTTAAAGGGTTTATGGGGTTTGTCCAGTCCAAAGACTGGAGCCTTGGAACGAATTTGGCGTTTAACATGTAAGATGCGACCCCTACTTACGAAATCCCCACTATACGAAAAGGGCTCTGGAACGGATTAATTTTGTAAGTAGGGGGCTGACTGTACTTTCCTTCTTGGTTTTTTTTTTTTTTTTTACACCCCCTGGCACTTAAATCAAGATGTCCTGAAATTTTCAATGAACGCAACAGGATGTGGTGAAAATGGGGGGGGGGTACTTTTCCGGTTTGAACTACGCTCTTAAAATCAGATCACAGCATGCACTTACTGCATTCCCACAGCACTATGCTTCCTGTGCAGGAAATACAAAATATTTATCTTTTAAATAAACAGAGAAAAGGGTGAAGCCACAGGTTTGTTTTGACATGTAAAAAAAGATTCATTACTGGCATCCCACAAGGCTTAGCACTCGGTCCTGTTCCATTTTTTAATCACACATGGCTTCTAATACTGTTTCTATGCCAATGGCCCATACCTAACCCTCTCATTCACTTCCTGCTCATGGTATGCCTCAGCGAGAGGTGTCTCAGCTATAGGATACAATTCTTGTCAGAGGTGCTAATTGACTGCATTATAAAACCCCAACCTGTAATGCATATAATCCACAGAAAAAAGTATAAAGATTCTGATACAGTACTATTAATATCATAGTATGAGGATAGCTTAACAATTACAAAAATTATTTTAGTTTATATTTAAAATGCCAGTTTATAAAAAGGGAAATAGCTTTTATTGTATTATATAGTAATAAACCACATACAGATACCGTGTAATGCTCTTACATCGTATAGGCGGTTTGGGCATCATGGTGGAGATGTCCTGAGACCAGTAGAGAGGCACAGAGCCTCGAACCTGCACATAAGAGGAGTAACTGCCTGCTGAAATAGACATTACCGAGGCATCATGGATGATCTGCTCAGTTTCCACTTCGTTTGCCACATCACCCTACAAATAGATGCGTGTACACACACACATGAACACACACACACACACACACACACACACAGCGAGAGAGATTACCGTTCAGTGCAGTGTTAGGTAACCGCTTCAGAATTATGCTTCATAAATAAGTAATTATGCTGGTAAAGAATTCTAGGAAATATGTTCCTGGCTCCAAAATCTGCAAATTGGATTCCCATCAAGAACCAAGGAGTTTATAGGAGATTATAGAAGTAAATAAATACATTTTTAAAAAGCTGGAAACATCAAAACTATTTATATCAAGTGTACTACAGACAGTACTTTCCAAATTTATTTGCACACTTCCTGTAAACCAAGAAGAAAAACAATATTTTGAGCTTTAATATTTCTTAAACAAAAAAAAGTTCAAGTTTTTTCACTACAGTTGTTCCACTGATTTCTAATTGACTGGAAACCTTCATCCAGTATTAGTAAGAATTAATGTACATAATATTCAGGGACATTAATATGGATACTTAGTCATTTGCCAAACTGGTCATAGATAGGCTGAAGCCTATCTCAGCTGATTCTGTGTGAAGACATAGTACACCCTGAACAACTTGTCAGTCCACCACAGGACCACTCACCAACATTCACACTCAACCACACATTTATGGAGTACTTTGGAACAACCTATTAACCTACTGTGCAGGTCTTTGGACTGTGGGAGGAAACCAAAGTACTCAGAGGAAACCCAGGCAAATATAGGGAGAGCATGCGAACTTCACAGCTAAGGACCAAACCAGGACCTTCTTGCTGTGAGGCGAATGTTCTATGCACTATGTCGCCATAGTAATCAATCACTCACTTGTTCACTCCAACATGCACAACCATTCACACTTTCTGGGTCAAGGTCTACCAGCATGGCGCATCCATAACTTGGAAAACTTTACCCAGTGTTTCAAGCAAAAAGTTCTCCATATCTGTCAGACTGCAAGGATGTCTACTGTACAGCACCCTCTTCAGGTCACTTCACACATTTCCAACTGGTTCAAGTCTGAGCTCAGGCTGGACGATTCTAAAACCTTCTGGTGAAGACATTCATTTGTTGATAGTGTGGTATGCGTTGGGTCTTGGTTGTCCTGAAAGGCAGAATTCCTGATCTTCTTCAACTTTGTTTTTTGCTCCTTGTGGGCAAAATGGACTGGTATTTGGAACTGTCCATCATTCCCATTACTTTGACTAATTCCCAGTCAAGGAAAAGCAGTCCTAAAGCCTATTGCTGCCACCATACTTCATCATAGGTGATATACCTTTACGGATTATGGATAAAATTTAACCAGGTCTCATCAAACAATAATATATTTTCCCACATATTTTTGAGAGACAGCATAAAGACTTTTGCAAACTGTAGTCGGGCTCAAATGTATTTCTTTACAAGAAAAGGCTCTAAATATCTGAAAGTATACGCAAAAACAATTTGCAACATGTCAAGAAATTTCTGCCTGCGCTTTAATATGGTTGCCGTCTTCTTGCACCAACTTCGTCATATCTTTTTCATCATTTTTCGCAGGGACATCCAGTTCTTTGTACTGTGCCACGTTTCTTTCACCGATGATGACGCGGTGCTCCGTGTGTGTCTAATAGAGCCCTGTGCGGGCCAAGATCACAAGCCTGCAACCGCCCCGCAAATTAGAATTGTGGCCCGCAGCGCGCCCCACACATTTACCCTCGTAGGTCAGCCCGCCCCGCAAGTGAAATTCTAACCTGGCCCGCAGCCCTCTCCACACAAAATACTTCAGCCCGCAGCCTGCCCCACCCCTCAGTGAGTTTCTAATTCTGAGCCCGCACCTGCCCCGCAGCCCGCACAACACAACTACATATTAACATTCAACCTTTCATTCACTCAAGCCATAATAAGTTAAATTAAAATCAACAATTTTTCGCAACAGCCTAATAATGTATATTTACCTGATACAAAGTGTTCGCTGTATATTCTACTGTATTCTGTAGGATTCCAGTCTTTCCTATTTACCGCTGCGATCCACTTGGTTTTTCTCTCCGGGTCAGATGGAAAACGATAAAATGACCATGCAGGCTTTACTCCTCTGTCTATTTGCACAGCCAACAGCGCAACATGATATAACCATACTCACTGGTTATTTTGTATCACTCCAGGGAAGTTAGTAACCGACAAACAACATCCAGTTGGGTAATGTTGAATCACTATTACTTATTTTAAAATGTTTAGCAATGTTGAATAAGCGAGTGCCGTCTGGATCATGCCGTCCAATATAGCAGATAAACAAAAGTCACGTGACCCTCAATATGTGACACGCTCAAAACCGAAAGTAGTGTACTTGCTGTTGCGGTCTTTAAAATGAGCAAGGGCGCCGTTGACCTCGTTTAGAACTCAGCCTGCACTGATGTGAATCACCAGCAGAGCGTAGAGTTCTCTTTCTTATCTGGACAGCCCGCATGAATCCGTGACATAGCCCGCAGCCCGCCCCGCAAAACTTGGATCATTCTCAACCCGCCCAGCCCCACGTAAGTTTCAAATTGACCCGCCATGCCCCGCAAACTAAGAAGTCTGACTTTAAATTTGTGCCTGCGGGCTGCGGGCTGAAATCCACCCAGCACAGGGCTCTAGTGTCTAATACCTTGAAAGTCTTGTGTTTTCATTCTGAACGACCTTATTGATGCTTTGTAAGCTCTTCACAGACAATGGCCTGGCTTTTGCCCTCAGATACAATTAACTACGCCCTAAATTCTGTCTAAAATCTTTGGACACTGTTTAAAATGCAAATGAAAACAGAACGTATTGATTTGCGGATCCCATGAACTCATATTTTATTTACAAAAGAACACAACAATGATATTTTTCCATTCCATGAAGAATATTTAACTCTTTTTGAATTTGATGGTGGCAAGTTGGACTGGGGCAACAAAAGCCTGGAAAAGTAAGCGGTACTAAAAGAAACAGTGAGAACAACATTCTGCAACTGGATTGGTCAATAATTGTTAGCAGGTCATAAATAAAAAGGAAATAAAGAGAGCATCTGGGCAAAATTTCAACAATCTGTTAAAAGAAATTGCATTTACAAACTGTGGAATAATTTCAGCATACACAAATGTGGTTTAAAGACCTTGCAAAGAAAAATACTTGTCAACACAATCCATAAACGTCACCGTCTTCCTTGTGGTAAAGCTCATTTAAAATGTTGATGTGGTCAGAGGAATGGAAATTTGAAACTCTTTTTTGAAAACCGTGGACACCATGTTCCTGAACTAAAAGCGATAGAGATCATCCAGCTTGTTATAAGGAGTCAGTTCAAAACCCTTCATCTCTAACACAATGATTTCTGGAAGTGTTCCTGAGCCCATGCAGTAATTTTCCCATGATGGACTCATGCCTGTGTTCAATAATGAATTCATTAATTTTCTGAACCGCTTAACCCTAATTAGGGTTGGGGGAAGGCGGGCGCCCATCTCAGCCGACTCTGGGCAAGGGCGGGGTACATCCTGGACAGTTCGCCAGGCTATCACATGCCAACACACACTTATACCAAGGTATGATTTGGAACAGCCAATTAACCTACTGTGCATGTTTTTGGACTGTGGGAGAAAACCGGAGAAAACCTTGCTGTGAGGCAGATGTACTAACCACTATGCTACCATGCCGCCTGCATGTTTTTAAAGCTAGAAAAAAGTTCTAAAGGGATTTATATTGGTTTCTCGGGGAGGTCGGATCGGTCGAGGCCCGGGTTAACAACGACCGCCATCAGTGCCGTCAACCAACAGGGTGCTGATGGAAATTGGACTACTGTTGGTGGAAGACGTCGAAGAAGGAGAGGCGGGAGGCGTGTCCGTTGCCAGAGAGAGAAGAGGAAAGGCATGAGTCTAGGACTGAAAGTAGGGACTTTGAACGTTGGAACTATGACAGGAAAAGGTAGAGAGCTAGCTGACATGATGCAGAGGAGGAAGGTGGACATACTGTGTGTTCAGGAGACCAGGTGGAAAGGTCGCAAGGCTAGAGGCATAGGAGCAAGGTTTAAGCTATTTTATCATGGTGTGGATGGGAAGAGAAATGGAGTCGGAGTCATCTTGAAGGAAGAGTTTGCCAGGAATGTTCTAGAAGTGAAAAGAGTGTCAGACAGAGTGATGAGTCTCAAGTTAGAAATTGAAGGTGTGATGGTCAATGTTGTTAGTGCTTATGCCCCACAGACAGGATGTGAGCGAGAAGAGGAGGAGAGATTCTGGAGGGAGTTAGATGAAGTGATGCAGAGTACCCCCAGAGGTGAAAGAGTGGTCATCGGGGCAGACTTCAATGGACATGTTGGTGCAGGAAACAGAGGGGACGAGGAAGTGATGGGTAGGTTTGGTATCCAGGACAGGAACGCAGAAGGACAGATGTTGGTAGATTTTGCAAAAAGGATGGAAATGCCTGTGGTGAATACTTTCTTCCAGAAGAGAGAGGAGCATAGGGTGACTTATAAAAGTGGAGGTAGGAGCACACAGGTAGACTACATCTTGTGCAGGCGATGTAATTTAAAGGAAGTCAGTGACTGCAAAGTAGTAGCGGGTGAGAGTGTTGCCAAACAGCATAGGATGGTGGTGTGCAGGATGATGCTGATGGTGAGGAAGGTGAAGAAGGCAAAGACAGAACAGAAGACAAAGTGGTGGAAGCTGAAAAAGGAAGAGTGTCAGGTTGTCTTCAAGGAGGAGTTGAAACAGGCTTTGGGTGGTCAGGAAGTGCTTCCAGATGACTGGACAACAACAGCTAATGTGATCAGGGAGACAGGTAGGAGAATACTTGGTGTGTCATCTGGAAGGAAAGTGGATAAGGAGACTTGGTGGTGGAATGAGGAAGTGCAGGAGTGTGTACAAAGGAAGAGGTTAGCTAAGAAGAAGTGGGACATTGAGAAAACCGAAGAGAGTAAACAGGAGTACAGGGAGACACAGCGTAAGGCAAAGGTAGCAGTGTCAAAGGCCAAACAGAGCGCGTTTGATGACTTGTATGCTCGGTTGGAAAGTAAAGAGGGAGAAAATGATTTATACAGGTTGGCACAGCAGAGAAATAGAGATGGGAAGGACATGCAGCAAGTTAGATTGATAAAGGACAGAGAGGGAAATGTACTGACTGATGACAGAAGTGTGCTGGGAAGATGGAAAGAGTACTTTGAAGAGCTGATGAATGAGGAAAATAAGAGAGAAAAAGAGAAGAAGAGGTGACTGTTGAGGACCAGGAAGTAGCAAAGATTAGTAAGGGTGAAGTGAGGAGGGCATTGAAGAGGATGAAGAATGAAAAGGCAGTTGGTCCTGATGACATACCGGTGGAGGTATGGAAGTGTCTAGGAGAGGTAGCAGTAGAGTTTCTGACAAGAACATTTAACAGGGTCTTAGAGAGTGAGAGGATGCCAGAGGAATGGAGGAGAAGTGTGTTGGTGCCCATTTTTAAAAACAAGGGAGACGTGCAGAGTTGTGGCAACTACAGAGGGATAAAGTTGATGAGCCATACGATGAAGTTATGGGAAAGAATAGTGGAAGCTAGACTAAGGGCAGAGATCAGCATTTGTGAACAACAGTTTGGTTTCATGCCAAGAAAGAGCACCACAGATGCAGTGTT
The DNA here is from genome assembly GCA_024760905.1 of Plotosus lineatus. Classification (NCBI taxonomy): domain Eukaryota; kingdom Metazoa; phylum Chordata; class Actinopteri; order Siluriformes; family Plotosidae; genus Plotosus; species Plotosus lineatus. The sequence goes on from CM045731.1 coordinate 18,179,846, forward strand.
TGCCTTGAGGATGTTAATGGAGAAGTACAGAGAAGGTCAGAGGGAGCTGCATTGTGCCTTTGTGGATCTGGAGAAAGCATATGACAGGGTGCTGAGAGAAGAACTGTGGTATTGCATGAGGAAGTCTGGAGTGGCAGAGAAGTATGTTAGAGTGGTGCAGGACATGTATGATAGATGTAAGACAGTGGTGAAGTGTGCTGTCGGTGTGACAGAAGAGTTCAAGGTGGAGGTGGGACTGCATCAAGGGTCAGCTCTCAGCCCCTTCTTGTTTGCTATGGTGATGGACAGGCTGACAGACGAGGTTAGACAAGATTCCCCATGGACCATGATGTTTGCAGATGACATTGTGATCTGTAGTGAGAGCAGAGAACAAGTGCAGGAAAATCTAGAGAGGTGGAGGTATGCCCTGGAAAGGAGGGGAATGAAGATTAGCCTCAGTAAGACAGAATACATGTGCATGAATGACAAGGACCCAAGAGGAACGGTGAGATTACAGGGAGCAAAGATAAGAAAGGTGGAGGATTTTAAGTACTTAGGCTCAACAATCCAGAGCAATGGAGAGTGTGGAAAAGAGGTCAAGAAGCGTGTGCAGGCAGGTTGGAATGGTTGGAGAAAAGTGTCCGGTGTGATGTGTGATAGGAGGGTATCGGCAAGAATGAAAGGAAAAGTGTACAAGACGGTGTTGAGGCCAACAATGTTGTATGGGTTAGAAACAGTGGCCCTGGGGAAAAGACAGGAGGCAGAGCTGGAGGTAGCAGAGATGAAAATGTTGAGGTTCTCTTTGGGAGTAACGAGGATGGATAGGATCAGGAATGAGCACATCAGAGGGACAGCACATGTAAGACGTTTTGGAGACAAAGTCAGAGAGGCTAGATTGAGATGGTTTGGACATGTACAGAGGAGGGATAGTGAGTATATTGGTAATAGGATGCTGAGGCTGGAACTACCAGGCAAAAGGCCTAGAGGAAGACCAAAGAGACGATTCATGGATGTGGTGAAGGAGGACATGAAGGTCGTTGGTGTAAGAGAAGAAGATGCAAAGGATAGGGTGAGATGGAGGCAGATGATTCGCTGTGGCGACCCCTGAAGGGAAAAGCCGAAAGGAAAAGAAGAAGAAGTCGCATCACAAAAACCTGGCATCCCTCTTCAATCCAGCTGCTCTTAACCCTGGGTTTACACTGGGTCATGATGTCGGCATGCATGTTCCAGGGAGGGGAAAAAAGCGTGGAGCGCTCTGATTTATGAGCATGCTTGGAGCATGATTTTGGTAGCTCATAATCAAGAGATGAAACTTGAAGGAATCACATTGACAAGTTTATCAAGGTCCCCTGTGGTGGTGCATCAAGGTGTGTTCCACTCTGTTAAGGTCTGTTAATCTCTAATGGTACTTCCCACACTCGATTATGATTAGTGTCAAAGGGACATCATGACAAAATTTTTTTTACAGTCAAAACTTTGCCATGATCAGTGCAATCTTCACGCATTCACCAATTTCCCTTAAGATTATCACGATTCGACAACCCTCAACTCTCAACATGATTCTCTCAAATAATGGAAACCATGATTCTAGTAACAATATCCCCAGAAGCTGGTAACTCGTCTCCAGTACTCTCTGCTGATGCTTTTTTTTTTGAAGCTTGAAAAGATTTAATTTTTTTTACATTCTCAAATACCATCATTATTACAAATAAATAATAAAATTATCCAATGTTCCCTGAGTCATAAAAGGTAGCAATAATTCTGAGTCGACTATTAAATGTATACCTCACAGTTGGCTCCCCTCTTCAGGAAACGGGTTCCGGCGAAACGGCTGGAACGTCGAGCAATCAGAGTCACATAAACCGGCCGTCCATAGATCAGCAATTCTGGAATTTGGAGTTAAGTACAGTACACACTTACATAGTGACATTATTTACATTTACAGAATAGACTGGACACCCACTCTGAGAAATTCAAGGTGAAGTGCATTGCTCAAGGCCATATAACCGTAGCATCTTCGTGGTACTGGGACTTGAACCCCAGCAAACATATGTACATAATGCCCAAGAAACCACAGATCTTCTTGCGAACTTCTGCGTGGACAGCACTGTGCCAACACGGAGGGTACGGTGCTTCTCCAACAACCACCCATGGGTCACCCCTGAGCTCAAAGTCCTCCTGAACCAGAAAAAGAGGGCTTTCATCTCAGGGGACAAAGAGGAGCAGAAGAAGGTCCAGCGTGAGCTCCAGTGGAGGATCAGGAGGGCAAAGAAGGACTATGGGAAGAAGATGGAGGAGAAGCTGGCTCAGAACAACGTGCGGGACGTCTGGAGAGGACTAAAGACCATGTCTGGATTTGGGCAGAGTGTCAGAGGGACAGCTGATGGTGACCAGCGCTGGGCGGATGAACTAAACTGCTACTTCAACAGGTTTGATTCTCCCCCCTCCCCCTCTGCACCCCTCCCGTTCCCTCCCCTCTTCACACATCTCCAGACCAGCTGACACCTCCCCTCCCCAGGCCAACTTCACTTGACTGCTACAGCCCGACAGACACATCCCCCTCCCTCTGCAGCCCACCCCAGCCCCCCCCTCTCCCTCACATCAGACCAGTTGAGGAGACAGCTGAGGCGACTAAATCAGAGGAAATCTGAAGGACCTGATGGCATCAGTCCCAGGCTGCTGAGGACCTGCGCAGACCAGCTCTGTGTGGTACTATGCTACCTGTACAACCTGAGCCTCAGCCTGGAGAAGGTTCCAGTCCTATGGAAGACCTCCTGTGTGGTTCCGGTTCCCAAAACAGCACAAGCGAAGGAACCAGCCCACTACAGACCTGTCGCCCTGACCTCCCACCTCATTAAGACCATGGAAAGGCTCCTCCTTGAACACCTTCGCTCTATGGTGAGCCCCACCCTAGACCCGCTGCAGTTTGCCTACAGGCCCAACATCGGGGTAGAAGACGCCGTCATCTACCTTCTGCAGCGGGCACTCACCCACCTGGAGATCGCCGGCAGCGCTGTGAGGGTCATGTTCTTTGACTTCTCCAGCGCCTTCAACACCATCAGGCCAGCGCGTCTGCGGGGGAAGCTGGAGGACGTGGGAGTGGACGGGCATCTTGCTGCCTGGATTATTGACTACCTTACTAACCGTCCACAGTACGTGCGGCTGCGCGGCTGTAAGTCAAAGGTGGTAGTCTGTAGCACGGGGCACCGCAGGGCACCGCCCTCTCACCCTTCCGCTTTAACATCTATACCTCGGACTTCATATATAACACAAACAGCTGCCACCTCCAGAAGTTCTCGGACGACTCCGCCATCGTGGGCCGTGTGTCAGAGGGGAACGAGCTGGAGTACCGGTCGGTCATCGTTGACTTCGTGGACTGGTGTGAGCGCAACCACCTGTGCTTGAACACTAGGAAGACGAAGGAGATGGTGGTCGACTTCAGGAGAAGCACTCAAACACACACACACACACACACACACACACTTACTAGTGAACATCCAGGGACAGGACATTGAGACAGTGGACAGTTTCAAGTACCTGGGTGTTCACCTTAACAATAAACTGGACTGGTCCCACAACACCAACGCCCTGTACAAGAAGGGCCAGAGTCGCCTCCACCTTCTGAGGAGACTCAGGTCCTTCGGCATATGCAGACCTCTGCTCAGGACATTTTATGACTCTGTGGTAGCCTCTGCAATCCTCTACGCTGCCATCTGCTGGGCCCCAGGCAGCACAGAGCGGGACAGGAAGAGACTGAACAAGCTGGTCAGGAGGGCCAGCTCTGTCCTCGGCTGCCCACTGGACTCTGTGGAGGAGGTGAGTGAGAGGAGGATGGTAGCAAAGCTCACATCCATCCTGTTCAACAGCTCTCACCCACTGCACCAGACTGTAGAGGAGCTGAGCAGCTCCTTCAGTGGACGACTGAGGCATCCTCAGTGTAGGAAGGAGCGCTACCGCAGGTCGTTCATTCCCACCGCTGTCAGACTGTACAACGCCACTTTGTAACTGTCTGTGAAAATACCGGTTATGTGCAATAAAAACCCTGTGCACTTTAATCAACCACATCTACCCCACTGACTGTGAACCACATCAACCCATCTACTCTGCACTCAGATACATTACACTTTAATATAGGCCAGTCTATAAAGTTGCTCCATTCTTTTCTTTTATTGTTTATTAATTTATACTATTTATGTATCTATTTATTTATTTACTTATATAATATATATGTATGTGTGTATGTTTGTACTTGTATCTATTTTTGCACCCCCTACTGATAGTACCTCAAGAGCCTGTAACAGTGAATTTCTCCATTGTGAGATTAATAAAGCTGTATCTTATCTTATCTTATCTTATCTCACTCAACCGACACATCCAGATTGTATTTATGGTGACTGACTGGAGTGCTGCAGTTGACCAGTTCTAGTTTTTTAATCCCATATTTCTCATAGACAGAAAAAAGGGTGGGCGGAGCCATGCCATAGGATATAATGTCATAGAGAACAATAACGGATTGGGTTACTTCAAGGCAAAGTTCCTAATTAAAAAAAATAGGATGCAATTATGCTGGCTCAAACTTGATGACATCAGGCAACGTAAAGTGATATAAAGTTGCTGTTCTGTTTGTAGTAGCTGCACCCAAAAATTCTTCAAACTCACGTTTAAAGATTGAAGGTCACATTGATGCCGTTTTACAAGTACAGCCTATATTATATATATATATATATAATATATAATATATATATATATATATATATATATATATATATATATATATATATATATATATATATATATATTTTTTTTTCAAGATGGCGCCGGGTGACCTGCAGCCAGTTACAGGAAGCTCTTCAGTTTATTTTTCTTTTTTTCTCTTTTCTATTGTATATAGGCGTGTTTCTTTATCTTTTTCAAATTTTCTTTTTCTTTCTTCAATCCTGCATCTGGAAAACATACTTTCATGATGCTTTTGTTCTTCTGTGCACTTTTATTTTCACTTTTTGGATCGGCGTCAGGAAACTCATTCACCGACGGCTCTGAGCAACGCAGGTCTTACACACGTGAGACCCTCCTCGGCCTCTGGCGCCCCGCCCTCCTTCACGGAAAAGCCCGTTGTTCCTTTGGAAATACGGAGGAAAAGGAGAGGCTGCAGAGGGGGACGAAAGACGCGGAGGACATGTGTTCCCTCTGTCATCATGGGAAATGTCCGCGCGATCGCCAACAAGACGGAGGAGCTGGCGGCGCTGACCCGGCAGCAGAGGCAGTACCGGGACTGCAGCCTCATGTGTTTCTCGGAGACGTGGCTGAATGAACTCACACTGGACTCTGTGGTTTCTCTTAACGGATTTACACTCGCGCGTGCAGATCAGAGTGTAACGGAGAGCGGTAAGAAGAAAGGAGGGGGCGTGGCGGTCTATGTGAATGAACGATGGTGCCACCCGGCAAACGTGCACGTGAAGGAGCAGCTGTGCACGCGGGACGTGGAGCTGCTCGCGTTAAGCGCCGCCATATTATCTACCGAGGAGTTTTCACACGTGATTGTGTTTTGCGTGTACATTCCGCCCTCGGCTGATGCGGCGGCGCGTGTGAGCGTCTACACAGCGCCGTTAATCAGACACAGACTCGTCACCCCGCGCCATGATTCTGATCAGCGGGGACTTTAACCACGCCCCTCTCTCCGCCTCTCTTCCGACGTTCACGCACACGTGAAGTGCGCCACAAGAGACAATAAAACACTGGACTTACTGTATGCAAATGTGAAGGACGCTACAGCTCCTCCCCTCCCCACTGGGACGATCAGACCACAACCTGGTCTACCTGCTCCCCAATACACACCCAGGGTGCGAAAGGAACCTGCACAGAAGAGGTCTGTGAAAGTGTGGACCGAGGAGACCAACGAGAGGCTTAGGGACTGTTTCCAGACCACAGACTGGAGCATGCTCTGTAACTCCTTTGGTGATGACATCGACGGCCTCACACACTGTATCACCGACTACATGAACTTCTGCGTGGACAGCACCGTGCCAACACGGAGAGTACGGTGCTTCTCCAACAACCACCCGTGGGTCACCCCTGAGCTCAAAGTCCTCCTGAACCAGAAAAAGAGGGCTTTCATCTCGGGGGACAGAGAGGAGCAGAAGAAGGTCCAGCGTGAGCTCCAGTGGAGGATCAGGAGGGCAAAGAAGGACTATGGGAAGAAGATGGAGGAGAAGCTGGCTCAGAACAACGTGCGGGGACGTCTGGAGAGGACTAAAGACCATGTCTGGATTTGGGCAGAGTGTCAGAGGGACAGCTGATGGTGACCAGCGCTGGGCGGATGAACTAAACTGCTACTTCAACAGGTTTGATTCTCCCCCTCCCCTCTGCACCCCTCCCCATTCCCTCCCCTCTTCACACGTCTCCAGACCAGCTGACACCTCCCCTCCCCAGGCCAACTTCACTTGACTGCTACAGCCCGACAGACACATCCCCTCCCTCTGCAGCCCACCCCAGCCCCCTCTCCCTCACATCAGACCAGGTGAGGAGACAGCTGAGGCGACTAAATCAGAGGAAATCTGAAGGACCTGATGGCATCAGTCCCAGGCTGCTGAGGACCTGCGCAGACCAGCTCTGTGTGGTACTATGCTACCTGTACAACCTGAGCCTCAGCCTGGAGAAGGTTCCAGTCCTCTGGAAGACCTCCTGTGTGGTTCCGGTTCCCAAAACAGCACAAGCGAAGGAACCAGCCCACTACAGACCTGTCGCCCTGACCTCCCACCTCATTAAGATCATGGAAAGGCTCCTCCTTGAACACCTCCGCTCTATGGTGAGCCCCACCCTAGACCCGCTGCAGTTTGCCTACAGGCCCAACATCGGAGTAGAAGACGCCGTCATCTACCTTCTGCAGCGGGCACTCACCCACCTGGAGATCGCCGGCAGCGATGTGAGGGTCATGTTCTTTGACTTCTCCAGCGCCTTCAACACCATCAGGCCAGCGCGCCTGCGGGGGAAGCTGGAGGACGTGGGAGTGGACGGGCATCTTGCTGCCTGGATTATTGACTACCTTACTAACCGTCCACAGTATGCGTGCGGCTGCGGCTGTAAGTCAAAGGTGGTAGTCTGTAGCACGGGGCACCGCAGGGCACCGTCCTCTCACCCTTCCTTTTAACATCTATACCTCGGACTTCATATATAACACAAACAGCTGCCACCTCCAGAAGTTCTCGGACGACTCCGCCATCGTGGGCCGTGTGTCAGAGGGGAACGAGCTGGAGTACCGGTCGGTCATCGTCGACTTCGTGGACTGGTGTGAGCGCAACCACCTGTGCTTGAACACTAGGAAGACGAAGGAGATGGTGGTCGACTTCAGGAGAAGCACTCAAACACACACACACACACACATTTACTAGTGAACATCCAGGGACAGGACATTGAGACAGTGGACAGTTTCAAGTACCTGGGTGTTCACCTTAACAATAAACTGGACTGGTCCCACAACACCAACGCCCTGTACAAGAAGGGCCAGAGTCGCCTCCACCTTCTGAGGAGACTCAGGTCCTTCGGAGTATGCAGACCTCTGCTCAGGACATTTTATGACTCTGTGGTAGCCTCTGCAATCCTCTACGCTGCCATCTGCTGGGCCCCGGGCAGCACAGAGCGGGACAGAAAGAGACTGAACAAGCTGGTCAGGAGGGCCAGCTCTGTCCTCGGCTGCCCACTGGACTCTGTGGAGGAGGTGAGTGAGAGGAGGATGGTAGCAAAGCTCACATCCATCCTGTCCAACAGCTCTCACCCACTGCACCAGACTGTCGAGGAGCTAAGCAGCTCCTTCAGTGTACGACTGAGGCATCCTCAGTGCAGGAAGGAGCGCTACCGCAGGTCGTTCATTCCCACCGCTGTCAGACTGTACAACGCCACTTTGTAACTGTCTGTGAAAATACCGGTTATGTGCAATAAAAACCCCCGTGTACTTTAATCAACCACATCTACCCCACTGACTGTGAACCATATCAACCCATCTACTCTGCACTCAGATACATTACACTTTAATATAGGCCAATCTATAAAGTTGCTCCATTCTTTTCTTTTATTGTTTAGTAATTTATACTATTTATGTATCTATTTATTTATTTACTTATATAATATATATGTATGTGTGTATGTTCGTACTTGTATCTATTTTTGCACCCCCTACTGATAGTACCTCAAGAGCCTGTAACAGTGAATTTCTCCATTGTGAGATTAATAAAGCTGTATCTTATCTTATCTTATTGGTCATTGTTCTGATACTAATTGTGGTGCCATTCATCCATCACAAGGCTTATTTTCAGATCTCCCTTTGTGCTTATCCAAACAATATGGTTGGTTTGTGACAGTTTTTAGTGTTTCATGCTGCTAAGACAGTGCTTCTCAAAAAGTTGGGCGCTTTGGCGCGGTGTGATCCCGAGGGGGAGCGTGTATGACCCTGGGGAACATGCTTTTCTGGAATTGTGTACAGTAGGCCCTTGACTATTCGCGGTTTTGCACTCGCGGTTTGAGTACATGCGGTCTGCCCAGCAACCCACACGTGATTCAAATTCAGCCAATGGCTGTCCTCCTTTCTGCTGATTGGTTGCGCTGATGTCCCGCCCCCTTTTCCTCATTCGCGCACAAGTTGTCAATGAACCTCTTTTTTGTGTGTGTTTTAATTACCAGTTAAGCTCTATGATACCACTCAAATGCAACGCGTCTTCTCTGGCTAAGCGCTAGAAAAAGCTGGATGTCTCTTCTGAAGAAATAAGACTTTCTCTTGAGAAACGACGGTTTTCTCTGAACTGTAGTATTAAAATCTTTTTCAATTATTGTTCCAGAACAGTACCGAAGTTCATGTTTATGCATGAGATTTTATGTTCTGTAGCATGTTTAACAAATGATACCAAAAGGATAAACTTTACTACAGTACTCTTCATGTCCTTTTACATTGAAGTTGGAGTGACGTCTCCAAGATGGCGCTGCCCAGAGGGCGACGTCGCGGAGTTCTCAGAGTCAAATTCTTTCTTTGTTTGTTTTAAATGTTTTATTTGTTTGTCCATGTTTTGCACTATGCTCATCTACTACCGGTCGACTCTACTACAGCTACTGTATAAGATCGGAGTATCTTCGGGCGTGTATAAGTTAGCAGAGCTAACATGCTATGGTAGGCAGCGAGCCGCATCCCAGCGAACAAAGAAGCCGAGGCGGGAAAGGACCGAACAACGACTCCGGCGCTTGGGATTGCAGGGAATGAAGGCCGTGTAGCCGGCTGGTATAATTGCCTTATTGGGTGTACTCTACTTGAGCCATGTTTCACAGAAACAGTCCTGTAGATCCCTCTGCGCTGCAATCTGAGCATGAAGCTCGTCCATCTTGTTTCGCAGGGACTGAACATTTTAAAGCAGTATGGCCGAAAATGCAAACCAAGCGCCGGAGAATCTGAAAACTCTGCCTGGGCATCGCATAGCATAGCAGCTCAAGATATAAGCTGTTGCATGCTTAGTTGCCTGAAGCTGCTTATAGCTGTAGTAGGGTCGACCGATCATAGACGAGCATAGTGCAAAACATGAACAAACAAATAAACCAAATTAAAACGAACAAAGAAACAATTTGACTCTGAGAACTCAGCGACATTGCCCTCTAGGCAGCGCCATCTTGGACACTTCACGCCAAGACGTCACTCCAAGTTCAATGTAAAAGGACATGAAGCGTAATAAAGTTTATCCTTTTGGTATCATTTGTTAAACATGCTACAGAAAATAAAATCTCACTCAAAAACATTCTCAGAATTAACTTATGTACTGTACTGGAATAATAATTGAAAAAGACTTTAAAACGAGTGCTTTACAAAAGTATATGCTGTATAATGTTTATATATTTTATTACTAAATATCACAGTACAAAATTAAAAAGTTTTTCTGAATCATGACTACATTTTACTACATTAATACTGTATTAATGAGTAAGACTGTAGAATATGTTTAAGAAGCATATTTTAGCGCATGCAATAGATACATAGTATTTTAATGCCGGCTGCTCATTCGCGCATGTGATGTCATACATGGGGTTTTACTTCCGCGTACAGAACTCGCGGATTATCTCGATTCGCAGGAAGGCCCGGAACCGTACCCCCACGAATGTCAAGGGCCTAGTGTACAAGAATTAAATGTAATTGCACTTCCACTCCATGAGTTGGCAGTGGCATTCTCATTGTCGCATTATGGTGTAGCAGTTTTTCACAACAGCAAACGATATGAAGTGCAGTAAACAACCCATCAGGAAACAACAAAGAAAAATTTCTAACAGGAACGAAGAGAAAGATGGCGAGAGACAGAGATATTAAGACATAACTAAGTTGAATGTGTTTAAATAAGGATGTATTTTTTTTATTTCCGGCACATTGGTGCACTTTAAATCTTTTCTCTTACAGATTAAAAAACAATTTTTTTTTGTTTATAACGTGAATAAAGATACAATGTTATGCAGAGGTGTACTAATAATTTCATAGACAAATAATACTATTTATAGTCGCTTGCGGGGCACAGTTTGGGGGGGGGGGGGTTGTTCCTGGTGGGGGAGCGCCACAGAAAATAATTGAGAAGCACTGCGCTGAGAGCAAAAAGTTCAAGTAAGAATCCTGGCTATGTAATCTGTATTTTTATTCCTCTAAACATAAAATGAAATCATAATATCATCCACAAAAATAAATAAATAAATATAGAGCACTTCAACAGGCCCAATCGTCACCATCTTGGCTGCAGTCCAGTGCTACATCACTGAGAACATTCATACCCATAAAGCCACAAGTACACTGGAATATTCAAACTGAACCAAAATGAATAAAAAGGTAAAAACATTGTGGAAAGTGGGTTTTAGTTTTGTGCTCGGTTTCACACAGAGGGATTTTCATAACAATAAAAAAAGTAATCGAAGATAATGTTGATTTCACAAGTTTAGATTAACACAAACTTTAAAAAAAAGATTCCGAGGGAAAAATAATTCCACCATGCACATACTGTATGCGCAGCATATCTACTTCCTGCTAAATGTAGACCAACTGCCAGGTCTCAAATGATGTACACAGCACCTGCAAAGTTTAGTCGTGGGTCTGCTGGCTGCCAGGTGCACAAAACATTATCAACAACGAACGAGCAAAAAGAGTTCGAGGCTCACTGTGACCCTCACGTGTTTACGGGACATAGACTGCACCTCTCACAGGGACAGACAGAAAGGAATAGTATGAGGGAAGAGAGTCAGACTAGAAGGGTTTACACAAATACTACCAAGAATTGAGAGCGGGAGGTAAAAAAAAAAAAGAAAAAAAAGGAAGAAGTAGTGATGCACTCTGAGCAGGCAGAGAGAGAGAGAGAGAGAAAAGAAAAAAAAGGGGGAAGGTCAAAGGCCGTGCTGTAGAGGCCAAACAACTGTGACTAAAATTTCAAACTTTCTGATTAATTCAAAAATTTCACTTCACTGATGGACACGGGAATCAGGCACACACACACACACACACACACACACACACACACACACACACACACACACACACACACACACACAAGGATACTAGACTGGCCGCAAAAGCCGTGGATGATGTACAGGAGCCAGTCTGGATGCACTGCATCCTTAACTTTCTCCAACAGACGACTGTTCCATACATACTTTGCATAGGGTTCATTCTTTAAGCCGTTTACCACTGGATTTAAAAAAAAAAAAAGACACATAATTGGATTCAGAGACAAACTATATACACACACACATTCCATACATACGTATTTTGAATAGGCATGTAATGATTCACCCTATCCATCATGGAATTCAATAAATAAAAAACCTATTATGTATTTTCCTATTTCCATCCTTAATATCCTTCATATTCCTGGAGATGAATTTCAAATATCTGGTGTTGTTTTCCATAATAAGTTGGTAAAGGCTGAAATAAAATGTGTGTGTACACTACAGGGGAACGACACAATCCGATTGGTCCACTATTTATTGAAAGAACTATACTGAGAAAGAGAAAGACACGCATGCATAGAGATACATACATTTATGGAGTTCAAAGAACTGAAAAATGAGTAAAAATGAAATACAATGCATTCAAAATATACAAATACACAGACAGGCAAGTCTACTCAGATACAGACAGACGGGGACACACAGATAGAGACAGATGGACACACACGAAGACAGACATGTCAACACATACAGTACATAAAGGCAGACATGTAAACACAGACATACAGCTAGACATCCAGAAAGACGGATAAACAGACAGACAAGTACAGAAAGACAGAGATACATAGCGATAAGGCAGGCCGGCAGGTCATTAGAGAGATATACACTAACAGAAAGACAAATACAGAGACAGACAAAGAGACACACACACACAGGTAAACAGAAAGAAAGACAGGCAAACAGATCCATGTGCGCGCACACACACACACACACACACACACACACACACACACACACACACACACACACACACAGACAGGCAAACAGACAGACAGACATACACAGACACACACACACACACAGATAGACAGAGAAGAATTCTGTGCGTGTATGTGTGTGTGTGCGCGCGTGCCTGTCTAGACCAGAGGTGGGCCACTACAGCCCGCGGGCCACATTTGGCCCGTTGGTCTTTTTAATCCGGCCCACCGAAAATTTATTGGTACAGAATTCATGTTTGATGTGAATGAGTGACTGATTGCATTCATTTGACTTGTAATGACAGCATTTCAACACCAGTGGCACATTAGGCAAAGTCATCGAGCTCGAGCACTTCCCATTTGCAGCAAAGTCAGAGAAAAGTCAACAGTGAGTGCCGGGTGGCTCATAAGTAATGGACACAAAAGTACAGACACTCCCCAACCTACGTTCATTCAATTTTACGATTTTATTTTTCTAGAAAAAAAAAAAAAAAAAAAAAAAAAAAAAAAAGTCAAATTTTGAGTTTAGACGTACCTACGTAGTACACTGACATAATGACGCAATGATGTAATGACGCTGCGTCCATTGTTTACAAACGATAGACTGAACGTGCCCCTCCTTCTTCCCAGTTCAGTTATATATATCGTTTTATATATTAGTATATACTGCATGTTACCCTTGTGTTATGACGTTGTCTCTGTGATCTTTGTGTTTACACTGCTTTGCGGACTTTTGTAACCCTAAGCAAATATGGTTGGGCAGAAGCATAAGCCTAATGGCATGGGTGCAAGTCTCATACACAGAGATGAATTAACTATCTGCTCAGATCGGCGCAATCTACCATGCGCATACTCAGTTAAGCAAAGAGAGTTGTAAAATGAATGAAAACCCGAATCCAGAAAAGAAACAGAACTCTCCGCTCTGCTGGTGATTCACATTAGTGCAGGCTGAGTACTAGACAAGTGTTCAACGGCGCCCTTGCTCACTTGAAAGACCGGAAGTCCGGATAACCCACACATATTGTAAGCGTTGATTCACTGTTTTAAGCTTCATGTAAATGTGACTTGGCTCAGCTTCATGTAAAGTGACCATCCGTCGACCATTGGAGCCATTTACAAGCAGAAAGATCGCATCATAGAGAATGTTAGAGGTTATATTTGATACTGTATTTGATATTTGATGAGTGAATTTGATTAAAATGTATCTATTTGAAATCATTTTGCTTGAATTTAATTTATTTGAAATTAATGTTGATATTTGATATATTTGATATTATTTTACAATGTTATGTTTATAATAATTGATTAAGGGGTGTTTTATGAGATACAGTAATGGTATTTATGAATGTATAGTACAGTATGAACGCAAGAATGAAAGGAAAAGTGTACAAGACGGTGTTGAGGCCAACGATGTTGTATGGTTTAGAAACAGTGGCCCTGGGGAAAAGACAGGAGGCAGAGCTGGAGGTAGCAGAGATGAAAATGTTGAGGTTCTTTTTAGGAGTAACGAGGATGGATAGGATTAGGAATGAGCACATCAGAGGGACAGCACATGTAAGACGTTTTGGAGACAAAGTCAGAGAGGCTAGATTGAGATGGTTTGGCCATGTACAGAGGAGGGATAGTGAGTATATTGGTAGTAGGATGCTGAGGTTGGAACTACCAGGCAGAAGGCCGAGAGGAAAACCAAAGAGACGATTTATGAATGTGGTGAAGGCGGACATGAAGGTCATTGGAGTAAGAGAAGAAAATGCAAAGGATAGGGTGAGATGGAGGCAGATGATTCGCTGTGGCGACCCCTGAAGGGAAAAGCCAAAAGGAAAAGAAGAAGTAGTACAGTATGAACGTCATACGTCAATGGAACATACAGTAACAACTTACGTTCGGTCGTCCGGAACCAAACAAAAACGTAAGTCGGGGAGCATCTGTACTTTTTTTGACTGAAGTCCGGTCAAAGGCTGTGTGTTTTATTTGAGATTTGTGTTAGTGCGGTTTGAAAAGAATACAACATCAGCCGCCACGTTTCCACAAGGCATGCTAATTATGCCAACATCCTGTCACCGTGTGAACATTCAACTACCGCTGATAGGTTGGTCACGAGCTTGCAGGCTCAGCAAAACAGCTTCATCCGAGCAACTTCCATCCAAGAATTAAGCACGAGGATATATGCATAATGCACCAGGAAGCACTGTGTAAATCCAAAGTGCATCTTGGACACGTAGTGAAGCCGGTTGTGAAACTCGTTAAGTTTATTTGAGCGACAAGACGTCACCATTGTCAGTTATTCATTTTCCTGAAGAATCTGACGCTGATCACAGGGACTTGGTTTACCTTCTATTGTCCGCTGGTTCAGTTTGGAAAAGTATGTCAATGAGTGTGAAGCTCAAACAGGAGATTTTTTCATTTCTGGAGCTCCTTGAGAACATTGAGAATGTTCCTGAGCTGAAAGATACAGATTGGCTCTGATTTCGCTTTTACTGTGGACAGCCTGACCCACATGAACGAGCTGAATGTGAAGCTACAAGAAAAAACAGTTTGAGCAAGAAATGCAAGGAAAAGTCAAAGCCTTCAATACCAGGCTAGTTTTATTTTTAAAGCAAATGTCAGAGAAGTCATTCGCTCATTTCCCCCACACTGGCCAGGTTAAAAGAGACCCCGCAACATGTGAACAAATCCAGGAGAGCACTGGATGACCTGCAAGAATTCTGCCATCAGTTTCATGATTTTTGAAAAATTGGCAGGCCACTTCAGCTGGTGTCAGGTCCCTTCTCACAAGAGCCTGAAACGGTACCACAGGAGTTGCAGTTGGATCTGATTGGTCTCCAGTGTGACATGATGGTAAAGGAGAAGTTCAACTCCCTTAAACTGGATGAGATTTATGCTCAATTAAGTGCAGCCAAATTAGCAAACATCCAGATGCCGGCACAGAGGATGCTGGTGTTGTTTGGCTCAATGTATGTGTGTGAACAGACTTTTAGCGTGATGAACACCAACAAAGCAACCCACAGATCCAACTGAGTGATGAACACCTCTAATCCGTTCTGAGAATCACAACAGAATTACCACCAGACTCCGACGCTCTGGCAAAAATGTGATCAACAGCACTGTTCCCACTAAAGGGTATGTGAATACAGCGGTACCTCACCTTACAATAATCCCAAGAAAACGAAAAATCCAAGTTACGGAAAACATTTTCCAAAATTTTTTGTCTCTGTATATGAAACAAGTTCTCTTTACGAAACGCACCAAATGAGCCATTCAAACACGTCATTCAAACAATGCACGAGCTGCTCTCCCATAACTATCTTCCAACATCCCATCCCGCTGGCCTCCCATTGGCTAGGAGGGATGACGCAGCTCCCTCCCATTGGCTATCTCCCAACATCCCGGCCGCTGGCCTCCCATTGGCTCGGAGGGATGATGCAGCTCGCTTCCATTGGCTATTATGGAGCTGCATCTCCAATAATGATTTTTATGTAAAGGACAGAGTTACTGCTGTTTCATGAGATTTTTGAGTGTGCTCACTGCTTTTAACCTTCCATAAACATTTGTAAGATTATAACTCTGCTAAGAAGACATGGTCAGCACACGCGCGCACACGTGTGTGCACACACACACACACACGCGCGCGCGATTTGTGATTTCCAGTCCAAGTGAAAAGAAGAAGCGTGCTCGTGGCATGCGGTTGAGTGATATCGCAAAGGAATATGATCAAACCTGTCTACGATCGGTACAATATTGAAGCGAAGGAGGTCTTAAAAGGTATGCTTTTATAATTTTTAAGGGGTTTAGGGGGTAGTATTGGGGGCCTAGGAACAAATCACACGTTTTACATGTAAAATGCGGTTCAATTTACGAAAAATCTAGGTTAAGAAAAAGGCTCTGGAACGGATTAATTTCATAAAGTGAGGTAACACTGTATTTTCATGTTTTTTTTCCTGTTTATGTCTGATATGTACTGTTAAAAAATGCATTTTTTTAATCACAACTTGCTGAGCTGGCCCGTTTGTCAAATTTTGAAAGTCAATGTGGATCCCGAGCCAAAATAATTGCCCACCCCGATCTAGACAGACAGACAGACACAAACGGACAGATAGACATACACAGAGACATGCAAACTGACACAAACACACACACAAACAAACAGACACAGAAAGAGACAGACAGACATACACAGAGACAGACAAACTGACCTTGTGTAGGAAGTCCTTCATCCTCAAAGATATCGAAGCTGTCCTGCTTGCTGCATTGAGTGGTGTGAAGCTCCTCGTTTTCTCCATGATCGTACGGTGTTTGGAGAAGAGTCAGGTTATACTGCAGAGAGTGGCTGAGGTCATAGCTGTAACTACAGGATAAAGAATTTCAAATATCAGAAAGGACATGATGTGAACACGAAACAGTCTGCCTTTACTGTAAACAGTGTTTAAATAAATCAAATCCTGAATGCTTTTGGTTGTCGGCCTCCTCTAGGCACACACCCTGTTCTGCCAATTCCAGTTTGTCGGTTATTAAGCCATCTGGACTTGACATTTCCAGACCCTTGAGCGTAAAAATGTTAATCTTTCACACAATTATCTGAAGTGACCAGTAAAGGATCACTGTACTTCCTAAAAAGTCTTGAGATGCAAGGTAATGGAGAGTATGGTGGAGAAGTGAAGGAGAGAGTGCAGGTAGAGTGGAATGGGTGGAGTGGAAACAGTGGCTGGAGTGATTTGTGATGAAAAGGGTATCTGTGAGAGTGAAGGGATGGGTTTATAAGGCCATAATAAAGCCAGCTATGCTGTATGGTTTTCAAGACAGCAGCGCTGACAAGACAATAGAAGGAGGAGCTGGAAGTGGCAGAGATGAAGATCTGGTGATTTTCTTTGGGATGACAAGAATGGACCGAATCATAGACGAATATGTTACAAAAAAGACTGTTGGAGGATGAAGTGAGATGATCAGAGTGGGTTGGTTTGGATTTGTGCGAAGGAGGTCAGGTCAGGTCAGGTATGAGGGCATGCGCCGGGACGGCACTTCGCTGCGTCCACCAGCCGGCTCCACTCATCCGGCCGTCTCCTCGCGATCGACCAGGCCTGCGCAGGGCCCATACCCCCCCGGCAGGGCAGCCCTTAGCTGCAACAACCACGTCGCACGCGGTCGTCCCCGCGATCGGCTCCAGCCTCTAGGATCCCGAACGGACAGGATCCAGTGTGCTGGGTCCGAAGGAAGGAAACACACCAAGTGCCCATAGTCGCGCAGCTGACAGTCGCGGATCAAGCAGGTTATTCTTACCATCCCCGCATCCCCGAGCACCTTCTGGTTGATAACAAAGTCCCACCAGCGGTATCCGAAGATACGGCGAACGGAAGTCGTAACAAAGGAGTCCAGTCGTCGTCCAAGCTCAACCGTGAGCGTCCATGTCTCACTTGAGTAGAGCAAGACAGGAAGCACAAGGGAGTGAAAGACTCGGACTTTCGTCCGCCTGCTCAGATACCTTGACCGCCACACAGTCCTGTCCAGTGAGTCCATCGCCCCATAGGCTAGACCAAGTCGACGATTGATCTCGGCCCTGCAATCAGTGGAACGATGGACCACGCTGCCAAGGTAAGAGAAAGGCTCCACCATCTCTACTCTTTCACGACCCACAGCGATCAAGTAAACAGCAGCATCCAAGAGGTTGCCGAAAGCCTGGATCTTGGTTTTGATCCAGGAGACTTGCAAACCAAGCGGTTCCGCCTCCTCACCCAACGAAGAGAGAGTCTCCGTCAGGACATCCACCGTTTCCGTCAAGATCACTGCGTTATCGGCAAAGTGCAGATCAGTAATCCGAACGACACACCGCAGGCCGATCCACCCGATACCGCCGCCATGATCCAGTCCATTGCGTTACTGAAGAGAGTGGGGGCCAGAACACACCACTGCCTCACTCCAGTCTCGACCGAAAAGAAGTCAGAGGTGGAGCCCCCACACCTCACAGCACTCTCTGTCCCAGAATACAGCGACGATATCAGCCGGACCAAAGCCGACGGGATCCCACGTAGACAAAGTATGCCCCAGAGGGCCTCCCTATCCACTGAGCCTTGTGAAAATCTATATAGGCGGCAAGGAACCCCCTATCAAACTCCCGTAAGCGCTCGGATAGGACACGGAGGATGCGGTCAACGGTAGACCTCTTTGGTGTGAACCCGGACTGTTCAGGGCGCTGGTGCGCTAGAAGCTGCTGACGGATCCGGTCCAGTAGAATCCGTGCGAAGACCTTGCCCGGAACTGAGAGGAGAGTAACCCCCCGGTAACTGTTGCATTCTCGGGTATCACCCTTCCAGATCGGGACAATAATGCCCCGTTTCCAGTCAGCTGGGATAACACCAGTACTCCACACGGAGCACACAAGAACGAACAGCCACCTGAGGACGGCCTCACCTCCCACCTTAAGCATTTCCACGTGGATACCACAAACTCCCGCAGATTTGCCATCCGCCAAGCGCCACACAGCCCTCCGAGTTTCCTCAAGAGTTGGCGGGTCGCAGCCTGGGGAGGGTCGGCTACAAGAGTTTCAGCATCCCCAATGGCCAGGCTCCGGGCGGGAGGGTCAGCACGATACAACTCCTCAAAGTACTCGGCCCAATGAGTCCTCACTTCCAATTCTTCAGTAAAGACACTACCGTCTGCAGCTTTCACCGTCTGACATCGCGATGTGGACCGAGAGGAACGGAGACTCCGCAACGCCCTGTAAGCCAGGCGAGAGTCACTCGAATTCAAGTGGCCCTCGATAGTCTCACAGAGATCGCGGACCGCAGCCTCCCGATCTCTTTGCACCGCCTTGACAGCTTTGCGCTTCAGGTCCCTGGCCAGTCCGACTCTGCCGTCGAGTTGAGCCTGTCTCGATCTCTCGATGATGTCGATGGTCTCAGAGGAGATGGCAATTCCCGGTCGTTTGGGCGACCTTGATATGCAGCCACAGGACACCTCCAGGATGCAGTCTCTAAAACCAGTCCAGAGAACCTCCATGCCCGCACCCGCGTCCAGATCCTCCAGGGATTCCCCAAGCCTACTGGCGAACTCCGAAGCCACATCAGGGTCCCTGAGTCGGCTTATGTCAAATCGTATTTGACGAGCCAGGGCTTTCTCAGGGCGCCTAAAGCGGATCTTCAGAGTCGCCACCAGAAGCCCGTGGTCGCCCGAGAATAGTTGGGCACTTCTGAAGACACGGCAGTTCTGGACCAGCCGCCAGCGACTACCTACGAGAACATGGTCGATCTCCTTCCTAGTGACGCCGTCGTTGGAGTACCAAGTCCAGCGTCACAGATCCGATCTCTGGAACCACGAGCCAGCAATCCTTAAGCCCCAGCTTTTTGCGAAGTCAAGAAGCATTAAGGCGCTTTTATCGCAGCGTCCAGAGCCGTGGGGACCGACACATGCTTCGTAGCCATCCCGGTTAGTGCCAGTGGTCGCATTGAAGTCCCCCAGTACGATCAGGGTGTCCCTTCCCGGAACCCCCGACACCACCGAGTTGAGCTGGTCGTAGAAGGTTTCCTTCGTAGATCGATCACTTACCCCGGTCAGAGCGTACACTGCGACGATAGAGAGCGTCTCCACTGTGTGAGTCACCCTCAGTCGCATAATACGCTCGTTGACCGGGACCACCTCCGATACCAAAGGAGCCAATCGATCAGCGACGGCAACTCCTTGAGTGTGAAGCCCGTCGGCCTGGCCAGACCAGTAGTAGGTGTACCCACTGACACCTGTCTCGCCGGACCCAGGCCTCCGCACCTCAGAGAGGGCCACAATGCCGACGCCAAGCAGACTAAGCTCCCTTGATACCAGAGGCAGATGAGAGTCGTCCCACAGGGAAGTCACGTTCCATGCGCCGACCCGGACCAACCGCCTCAGATTCAACCAAGGCGACCGAAAGCAGCTGGTGTCCGACACCTTTGCACCGCCCGCGTCACTCACCCTATCACGCCCGACCTGGTTGCTCCAGGATTTCACTCCCATCATGGAGTGGGGGTCCCAGAGGCTTTTCCCCACCCTCCTCATATGACGCCACCTAAGGCAGGCGACGGGGTTACTCCCCCGGAGCAAACTCCAGCGTTTAGGCGTGCGTTTTGCTGCCGTTTTTTAAGAGGGCGGGGATGCAAACCCCACCCCCCGAGGCTCCTCTAGGGCAGGGGCGCCGCTCCCTGACAGGCAAATTCCCAGCGGTACCCTCTGATGACTGGTATACTGATAGAAGAATGTTGAGGATGGAACTGAATGGTAGGAGCAGAAGAAGGAGGCCAAAGAGAAGATTCAGGGAGGACAAGCAGGTGATTGGTGTGACGAAGAGGGATGGAGAGGACAGGGTGAGATACAGAAAGATGTGGAGACCCCTAACAGGAGCAGCTGGAAGATGAAGACGACAACAGCCTTTATATCTGAATACCAGTTGCCCTATTCCCATTTAGTATGTACCAGTACAGTGGTACCTTGTCTTACGAGTGTCTTTTCTATCGAATTTTCCATGATACGAGCTTCGATCCCACCAAAAATCTGCCCCATCCAACGAGCAAAATTTTGATTTATGAGCTCTGCTGGGGAAATGGTTTTTCCAGGCCGATTAGCCTCGTATTCTTCCGCGTGTATTCCTCCGCGCTTCGAGAACGCCTTGTGCAGTTCTTCTTATTCTCTGTGGCGTACCCTAAAGGAAGAAATAACCCCCCCCCGACTATAAATAGTGTTCACTGCACTTCATAACGTTTGCTTGGTGCTTTTTCCCTACACCATAGGGAACAGTGGGAGCGCCACTGCCGCCTATTGTAGAGGATGCGCAATTACACTTAATTCTAGTACAGTATGGCAAAAAAGCATGTTCACCAGGATCATACGCGTGCCCCACTATTTGAGAAGCACTGGCCTTGTAGAAACTCACCATGAGCCTTTCCTTGCTGGCATCCGTAGCATGCACGTGCACAAAATTCTCCTCCTCCTCTGTTATGCACCACCTCATGCTTGCCCACGAGACATCTTCATGTCCACGTGGCATCTTTGTCGCAGTCGATGATTGGAAGGGTTAGTTGACTTATCGTTTATTCTTGTTTTATTATTATTTATAATTCATTATTATAATAATGTTAATGTACATGTATTATTATGACATTTATTGTTTGTACATGTTTATCTGTAATATATTAGGTCAAATATATGTGTTTGTGTCAGGTTATACGAGTTTGGGAGGGAGTTGGAGCGGATTAATTGGTTCCCTATTATTTTCTATGGGAATTTTTGTTTTATCAAACGAACTTTTTGAGTTACAAGCTTGCCCTTGGAACGGATTAATTTCGTAAGTCAAGGTACCACTGTATCGGTTATCTGAGCCCTTTGCTGTGGGTGGCATGGTGATGTACTCATTAACACATTTACCTCACAGCAAGAAGGTCCTGGGTTTGATTCCCAAACTCGACGAGGCCACTACTGTATGGAGTTTGCATGTTCTTTTCTCCAAGCTTGCCTGGTTTCCTCCGAGGACTCTGGTTTACTCCTATAGTCCAAAGATGTGCCCATTATGCTAACTGATTGTTCCAATTTGCCCTAAGATGCGGATGTGAATATGAATGATTGTATATGTTGGCCGTGCAATGGTAACCTGCTTTCACCCAGAATTGGCTGAGATAGGCTCCAGCCAAAACTCCATTCTCTATCAGGCTCTCAAGTAGAATGTATGCTGTTTTAAATATCAAAGAGCTATATAGACCAATTCTTTTTCAAATCCAAGGTTGTTCAAAAATAAAGCATAGGCTGTATACACACACACACACACACACACACACACACACACACACACACACACAAACGGTGACAAGGACACACAAAGACAGATATAAGAACACAAAACAGCCAGAAGATCAGTATCACAAAGGTAACTCAAGGTTGCCAGGGATCACAGGCTGACCTCCCCGAGCTCATTATACTGTTACAGGACACAAGTTTAAGCTCAGGTGCAGCTAAATTAAGAGCCAATCATACCGTGTTCTGAACAGAATGTACGTAAACACACACACACACACACACACACACACACACACACGACATGTGATTTTATCATTCTGTGGAAAGCATCCGTGTACACTCACCTGAAATAGAAGTTACTGGACAGGTCTACATTCTGGAACATTCTAACATATCTGCAAGAAAAGAATGATTGGTTCAGAAAAAAAAACATAAATAAAAGTAAACTCAAAGGGAACAGCAAACATGGCCTGGTGTATACTTGCATGAAATAAAACATTAAAATAATCGGACATGCGACCTGGTTTCATGATAGCACCCGCAAGATGTGATAAACACTCAAGAATAGAAAAAAATGTATTCATTATTGTTTTTATGGAGTCAATTTGATGATACCCCTGATCATCTTACCTGAAGATCATTTATCACACAGGCATGTAATGAATTTACCTGAGGGACGTTACAAATGATCAGTTAGTCGTTTATTATTGGTGCAGATTACAATTTCCTGATGAGTGGGCCTGGGGGTTTATATTGTAAGGAATAAGTTAAAGGGATGCTCGACTACAGCATCATCCCACAAGGCACAGGCAGAGTGTGAATTATAATTCAAGGTTAGTGTGACACATGCTTACATGAGACAGCATGGGCCAAATGTTAGCGTGATGCAGACACACACAAAAGATCAGACTTACTAAGTTGTTTGCCCCTGTTAAGAGCAATTATATAAAAAAAGTGTGTCATCCAGTGTGTGATGCCCAACCATAAAAACTATGCCCAGATCACACGACAAGACTTGACGTGTGCATTCGGGAAGATGCAAAAGAATAAATAAACAAATCAATTAAAAAAAGTAGGACGGAAGCAAACTGCTCCAGATTTTTTATATATATATATATATATATATATATATATATATATATACACACATATACACAGATGCTCCCCGACTTACGTTTTTAATTGGTTCCGGACGGCCGAACGCAAGTTGAAAGTGAACGTAAGTTGTAACAGTTATGTATGACGTATGACGCTCATACTGTACTATACATCCATAAATACCATTACCGTATCTCATAAAACACCCCAAAATCAATTATTATAATCATAACATTGTAAAATAATATCAAATAATATCAACATTAATTTAAAATAAGTCACTTATTTATACCGAGTCACTTGACATGAAGCTCAAAACAGCCTCAAAACGCTGACAATATGTGAGGCGCTCAAAACCGAAAATACTGTAGTGTACTTGCAAAAGTAGTGTACTTGCTGTGGGTTATATGGACTTCCTGTCTTTCAAGTGAGCAAGGGCGCTGTTGAACTCGTTTAGAACACAGCCTGCACTGATGTGAATCACCAGCAGAGCAGAGAGTTCTCTTTTCTGGATTCGGGTTTTCATTAATTTTACAACCCTCTTCGCTTAACCGAGTATGCATGGTAAATTGCGCCAATCCAAGCAGATAGTTAATTCATCTGTGTGTATGAGACTTGCACCCATGCTAGTAGGCTTATGCTTCTGACCAACCATATTTGCTTAGGGTTACAAAGGTCCGCAAAACAGTGTAAACACAAAGATCACAGAGATGATGTGTTAACATAAGGGTAACATGCTATATAACAGATATATATATATATATATACACACACACACACATATAACTGAACTGGGAAGAAGGAGGGGCACGTTCAGTCTGTCGCTTGTAAACAATGGACGCAGCATCATTACGTCATTGCGTTAGCGTTCTACATAGGTGCATCTAAACTCAAAATTTGACTTTTTTTGAAGGAAAAAACGTAAAATCGAAAAAACGTAAAATGGATGAACGTAAGTCATTGAGCATCTATATATCTCTATATATATATATATCTATATATCTATATCTATATATATACACATACATACATACACACACACACACACACACACACACCGGATTCCAAAAAAGTTGGCACACTGTACAAATTGTGAATAAAAACTGAATGCAATGATGTGGAAGTGCCAGATTTCAATATTTTATTCCGAATGGAACATAGATGAGAGGGTCAAAAGTTTAAACTGAGAAAATATATAATTTTAAGGGAAAAATATGTTGATTTTAAATTTCATGGTATGAACCAATCTCAAAAAAGTTGGGACAAGGCCATTTTCACAACTGTGAGGCATGCCCTCTTCTTACAATAGTCTGCAAACGTCTTGAGGAGACAAGTTTCTCAAGTTTAGAAATAGGAATGCTTTCCTATTCTTGTCTAATACAGGTCTCGAACTGATCAACTGTCTGGGCCTTCTTTGATGCGCCTTCCTCTTTACGGTGCACTAAATAACCCCTGCGCTTCTGGGTCCTATTTAGAAATGGCTTCTTCTTTGTACTGTAGCGTTTCAGCTAGCAACAGCGGCTGGCACGGTGGATTGTGTTCCCCGACAATGCTTTCTGGAAGTATTGCTCAGCCCATTCTGTGATTTCCCTTACAGTAGCATTCCTGTTTGTGGTGCAGTGCCGTTTAAGGGTCCGAAGATCACAGGCATCCAGTATGGATTTCGGCCTTGACCCTTACACACAGAGATTGTTTCAGATTCTCTGAATCTTTAGATGACGTTATGCACTGTAGATGATGATAACTTCAAGCTCTGCAATTTTTCGCTGGGAAACACCTTTCTGATATTGCTCCACTATCTTTCTGAGCAACATTGGGGGAATTGGTGACTCTCTACCCATCTTCGATTCTGAGAGACACTGCCACTCTGAGAAGCTCTTTTTATACTCAGCCACATTGCCAATGGACCTCATTAGAGGTAATTGGTCTTCCAGCTGTTCGTTATAAGCGCAATTGACTTTTCCAGCCTCTTCTTGCTACCGGTCCCAAGTTTTCTGAGATTTGTTGACACCGTGAACTTTAAAATCAGCATATTTTTTCTTAACATGATACATCTTTTCAGTTTAAACTTTTGAGCCTGTCATCTGTTCTATTCTGAATAAAATATTGAAATTTGACACTTCCACACCATTGCATTCAGTTTTTATTCACAATTTGTATAGTGTCCCAACTTTTATGGAATCCAGTTTGTATATAATATTCTTACAGACCTTGAATGAATTATAATTACTCATTTATCTTATTCAATCCATCCATTTAGCTTCACGAACAGTCATTATATTCAGTGAGCTGCATCTCCACTTAACCAGAAGGTTTCAGACACACCTACGGTTGTACCACTTGACAAGAGTGAGCGACCTTGAAAAGGAGCTGCTTGGAATTTTTTTTTAAACCCAAATTTATTTGCCAAAAAAATGATGCACATACACAAAGAACATCAAAACACTACTCTAAATTTATTCAACAACTATCTAGCAGGTGGTGCAACAACAATAGGCAGCCGTGGTGGCCTGGTGATAAGATGCTGGATTACTGATCCCAAGGTTGGGGGTCCAAGCCCCAGTTTCAAGGGTTCTCACTGCTGTCCCCCAGTGCAGCTAACTGGATTATCGAAGGCCGGCCGTGTCTGTCTCTTACTGTCTGTGGTGAGAGGTTCATGTAAAAGAAACGTTGCTGACTTTCGCAAAGAGTAGCTTCATCAATACGTTTCCACACTGCGATGGCCTGGTGCGCTGTCCGGAGCTGTGCTCTGCCTTCTCCCAGAGACAGCTGAGATGAGCGCAAGCCTCCCTGTGACTCTAATGAGGATTAAGGTAGGTAGGTAGGTCTGTTGGGTTTTTACATCCGAGCCTCGTGGCTCCTCAGGCTGGTGCTTATCCCCGGATTCCATAGCATGAAGCGACCAGGAGTTCAACTCCCCCTGGACGGGACGCTAGTCCATCGCAGGTTACCTTCCCAGTATATTTTTACTGGTACCCATTTATACTGCTGGGTGAACAGAGGCACACTTGTGGTTGAGACCTTGCCCAGGGGTCTTAGCACAGTGAGGGTCTCAGTGGGATTCGAACTCACAACCTCCTGATCATGAGCGCAGCACCCTAACCACTACGCTACCGGCCCCAAATTGAGGATTAAGCTGTTGAGAAAATTAATGAATAAACTATATAGTCTTCATTGTTCTGTGAACATCCTACCCCTTCTGATCTCGAAAGCTAAGAGGTAAGATCGAACGTGAATAGCAGTTTGCAACTGTTACCTTCCACCCCTGAAATGTTCTCGAATTCGCTGCGAGACATCCACGTGGCATAGCATTTTGGTCACCTGGATCATTAATTTCAAACATATCACTAAACGAGGCTCTAATACAGCGCTGTCTCAAATGGTCCGCACGTGCAGGACGTTTGCAAGGAGTTGCAACAAGTTGGAGACTTTCACACGGAAAGTTAGGGACTTGCTAGTGTCCACCATATTCTGTATGTTTTGTCATCATTTGTCGTTTATTTGTGCTAATTACACACAAATAAGAAGCGAGTGGTTTGAGAACAAATGCAAACTGATTTACGACGGGATATTCACCTCCCCTTCCACCCCCAAACATCTGCAAACCAATTGCAAATGACTCACAAAACTTTTGGGAGATATATGCATGACAGCACACAGACAAGAAGGACATCAAACAGGGATGAATGGATTGAAAATCCTGTTATCTGTCAGATATCCATTATCGCTACTCAACAAGAAGTGACTGCTGCTTTAAATTTTCTAACCTATCACGGTGCAGATGGGAATGGATCTGAAAATAAACTTTTTGAAATCTTGTTGAGCTGGACAGTTCTTAAGCATTAAAATCCTGTTGCAAATTCTAAGCAAATCGGATGTAGGCGACAAATTTGCTTCTGATAATATTATTTATTCTACTTTCTTCAAATCTCCATGACTCCACCCCTTTAAACTGCAACTCGTGTCTTTATTGATTGGACTCTGAAAGTATACTGACCTGGCTTCATCAGGATGTGTGATCCTTACTGAGTCATTCGGGATATAAATCATGCTGGTGTCTTCTATCTTATAGATGGAGTGGCCCCCGATGTCAGCCATCTTGCGTCGCTTGGTGATCAGAACGATGTAGTAGCCTTCCAGGAAACGGACAAAACCTAAAAGATGGCGGATGAGGATTATAACCTACTCTAAGCAGTCCGCACTTTTTACAAAGAATTCTTGGTGTACAACAGTGACCGGACATCGAGTACAAGGTAAACATATGCTAAATATGGCATCCAAAGCAAAAAAAAAAAAAAAAAAAAGGACAAGTATAACACAGATGTTGACTTCCTGTCAAAGGCATATGAGGCATGTAAATGATGATTAACCTAAGTGGGACAGTACAGTGCTTACTGCTCAGAAGTTAAATAATAATGATGAATGATGGTGGTATGAAACAACATTTCATCAAGCTAGAAATAGGTCAGTAATACTACCAGGTCAATACAGTGTCTCATCTCTAACAATCCTATTGGACTACACTGTTATGCAAGTGTGTCATTTTAAGCCTAATCCTTTTGTCCCCTTCAAAAAAGTGTTTGATGTCATTGTATGGCTGCATGGGATACTCAGCCTCATAATAATTGTCTACGTTGCACCAATGTTCAATAAATCTGTGTCGGTCACGAATCAAGCAGCTCTTGCTCATGACAGTCACAAACCGGAAAAAATATCCGAGATTTACAAAGATATCACTGGGGTGTCAAGTAATGGACTTCTTTATAAAAAAAAAAAAAAAAAGACTAATGAGCTTGATCAAGCTTATTTATAGAGTTTTCTTCTTTAAAGTCATTCATTTTCTAAGTCGCTTAATCCTATTAGGGTCACAGGGGGGCTCTTTGCAGTCAATTATGGGCGAGGACTCGTCAGGCCATCGCAGAGCCACCACACCCACAACCATTCACACTCAGATCTCTGGGTGATTTTTGAAACAGCCAATTAGGCTACTGTGCATGTTTTTGGAGTACGGGAGGAAATCAGAGTACCTGGTGGAAAACCTACGCAACCACAGGGAGAAGATGCAAACTCCACACTGAAAGGTCCAAGCCCAGGATTCAAACCCAGGACCTTTTTGGTGTGAAGCAAACATCCTCGCCATGATGCTACTGTTGCACCCTGCTTTAAATCGTCACTATAAATAAGAAGCTGTAATAAGCCTTGAATATGTTTTATTGGTGTATCATTGTGTTAATTTCCTAATTATTGCTGACAAATGCTAGTTAAAGCTCCCGAGGCTCCGGTGCGTCGACAAGTTTGAATCCTACCGTAGCCATTCATGACCAGGAGTCTATGGGAGCTGACTGGTTGAGCTCTCACGGGAGGGAGAGGGGGGTAGGACATGTAACCCTGTAACTCTCAGCAATCACCAGCCATTCTAGGTGCGTCTGTGAGCTCATAATTGCAAAAGGGGAGGACAGCGAATTCCCTCCAAGTGTGTTGGGTTGCCCCTGAATGCGCATGCGCAGCATTTCATAAAGAGGCGGGTGGTAGCATTGCATGTCATGTAGGATGCTTACGCCCCCCCCCCCCTGGTTTCTGGTGCTTTTTTGTAATAGGGAGGCAACACTCGGCCGGTGGAAATTGGATGAATGTATAGGTTGGATAAATTTGTATAGTTAGTAGTAGGTACATAAATAAAACTTATCTTTATTCAAAACATTTATAAGAACTTCATTCAAAGCATGGATGCGGTCACTGATAACAATCAGGACAATGGATCTGCTAATAGCTAGCTCCTGTCTACACAAAACAACAGTACATTGCCATTAAAAAAGTATAAAATCTGACGTATAGAGTCTAATATATATATACAGTGGTACCTTGATATACAAAACCAATCCGTTCTGAGGGCAAGCTCATAAGTTAAGATGTTCATTCAATAAAACAAACCTGACATAAACATGTATATTTGACCGAATATATTAAAGATAAACATGTAAAAGCAATAAATATTTCAAAATAATAGTAGTCGTAATAATAATAATAATAATAATAAATACATGTACATTAACATTAATAATAATAAAACAAGAATAAACAATAAGTCAACTAACCCATCCGTTCATTAACCGCGGCAAAGATGTCACGTGGGCAGGCATGAGTTGGTGCGGAAGAGAGGAGGAGGAGAATTTTGTGCATGTGCACGCTACGAATGCCAGTGAGGAAAGGCTCGTGGTACGCTCCCACAAGGCCAGTGCTTCTCAAATAGTGGGGTGTGATGCCGAGAGGGAGGGATGCTTTTTTTGTCATACTGTACTAGAACATGTAATTGCGCATCCTCTACAGCAGGTGACAGTGGCGAGCACCACTGCCACCTACTGTAGATGATGCGCAATTACACAAGGTGGCAAAAAGCACTGAGCAAACGATATGAAGTGCAGTAAACACTATTTATAGTCACAGGGGACATCACAGAAAATAATTTAGAAGCACTGCACAAGGCGTTCTCTGAGTGTGGAGGAATACACGTGGAAGAATATGAGGCTAATCGGCCTGGAAAAGCCATTTCCCCAGCAGAGCTCGTAAATCAAAATTTTGCTCGTTGGATGGGGCAGCTTTTTGGTTGGCTCGAAGCTCATATCATGGAAAATTCGTTATAAAAGACACTTGTAAGTCAAGGTACCACTGTACTTCTCTATATCAAATGGATATGGTCATTACCCTTAGCCCTCGCTCATGAGCATGAGTCACTCATTTTCAAATATAGATGACCCAGTAAAACCTCCCACATGACGAGCTGGCTATGGCACACCCTCCCTTTGGCCAGTGACAGCTGAGATATTCACCAGCCTCCCCATGCTCCTAGCAGGATTACGCAGTGTGGCAAATGAATGAATAAATGAACAAATAAGTTAATTAACTATGACTTAATTACTGTAAGCTTGAAGCACCTGCACTGCCAGTACTGTAGATGCTTTTCAAGTTGTTCCAGAGCACTGGAGTTTTGCTCAGGCAGTGTATCAACCATTTTTGACTCTTGCAATTTGGACACCTATGCACCCAACCCCTTCTATTTATCCGACTTCATTATTAATCTTCTTTATGTCTGATTGTGGTGACGTCCGCGCACAACTTGACATTTCCAACCCAAAAGTGAGGAGACAGAACAAATCAGAGATGAGAAAAGGGAGATTTATTAAAAACCGCTCAATTTCCAGGGGCCTGAAAGGCTAAAGAAGAAAAGAATTACATAATAAATTGATCAGCTGTGGTGGATCCAAAGAAAAAAATAAAGGGATAAACAACACAGGTGCCAGATATTCATTCTTTCATTCATTTTCTAAGCCAGTTAATCCTAGTTAGGGTCATGTGGAGGCTGGCCCCCATCTCAGCCAGCTCTGGGTGAGGGCGGGGTACATCCTGGACAGCTCACAAGGTCATCGAACGGACAACCATTCACACTCACTCGCACATGTAAGGCCAATTTATAACAGCCAATCAGCTGCCTGTACATGTTTGCGGTCTGTGGATGGAAACCCGAGTACCCGGAGGAAACCATCCAACCATCCATCCAACTAACAATCACAAGGAGAATATACAAATTGCACACAGAAACACTCTGAGCCCAGGACTTCTTGCTGTGAATTGGACATGCTAACCACTGCGCCATCATGTCATCGACAGATGTTTATTCATATCCTAATTTATTCCGTTGAAATGGAACCTTACCTACAATACCAAAAGCATTTACTGCTCTGGAAAGTCCGGAGGAACCCTTCTGTCCAATCTTGGTGCGGTTTCCAAGGTCCAACCTTCCCAAAACCTCACGAACCTCCTGCTGACTGTATACATGCTGAACAAGTGCATAAGAACACAGAACAGTTGTATTAAATTCACTGAAATACACAAACAAGGCACTTTACATCATCCATCTATGAACCAGGGATATCCATCAAACACCTGGATACACAATTTTAGTCAAGTCACACACCTGTAGTCAGACATTGGGACCATTGGCCACCCTGATGATTGATAAATTTGACATTGAGTAACGTGCAGCAATATCTGGTAACCTGAATGTCAAGTGCACCACCCTCAGGTCAACCTAGCTGAAATGTTGAGGACATGATTCATCACCAGTGCCAAAGGCACTGCAACTACCCAGCATACCCAGCAGCTAATATTTCAAACATCCAACATCCTTTAATCCTGAACTACCTGTACTGTAATTGTACCAAAAATAGTCATGGGATGGGGTTAGGATGGTGGAGTTGAATTTGGGTACAGGGGTCAGCTGCTTGCAAGGAAAGACTACATTTAAGAAAGTATGCATAAAATAAATCTCACCTTGTCATCAATAATGACCAGATCTCGTGGTTCAGTTCGGTCAATCTTGAGGACCCGGTGTTTGGTTTGAGCATTATTACTTCCCACCAAAAAGTATCTCTGATGGCAGAAAAAAAAAAGTTAATGTAAATTTGACACACAATAAACCGTATTTGACATAATAAGTGTAATAACCCCCCCCCCCCCATTTCTTTTTTTTTATCTTACGTCTAATAACTGCCCATGTGTACTGGGAGCAAAATCGTACATCAAACTTACTTTTTTCGATCAGTCTCTGTAACAGTAAAATGAGGCGTTCACTGCCTGTAAAAGTGAGTTTACATGGTATTTTAAGACCCCTGCCACTGGGGAATGTCTATAATGTTCATCACACATTTGATTGTTCCACCATGCTTTAAAAAACAGGAAAATATTTTGCTGTGTTTTCTTGGTAAATGTTCAACAACCAATGAACCATTAAAAACTGCTACAGCAAAACTATCGGGCACTGTGAATGAATGAATGAAGCGATGAGCCAGATATGGACCTATCAGAAAGTGATGAGTATTTTTCACCCGATTCTCCTGCGCACTAACGTCATAAATCTATAGATGTTCCTGGCCATGTGCTTCTTTTTATGTTCGTGTTGAATGGTTCAAAACACCATGTGCTTAAGTTGACGTTAGTGTTAATAGGTTCGATTTTACTTCCGGGAAAGTGTTTAAAGGGACAGCCCCAGGAGGGAAAAGTAAAAGGTCTTTTTTTCTTTAATTTATGATGTTTTCTGTTTATTTTCAGCTTTCATGTAAGTAGTTTGGTTGATACCACAAATTAATAACACAAATACCAGGAAAACTATTTTATTGTTCTGTTATTATTCATGTTTTCCACCTTGATGGTAATAAGCACTTACCGTTACACTCCACTGGTAACATTTTAATAAGCACTCACCCATTCCAATTTTTTAAGCACCATGGGCACTAATCACGGCTAAATCATGGTAAATTTAAATAAATTATAGTAATTCATTCACTGAATTGCATTGTCCTACTAAGATCACGGGGATGCTGGAGCCTTTCCTAGCCGACTCTATAACCATGAACAGCTTACCAGTCCATCACAGGGCTACCAAACACACACACACACACACACACACACACACACACACCTAGGAGCAATCTAAAACATCCCAATGGTTTAATGTACAAAACTCTGGACTATGGGAAAAAACTGAAGTACCCAGAGGAAATTCATGCAAGCACAAAGGGACAACATTCAAAATCCATATATATATCCCCAAGCCCAGAATTTGAACCTAGGATCATCATGCATTGGGTTTTCATGAGCTGCCTTAAGCTCATCCACAGTGTTGGCTCTGGTGTCTCTCAACTTTCTCTTCACAATATCCCACAGATTCTCTATGGAGTTCAGGTCAGGAGAGTTGGCAGGCCAATTGAGCACAGTAATACCATGGTCAGTAAACCATTTAGCAGTGGTTTTGGCACTGTGAGCAGGTGCCAGGTCGTGCTGAAAAATGAAATCTTCATCTCCATAAAGCTTTTCAGCAGATGGAAGCATGAAGTGCTCCAAAATCTCCTGATAGCTAGCTGCATTGACCCTGCCCTTGATAAAACACAGTGGACCAACACCAGCAGCTGACATGGCACCCCAGACCATCACTGACTGTGGGTACTTGACACTGGACTTCAGGCATTTTGGCATTTCCTTCTCCCCAGTCTTCCTCCAGACTCTGGCACCTTGATTTCCGAATGACATGCAAAATTTGCTTTCATCCGAAAAAAGTACTTTGGACCACTCAGCAACAGTCCAGTGCTGCTTCTCTGTAGCCCAGGTCAGGCGCTTCTGCTGCTGTTTCTGGTTCAAAAGTTGCTTGACCTGGGGAATGCGGCACCTGTAGCCCAGTCCACTGATTCCACAGGTCCCCCAAGGTCTGGAATCGGCCCTTCTCCACAATCTTCCTCAGGGTCCGGTCACCTCTTCTGGTTGTGCAGCGTTTTCTGCCACACTTTTTCCTTCCCACAGACGTCCCACTGAGGTACCTTGATACAGCACTCTGGGAACAGCCTATTCGCTCAGAGATTTCTTCTGTGTCTTACCCTCTTGCTTGAGGATCTCAATGACGGCCTTCTGGACAGCAGTCAGGTCGGCAGTCTTATCCATGATTGCGGATTTGAGTAATGAACCAGGCTGGGAGTTTTTAAAAGCCTCAGGAATCTTTTGCAGGTGTTTACAGTTAATTGGTTGATTCAGATGATTAGGTTAATAGCTCGTTTAGACTACCTGAACATGATATGCTAATTTTTTGAGATAGGGATTTTGGGTTTTCATGAGCTGTATGCCAAAATCATCAGTATTAAAATAATAAAAGATCTGAAATATTTCAGTTGGTATGCAATGAATCTAAAATATATGAAAGTTTAATTTTTATCAGTACATTACAGAAAATAATGAACTTTATCACAATATGCTAATTTATACAGAGTAGGCCCTTGACTATTCGCGGTTTTGCATCCACGGTTTGAGTATTCGCTGACTGCCGAGCAACCGGCACATGATTCAAATTCAGCCAATGGCTGTCCTCCTTTCTCCCGATTGGTTGAGCTGATGTCCGCCCCTTTTTCCTCATTCGCGTACAAGTGGTCAATGAGCCTCTTTTTTGTGTGTGTTTTAATTACCAGTTAAGCTCTATGATACCACTCAAACGCTATGCGTCTTCTCTGGCTAAGATGATAGAAACCGCTGGATGTCTCTTCTGAAGAAATAAGACTTTCTCCTAAGAAACGACGGTTTTCTCTGAACTGTTGTATTAAAATATTTTTCAGTTATTATTCCAGTACAGTACCTAAGTTCATGGTTATGCGTGAAATTTTAAGTTCAAATGTGTTGTTACTGATGAACATTATAGACGTTCCTCAGTGGCAGGGGGTCTTGAAATAACGTGTAAACTCACTTTTACTGCCACTGAATGCCTCATTTTACTGTTACAGAGACTGATCGAATAAAATTGGTAAGTTGGATCTACGATTTTGCTCCCAGTACACATGGGCAGTTATTAGACGTAAGATAAAAAACACGGGGGGGGGGGGGGGGGGGGGGTTATTGGGGCAAGTCGCTTATTACGTCGAATACGGTATATATATAAAACTACAATGTTTAAACTTGTGAATGCAGCATATTCTTTTGAGCAACACTGAATACCAGCACTCTTATTCTACCGCACTGCCTGGCTGTCATGTTCCTTACAGCCCATCCTATAAAATAGTGGTTGTACAGTAACACATTTCTTCGCTGTTAATATCACACAATGCAGTACTGCAATAGACTCAAACAGCACGGCACTGTCTGTCTCCTGTACATCCACAAATACATATTGATGGCTTCTTCAAAAGTAAGAAAGGAAAAACGACATCAAAGAATAAGTCCACTGATCCATGTTTCAATACAAGACCAATTTGTCAGTGCTCGGAGGATTGAAACCGAAACACAATCGATCTTGAGGTCTTGTGTAAACTACGGCAAAGTTTCAGGGGGCACGTGTCAGTCATGATTAATTCGATACCAATCCAGAGTGCAAGTTTGATATTTACTATATATGCACACGGTTGAAAGAAAGGGGTCAGACTGATCATATGCAAGTTTGAACAGAGAGACATCCAGACAGATTTTACAAATAAGTCTGACCATCACACTCAAGATCATGCTCCAGGTTTATTCCATCTTTGCAGTGAGATTTAACCTCAAGTCTTCATAGAAGAATTTCTACTAGAGTTTAGAACACAATTGTGCAAACTTGTGATTAATCTGCTTTTGCCAATAGACACAATAAATGAGCATTCCAGTCCCCCAATAGATGTTTAGAGTAAGGATTTGGATTCTAAAAGAGTGTAATCGTTTCTGCTGTTTATAAAGTTCAGGCTCAGTTCCAAGCAGCAAAGATAAACTGCAATTTTAGAGTATACAATAAAATCCTATACACTTGTTTCTTATTTCAAACTTTGGCAACAGCTTGAGGAAGAACCACATAGAAATGGTTGAATTAGGCATGGAGAAGCAGCTCGACTCTGCCACCCAGTGTCAAGAAAAGAACATACATATTAAAAACATGCAAATCCCTGCTTCATTCAAAAAAGAAAAAAGTGGGGGATTTATTAAAATTAAAAATTTATGATACATACCGCCCTGGTCTCGTATAGAACCAGTTTTTGGACCCCGCTAATCATAGATGCTGTCAGAGGCATTATGACAATGATGATGATGATGAATCAATACACCAAAACACACTGATCAAAACAACCTGCCAAGACAGAAAAAGACATTTCATTGTCTCACCTCATTTTCTATTTATTTGTCTATTTATAGATGTATACATCCCTGAAGTAATGATGCAATCCACTATACTTATAACCCAGAGAAACTTTCTGCAGTTTCTTGTTCCTAGTCAACACCTTATGAGACAGGAATATTTAGCGTGAAGTATCAGAGCTGCAGGTCTCTTTTGGGCTTTTTAACCCGAGCCAAAGTGGCTCATCAGGCCGGTGCTTATCCCCAGGTTCCATAGCCTGAAGCGCCTAGTAGTATAATTCCTCCTGGATGGGGGCGCTAGTCCATCGCAGGTTACCTTCCCAGTATATTTTACTGGTACCCATTTATACTGCTGGGTGAGCAGAGTCACACTTGTGATTAAGACCTTGTCCAGGGGTCTTAGCACAGTAAGGGTCTAACTGGGATTTGAACACACAACCTCTCTTTCATGAGTGCAGCACCCTAAACACTACGCCACTGGCCCAACTACAGCTGCAGGTCTAATGGTGTCTAAATTACACCTAGGGACAGCATCACAGTCACAGAGTCTCTAGAATTACTAGCATTTGGAATGTAGCATCTCACACCTGTAAATAATTCACAGAATTAAGAATAAAAGCTTTCTCAACACATTATAAGAGCAGGTTTCATGCAACATTAGTTGTGCATATTATAACAGCAGGAACAATCATTATGGTTTTCGGGAGAAGACACTTTTTGAGAGACATGTTGATCAGGCTGATGTGGAACTCGGTACAGAGAGAATTTCCCATTCAATCCCCACGATATTTTTCAGCAAGCTTTCCATTACTATGTAGTTTAGGGGGAGAAAAAAATGAATATCTGGGGAAAACAAAACAAAAAAAAACATTTCTGCCCTCCACATGTACTTTCCGGAGAAGACATTTTTAAAGGACAAAGGATCCCAACAAAATCACTTTTATAAATTATAAATAGAGCTTAGAAGTAGCAGAACATCTTTCTAGATCAGGGATCACCAATGTGGTGCCCATGGGCACCAGGTAGCCTGCAAGGACAATATAAGTTGCCTGCAGACAGGCCTAAGGCTCCATAGTGCCACTCTCCATTGAGCTGCATCAAAAAAAATTTTAAATACATTTTTAAATCAAATCAATATCTTCACATAGATGAATATCATTAATTATTAATAATAACATATAATTAAAGGTAAATTGAGCAAATTTGTAATTTCAGAGGTGTGTATCGACCTGGTATCCCTTCGCATTAATTGGTACCCAAGAAGTAGCTCTCAGTTTCAAAAAGGTTGGTGACCCCTGTTCTAGATTGTATGAAAATACCCCAACAAAAGTAAATTCTGGGTAGTAAGAAAGAAGCAATTCAGAATTTTATCAGGTCAAAGCTACTCTTCTTATTACAGTGGAGAGAATGAAATTCTACACTTGGTCAACATTTGAGCATTTTTTTCCTTTGATTGCATGATTTATCAGAAAAGATTGCACTAGCTGGCCCTCCTCTTCCTCTGCACAACAATAAACAAGAAGCAGTCATAAACTATGCAAGTGTCAACTTAAAGAGGTAAAGAGGTCACGTGTATGATTTTAAAGAGACAACCCTGGCCATCACAGCCCTTACCACATTTGTGATGCTATTTTAATGAATTAAATTTATTAATATGAATTAAATACTATAATGTTGCATAGATCTAAAATAATGTAATATACAGTACTAATACTGTAATTTATAAAAATCACTTTAAGTATATGTTCACAAAATGAAAAATACCTGATAATTTGGAATTGTTGGTGTTCAGTGACGACCTTTGTTTATAACCTTTATTATGTATCTCGAGTTCCTCGGAGTCTCATCAGGACTCGTTATGTTTTAAGTTTGAATGCAGTTCAATACCTCACACCTACTATTTAATAATAAACTACTGAAACAAAAGATAAAAATAACGTGTACACTGGTTTAGGATTGAGATTAACAGGACATGGAGCTGCTGTTGAACTGAATATCCAGTGAACAAATTCTGAGCGTCTTAAAATAATATTATTAAAACAATCTACATAATAACAATACAGAACCGGACACTACATCATACTTACAGATAGAAGAATTAAAGATTTAATATTGCTATTACTCCATTTTGCACTGAAAGAGAAAAAAAAATTCCCTTCCTGTCAGGTGACAATACTTCAGCTGATACGGAAACTCAACAGGGACAAAGCGTACCACTGGTTTAAAGAAAACGCAAAGCTAAAATCGTTGTGTAGTGTATTGGCCATACCTGACGTTATAATTGACTGTATTTATTTTTC
Source organism: Plotosus lineatus (assembly GCA_024760905.1). Taxonomy (NCBI): domain Eukaryota; kingdom Metazoa; phylum Chordata; class Actinopteri; order Siluriformes; family Plotosidae; genus Plotosus; species Plotosus lineatus. The sequence goes on from CM045731.1 coordinate 18,218,025, forward strand.
AGATGTTTTATATACACTTATATTATTATTATTAGTAGTAGTAGTAGTAGTAGTAGTAGTATCACTCAGTCACTCATTTGCCAAGCCACCTCATCCTATTACGCTTGCAAAAAGGCTGATGCCTATGTCAGCCTTCACTGGGCAAAGGCAGGGTAAACTCTGAACAGCTCACCAGACCATCAGAGAGCCAACACACACACAACCATTTTCACTCTCACACTCACACCTGCCTCTATTTGGAACAGCCAATTAGCATAATATGCTTGTATTTGGAACATAGGAGGAAACCTGAGTACTCGGAGGAAACCTTCACAATTATGGGGAGAACATGCAAACTCCACACAGACACATGGTATCTAACCCAGGACCTTCTTTGTCAATATTCTTACCTTTTCTCCACGATGAGATGAGATTTCCTTTCAGCTTTTTCCCTTTATCAGGGGTCCCCACAGTGAATGATTCGAACATTTGATTTGGAATAGGTTTTTACGTCGGATGCCCTTCCTGACACAACCCTTTAGCAAGGGACAGAAACATGCTGACGGCTTTGCAGCTACTCTTTACGAAAGTCAGCAATGGTTCTTTTACATGTCTCACCCCATAGACAGTGAGAGATATGGCCCGCCTTTGATAATCCAGTTATCAAAGCTGCACTGGGGTGTGTGGGGGGGTGACAACCTTGTGGAGAATGGGACTCGAACCTCCAATCTTAGGATCAGCGATCCAGTGCCCATTACCACTAGACCACCACTGCCCCCTTTTCTCCACTATACTGTACTACTTTTAAATAATTGGTATTATTATTATTATTATTATTATTATTATTATTATTATTATTATTATTATTGTTGTTGTTGTTGTTGTTAATAATAATAATAATAATAACAATAACAACAACAACAATAATAATAATAATAATAATAATAATAATAATAATAATAACGCACAGTGGTGTCACTGTGGTAAGGTGCTGGATTTCCAACCCCAAGATCAGGGGTTCGAGCCCCACTGTCAACGTTTGTCACTGCTGTCCCCCAGTGCAGCTAACTGGGTTATCAAAGGCCGGCCATGTCCCCCACTGTCTGTGGTGAGAACCATTACTCACTTTTGTTAAAAGCAACTGCATAGCCGCCAGCATGTTTCTGCCTGGGATTGGCTGGCAAGCTGTCCAGGGTATACTCTCTCCTTGCGCAAAGTCAGCTGAGATGGGTACCCGCCTCCCCGTGACACTCATTAGGATTAAGCAGTTCAGAAAATGAATGAAAGAATAAATCATGGTCCCCATCGATCATCATCATTTCCCAAATTAAAAGGTTACACAGCTATTGCTTTTTTAAAAAAAAACCTCTAGATGTCACTGTTGATGAAGTCTCCAGAACCACACCAACTCGAAGTAGGTTATGGTTTTAGTTTTGACCTCCAAAACAGCACTGTGCATTGTTTTAATACTTAGTTTGACTAAATCTTATCTTATGAAATCCATGTTAATATAGTATATCATGTCAAACTGCTCATAAGAGCTTGTTTTCCAAATGTGGCCTCATTGGACAAGCTAACAGCAGCAAGTGACTTTTACACAGTATACAGTAAATTAAGCTGGCAGAGACTCCTCTGGTGACCAATGATTTTCTTGTAAGAGAAAGAGGACAGAGTGAGAATGAGCGTTCTGTTGGATAGACAGGGTCTACACTTAAGAGGGACACCAAAGAGGTTTTAACCAGTTCCTCACCGCTATGTATCTTGGCTGTTATTTTGACAGTACTATCACTGGTGGAGAGATAAGCTGTCTAAGGAATCGGCATGGCGCCGGCGTGTCCCTCCCCCGGTCAGACAGGCATCCCGGAGTGGAGAGGGGTGCACAGGGAGCTGGGTTTGTGTTGGCAAGACCTCATGGTCTGGGAAGTGTTGTACTTTCTCCTGTTTAGCCTCCTAAACGCCCAAATCTGAACCCGTCCATTCCACCCACCTTACCCAATCTCCAAAAACAAATCTTTTCTCTGTTTTAGCATCTTCCTGCTCTTCTCAGGCTTCAGTGATGTCATCACTGGAAATAAAACTTCAACCTTTACCATCCTGATCAGAGCCAACTCTCCAAAATTATTTAGCATGATGTGATTGTGTGTTTGTGTGTTGGAGAGGGGTATTCATTACATTGTGGGGCAGATTCCATACACTTCCTTTTCTTCTTCTTTTTCTTTTACTTTTGGCTTTTTCCCTTTTTTATCAGGGGTCGCCACAGCAAATCATCGCATGTTTCATTTGGCATAAGTTTTTATGTCAGATGCCGTTCCTGACACGACCCTTTAGCAAGGGACAGAAACACGCTGACGGCTTTGCAGCTACTCTTTGCGAAAGTCAGCAATGGTTCTTTTACATGAACCTCTCACCATAGACAGTGAGAGACATGGCCCGCCTTTGATAACCCACTTAGCTGCACTGGGGGGGACAGTGACAACCTTGTGGAGAGTGGGACTCGAACCCCCAACCGTAGGATCAGCGATCCACCACCCTATACCAACAGGCCACCACTGCCCTCATACCTTACCATTTATGTTATGTTATTATGTATTATATTAAGTTATGGAAACTGTGGTAGGGGGTGGATGTTGGGACCTAAATCTTTTTATACATTAACATTATGAGGACTTGTCCTCCTTATTGGGGAAAAACACAGGGTCCCCATAAGACAAATCATCATATTTTAGGCTGGATACATATAAGGGTTAGGATTAGGGTTAGGGTTTGTGAAATAATGATAATGGTTAGGGTGAGTCTCCAGGAAATGAATATAAGTCTATGGTTTGTCCTCAAAAGTTATGCAAACGTGTGTGTGTGTGTGTGTGTGTGTGTGTGTGTGTGTGTGTGTGTGTGTGTGTGTGTGTGTGTGTGTGAAGATGACACAGACATTGTGATCAGTATTAAAAACCTTAACCTGGTACTTTTTAAACTTTTGACTCTTTGCACTTTAATACCTTCAAGATGTTTTTCCTCATATCATATACCAGAGCAGGTCCTGTTTTCAGGTTAAATCTGAAGGTCTATGCCTTATTTCGAGACCACTGGTACAACACCTGTAGCTGCTCTGGTTACCAAATATTCTACCAGGGTGTTTTTCATCGTGAAATTTCCATCAGAAAGAAAAAAAATACTCAGCATGTCGCCATCAGAAGAGGATCCGTTCAAGATTATTAGGGTAGGATCAAAGAACTTATATAAGACATACAATAAGTACTTTATATCCCTGGAACTGAAGCATCCAGCCTCTGCTTGGAAAGGAGGGGTGGCTCGGAAGATGGAACAAGATTTGTTTTAAGCACAAATAAGGTCAATGATATAAAGAGGGAGGATGAAAGACTAGAACGTTCCTGATGTATTGGGGTTTGTTTAATGCTGTGGAAAATTCCAAGGTTCCTTGGTTTCTTGGTGAACCATCTCGGAGTTAATCTTGAGTCAGATATAAGCGACTTGACTGAGCAGATATGGGACATTTAAAACCTTGAAATGGTCATCAAAATAATTTTTCGCCAACGTCAGTGAGGAAAAGCTTAGACTACTGGTTTAGATAATGTCAAGTACATCGTGGTATGAAATCAAAACAGGCTGAAATGACATGAAGGATGAATCAGAACAAGATAGAAGACAAACATTAATAGGGAAAGGGCTGGGTGTTAAAGGTACGAAATTTTAATTACCCACTCACTCAATACTACTCGGGTTGCAGGGAGGATGGAACCTATCTCAGCCGACTCGGGACAAAGGTGTGGTACACCCAGAACCTCTCGCTGGACCATCATATGGCCAACACACTCTCACAAACACTGACACTCACAAGCACACCTAAGGGCAAGTTGGAACCACCAAGTAGCCTACTAGACATGTCTTTGAATCTGGAGCACCCAGAGGAACCCCATACAAGCACAGGGAGAAAAAGCTCTGCACATAGAAAGGCCCTCACCAAGCCTGGGATCGTCTTGATCTGAGACGGATACGCTAAGCAAGATGAGAGAGCTTATATTTAATATGTGAAGGATGATCGATGATACCTGAGGAAAGTTCTCCTCTGGTGGTCTGATACTATGCGCTTCAAAAGCGATGGATGTGACTAACTGAAGGGTCTTAAGGAGGGGTCAACAACTCAACCCCAACTGAGTACTGCGAGACATAATAGGCACAAAGACTCTGACAAACAAAAAAGAGAGAGCATAATCGGCCGAGCTCTCACGAAAGGAAGGGACGGCATACGCCCACTGCCCTGTCACTCACAGCGGTCACCAACCAATTCTGTCAGCCTTCTGTGAGCTCATTTGTACAAGGGGGTGGATAGACATTCCCTCAGTGTGTAGGCTGCCCCCAAAAATACACATGCGCAGCAGTTCGGAAAGAGGCGGGCTGCTAGCGTCATCTGACACGGATGGGGCATGTGCATGCTTTCGCCCCTCCATGGTCGGTGGTGGTGGTGTGATAGGGAAGGCAACACCTGATGGGTGGGAACTGGTTACCACTAAAATTAGGGAGAAAATGGGGAAAATATCAAAAAAGGGGAGGTGCAAATGCTTCTTGTGCTTTTGTCCTTCAGATTTGTCCAGGATGATTGGGATTGCTTGATGTGACAAATAATATATACTGTATATTAATAATCAAGGATACAGTGGTGCAGGTCTGCCTCAGAGCAAGAAGGTTCTGGGATTGAGATCTGGGCTCGCCCGAGGACGCTTCCATGTGGAGTTTGCATGACCTCCACATGGGTTTCCTCCGGGTACTCTGGTTTCCTCGCACTATTCGAAAATATGAGTGTTAGGTAAGAGGCTAATTGCCCCTTGGTGCAAGTGTGAGTATAAATGATTGTGTGTGTGCTGGTGAGTTGTTCACGGTGTAGTAAAAATATAGTGGGAAGGTAACCCGCGATGGACTAGCGCATGCTACGGAAACGAGAAATAAGCACCGGCCTGATGAGCCACTAGGCTCAAGTGTGAAAAGCCCAACTGACTTATTATTATTATTATTATTATTATTATTATTATTATTATGTCTTGTGCACTTATGAGGCTACAATGATAGTAAACTTTAAAAAGGTTGATCATTTGTATGGGTCCACAAGAAAGCTGTTGTTCTTAAGTACAAATAAGAAAATAAGCTTTATGTGCATTAACAGTATTAATGCGAAATCCTCACAAGGGGAGTTATGTGAGATTGTGTGTGTGTGTGTGTGTGTGTGTGTGTGTGTGAGAGAGAGCATGTACTGGTGGCCCTATGATGGTCTGTTGATACAGATCTGTATACAGGACTGAATAGGTCTTAATCTACAGACAGGGACGTTTTGGGGAAAGTGAGGACCAAATGTTCTGAAGCGTTATTTAAGGGTTAAGACTTGGTTTTCAGGTTCAGAATATAATTAAGGTTTATTTAGAGGGGTTATTTAGGGGGTTTATTTAGGGGGGAGGGTTATTTATAATGGTAGGTTTGTTTGACATCAGTGAGTGTCCCCACACAGATAGAAGAACATTCTTCTTCTTCTTCTTTTCCTTTCGGCTTTTCCCTTCAGGGGTCGCCACAGCGAATCATCTGCCTCCATCTCACCCTATCCTTTGCATCTTCTTCTCTTACACCAACGACCTTCATGTCCTCCTTTACCACATCCATGAATCGTCTCTTTGGTCTTCCTCTAGGCCTTTGCCTGGTAGTTCCAGCCTCAGCATCCTATTACCAATATACTCACTATCCCTCCTCTGTACATGTCCAAACCATCTCAATCTAGCCTCTCTGACTTTGTCTCCAAAGCGTCTTACATGTGCTGTCCCTCTGCCGTCCTCATTCCTAATCCTATCCATCCTCGTTACTCCCAAAGAGAACCTCAACATTTTCATCTCTGCTACCTCCAACTCTGCCTCCTGTCTTTTCCCCAGGGCCACTGTTTCTAACCCATACAGCATCGTTGGCCTCAACACCGTTTTGTACACTTTTCCTTTCATTTTGCCGGTACCCTCCTATCACACATCACACTGGACACTTTTCTCCAACCATTCCAACCTGCCTGCACACGCTTCTTGACCTCTTTTCCACACTCGCCATTGCTCTGGATTGTTGAGCCTAAGTACTTAAAATCCTCCACCTTTCTTATCTCTGCTCCCTGTAATCTCACCGTTCCTCTTTGGTCCTTGGCATTCATGCACATGTACTCTGTCTTACTGAGGCTAATCTTCATTCCCCTCCTTTCCAGGGCATACCTCCACCTCTCTAGATTTTCCTGCACTTGTTCTCTGCTCTCACTACAGATTACAATGTCATCTGCAAACATCATAGTCCATGGGGAATCTTGTCTAACCTCGTCTGTCAGCCTGTCCATCACCATAGCGAACAAGAAGGGGCTGAGAGCTGACCCTTGATGCAGTCCCACCTCCACCTTGAACTCTTCTGTCACACCGACAGCACACCTCACCACTGTCTTACATCTCTCATACATGTCCTGCACCACTCTAACATACTTCTCTGCCACTCCAGACTTCCTCATGCAATACCACAGTTCTTCTCCTCGGCACCCTGTCATATGCTTTCTCCAGATCCACAAAGGCACAATGCAGCTCCGTCCCTGACCTTCTCTGTACTTCTCCATTAACATCCTCAAGGCAAACACTGCATCTGTGGTGCTCTTTCTGGGCATGAAACCAAACTGTTGTTCACAAATGCTGACTTCTGCCCTTAGTCTAGCTTCCACTATTCTTTCCCATAACTTCATCGTATGGCTCATCAACTTTATCCCTCTGTAGTTGCCACAACTCTGCACGTCTCCCTTGTTCTTAAAAATGGGCACCAGCACACTTCTCCTCCATTCCTCTGGCATCCTCTCACTCTCTAAGACCTTGTTAAATGTTCTTGTCAGAAAATCTACTGCTACCTCTCCTAGACACTTCCATACCTCCACCGGTATGTCATCAGGACCAACTGCCTTTCCATTCTTCATCCTCTTAATGCCCTCCTCACTTCACCCTTACTAATCTTTGCTACTTCCTGGTCCTCAACAGTCCCCTCTTCTACTCTTTTTCTCTCTCATTTTCCTCATTCATCAGCTCTTCCAAAGTACTCTTTCCATCTTCCCAGCACACTTCTGTCATCAGTCAATACATTTCCCTCTCTGTCCTTTATCAATCTAACTTGCTACGTCCTTCCCATCTCTATTTCTCTGCTGTGCCAACCTGTATAAATCATTTTCTCCCTCCTTACTTTCCAGCCGAGCATACAAGTCATCAAACGCACTCTGTTTGGCCTTTGACACTGCTACCTTTGCCTTACGCTGTGTCTCCTGTACTCCTGTTTACTCTCTTAGGTTTCTCAATGTCCCACTTCTTCTTAGCTAATCTCTTCCTTTGTACACCTCCTGCACTTCCTCATTCCACCACCAAGTCTCCTTATCTACTTTCCTTCCAGATGACACACCAAATATTCTCCTACCTGTCTCCCTGATCACATTCGCTGTAGTTGTCCAGTCATCTGGAAGCACTTCCTGACCACCCAAAGCCTGTTTCAACTCCTCCTTGAAGACAACCCGACACTCTTCCTTTTCAACTTCCACCACTTTGTCTTCTGCTCTGCCTTTGCCTTCTTCACCTTCCTCACCATCCAGCATCATCCTGCACACCACCATCCTATGCTGTTTGGCAACACTCTCAGCCGCTACTACTTTGCAGTCACTGACTTCCTTTAAATTACATCGCCTGCACAAGATGTAGTCTACCTGTGTGCTCCTACCTCCGCTTTTATAAGTCACCCTATGCTCCTCTCTCTTCTGGAAGAAAGTATTCACCCCAGCCATTTCCATCCTTTTTGCAAAATCTACCAACATCTGTCCTTCTGCGTTCCTGTCCTGGATACCAAACCTACCCATCACTTCCTCGTCCCCTCTGTTTCCTGCACCAACATGTCCATTGAAGTCTGCCCCAATGACCACTCTTTCACCTCTGGGGGTACTCTGCATCACTTCATCTAACTCCCCCAGAATCTCTCCTTCTTCTCGCTCACATCCTGTCTGTGGGGCATAAGCACTAACAACATTGACCATCACACCTTTAATTTCTAACTTGAGACTCATCACTCTGTCTGACACTCTTTTCACTTCTAGAACATTCCTGGCAAACTCCTCCTTCAAGATGACTCCGACTCCATTTCTCTTCCCATCCACACCGTGATAAAACAGCTTAAACCCTGCTCCTATGCTTCTAGCCTTAGACCTTTCCACCTGGTCTCCTGAACACACAGTATGTCCACCTTCCTCCTCTGCATCATGTCAGCCAGCTCTCTACCTTTTCCTGTCATAGTTCCAATATTCAAAGTCCCTACTTTCAGTCCTAGACTCATGCCTTTCCTCTTCTCTCTCTGGCAACGGACACGCCTCCCGCCTCTCCTTCTTGGCGTCTTGACCAACAGTAGTCCAATTTCCATCAGCACCCTGTTGGTTGGCGGCACTGATGGCGATCGTTGATAACCAGACTCGACGATCCGGTATGTCATTCTTTCTTGTGATTCGCATAGTTTATTTGGCATTTGTTTTACGCCGGATGCCCTTCCTGACGCAACCCTCTGCATTTATCCGGGCTTGGGACCGGCGTGAGGGAGAGACACTGGTTTGTGCCCCCCCCTCACGGCTGCATTACACAGATAGAAGAACATGATTGTGTCAAATGTCCCCACAAAGATAGGAATATCTGACCTTGCAAAGATTTGGCTGGTCCCGATAAGATGTTTTCTTTTATCTTTTGTCAAAACTGCAGCTTTTATATTTATTTTTATGAAAATTGAGTTGAAAGGATTTCTTGTGGTTATTGGGTTTAAGGTTGATTTAGATTTATTGTTTAATATCTGCATTTATTAATACAGTCAGTGGAAGGTTACAAGTCTTCACGAGGGCACTATGAGAAACGTGTGTGTGTGTGTGTGTGTGTGTGTGTGTGTGTGTGTGTGTGTGTGTGTGTGTGTGTGTTTAGTATGTGTGCAATCTATATCAAACTGTTTGTTCTGCTTATCACAGTGTTGTTACGACACTGAAACCTAGAACCCAGGAAGGTGCAGCTGAGCAAAACCACTGAAATTAGAAATTCCATTCTAAAGACCATATAGTGACTTAAATGTAAATTAAGACTTTTATTTTCAATGAGTAAGACTTGGGATGGTGACATCACTTGGCCAGATTGATGATCAAATTAACAGCCATAAGCATGTGAAAAATTAATTCATAATTAAATAAATAAATAATGTGGATAGGGTGAGAAAAATCACACGTGGACACAAACATGTACACACCGAAATTAGAAACTTACATTTTTTTTCAACATTTGGCACCAAAACAATATTTTAAGGTTCTTTCTCCGATACATGAAATACACACTAATAAAGAAAATTGTTTCAAATAACTAAAAAGGGTTCTTCAGCTTGTCACTAATACTGAACCCTTTTTGGTTCTCTGAAGAACCCTACTGCAGGGTAAGAACAAGCCTTGTGGGAAGAACAACCCTTATATGAGATGTTTCTAAGAACCTCAGGGTTCTTCACAGAACCACTGGAAGGTATTTTGGAGAACCATTTGAAGGTTCTTCATAGAACCTAAAATCTCTTTTAGCCCATGGAACCAGATAAATGCATAAATACGTTCTTCCAAGCACCCACTAAGGATCTGAAAGGGTCTTCTTGCATTGGGTTGGACAACAGGATGGTAGGCCAACAACTGTGCACATACATGTGTAGAGGACCCAAATTCCTGGCCTACCATCCCGTTGTCCGACCCACTAAGGATCTGAAAGGGTCTTCTTGCATTGGGTCGGACAACGGGATGGTAGGCCAGGAATTTGGGTCCTCAACACATGAATGTTCACAGTTGTTGGCATAGTTCAGAAAACCTGCTCTAGATACATGAGATACAATAAACAAAAACTGATACAGGAATTGCGACAGTTTATTTTTTTTAAAACATATACAGTATTATTATTTTTAATTTTATAAACACAAACACACACACATATATATACTTATTTTTTTTACACCCAAGCCTAGTAGCTCATCAGGCCAGTGCTTATTCCTGGTTTCTGTAGCGTGAAGCAACCAGGAGTTCAATTCCTCCTGGATGGGACGCCAGTCCATCACAGGTTACCTTCCCAGTATATTTATATATTTTTTTACTGGTACCCATTGATACTGCTGTGTGAACAGAGGCACACTTGTGGTTAAGACCTTGCCCAGGCGCCTTAGCACAGTGGGGGTCTAACAGGGATTTGAACACACAACCTCCCGATCATGAGCACAGTACCCTAACCACGACGCCATATATACAGGGATCCCTCGCTACTTCACACTTCAATTCATGCGGCTTCAGTGCATCGTGTTTTTTTTTTTTTTAAATATTCATTGAATTAAAAAAATAAGGAAATTAAGGAAGAATAGGGGGGAAAGTTAAGGAAAACACCACAAAATTATGCAACAAAAAACAACCCAAAACCTCCCATCAAAACTAGTTACATTGTTGTGAGGTGCACAGGTGCATGCGCATGTCTGTATGTGTGTGTATTTATATTTTATTTACATCTTATTCGTTATTTTTTAATGTTTAATTGTTATTATAAGCATTTATAGCATTGAAGATGTATTATATACATTTATACATGCACATATACCTCATTCGGGGGGTGGGAGGTGGGGTTGGGGGGGTAGTACCTCCTACTTCACGGAATTCAGTGGTTGCGTTGGGATCTCGGTCCCAATTAACAGCAGATAGTGAGGGATCCCTATACTGTATATATATTTCCCAATGTGCAGTCACATGACCCATCGTCAGTTAACATGTTGACCTCATCCGCCACGATCTGGACTTCCTCTGCATGGAGAATGTCTTCCTCATCAGCCAGCTTTGTGTAAGGGTCTTTTTCTTCCTGGAACCGATAAAAGATGACATTTTTGAAAATAAATATGACCACCAATTATATTTAGAAATAACCATTCTAGGATCAGGAATGAGTACATCAGAGGGACAGCACATGTAAGATGTTTTGGAGACAAAGTCAGAGAGGCTAGATTGAGATGGTTTGGACATGTACAGAGGAGGGATAGTGAATATATTGGTAATAGGATGCTGAGGCTGGAACTACCAGGCAGAAGGCCTAGAGGAAGACCAAAGAGACGATTCATGGATGTGGTGAAGGAGGACATGAAGGTCGTTGGTGTAAGAGAAGAAGATGCAAAGGATAGGGTGAGATGGAGGCAGATGATTCGCTGTGGCGACCCCTGAAGGGAAAAGCCGAAAGGAAAAGAAGAAGATTCTATTTAATAAAAACTCCATATATTCTTTCCCAGTTTCTTAATGTGAGAGCTGAGTTCAGTGATAAAAATTGCTGCATACTGACACAGCAAAATATTTAATTTAGTGGATTTAATTTTATCACGAGACATTATTAATCTCAATCGTCTGAGGCAGGTCTACAGGGGCAGCTCAAAAACCTGGAAGAAGCAATTGAACACAGCTATAATCATGTGACAATAAAACTCATTAAAGACATTGGGTGGATTGGAAGCTTCCATATGTGAAATTTTGTGGCTCTACCTCAAGTGGTCCCCAAGTCATCATGTCCAAAGGTTCCAGACCAAGCTCATTTCCATAGATCAATCCTCTGACTAAAAGGTGGCTGGAACAAATATTTTAAATAATACTGTAAAACGAGTTATTATAGTGCTCTTAAAATTTAGCGCGTTTGTTAAAGGAGTCGAAAATCTGTAATATTATTAAGCTCAGGGATACGTCACTGGTTTGTCCATATTTCCTCTTTGAATTATATCAGATAATTGAAGAGACATCAAAAGAAGCAGTCTCCCTTGCCCGCACGCGGTTCCCTCCTGGAGCCAGGCCCGGGGGAGGGGCTCGAAGGTGAGCGCCTGGTGGTCGGGCTTCTGCCCATGGAGCCTGGTCGGGCCTAGCCTGAAAAGGAGACATGGGTCCACCCTCCCATGGACCCACCACCCGTGGGAGGAGTTTTAGGGGTCGGGTGCAGTGTGAATTGGGTGGCAGCCGAAGGCATGGGTTCTGTCAGACCGATCCTCAGCTACTTACTCTGACCCTCGGGACATGTCACCTCTCTGGCGGGAAAGGAGCCTGATCTGGTGCATGAGGTGGAGAGATACCGACTAGATATAGTCGGGCTCACCTCAACGCATAGCTTGGGCTCTGGAACCATCCATCTCGAGAGAGGCCTATTCTGGAGTTGCTCATGGGGAGAGGCAGTGAGCTGGTGTGGGTATTCTTGTTGCCCCCCCGTCTCGGTGCCCAAATGTTGGGGTTCTCCCCAGTTGACAAAAGGGTAGCTTGCCTCCGTCTTCGGGAGGGGGGACGGGTCCTGACTGTTATTTGTGCTTATGCACCAAATGACAGTTCAGAGTACCCACCCTTTTTGGAGTCCTTTGGGGGCGGTGTTGGAGAACTCTCCCTTGGGAGACTCACTCGTTGTCTTGGGAGACTTCAACGCCCATGTGGGCAACGCTAGTGTGACCTGGAAGGGTGTGATCGGTAGGTACAGCCTCTCCAGTCTGAACCCGAATGGTGTTTCATTGTTGGACTTCTGTGCTCGTCATAGTTTCTCTATCACGAACAGCATGTTCGAACATAAGTGTGCCCATAAGTGCACTTGGCACCAGGACACCCTAGGTCGCAGTTCGATGATTGACTTTGTAGTCATGTCATCGGACTTGCGGCCATATGTTCTGGACACTCGGGTGAAGAGAGGAGCTGAGCTGTCTACCGATCACCACCTGGTGGTGAGTTGGCTTCGGTGGTGGGGGAGGCTGCCTTCCAGACCTGGCAGGCCCAAGCGTGTAATCAGGGTCTGTTGAGAACGTTTGGTGGAATCCCCTGTCCGAGAAGCCTTTAACTCCCACCTCAGGCAGCGCTACAACCACGTCCCGGAGGAGGCAGGGGACATGGAATCCGAATGGGCCATGTTTGTTGCCTCCATTGCTGAGGCGGCAGCCCATAGCTGTGGCTGTAAAGTCGTCGGTGCTTGTCGTGGCAGTAACCTCCGAATCCGGTGGTGGACACCTATGGTGTCCCGATAGGAGGCCTATCGGGTTTTATTAGCCTGTGGGACTCCCGAGGCAGCAAACAGGTACCCGCAGGCCAAACGTGCTGCAGCCGAGGCTATTGCAGATGCAAAATCTCGGGTGTGGGAGGAGTTTAGTGAGGGCCTGGAGAGTGATTATCGGTTGGATTCAAAAAGGTTCTGGACCGACATCCGACGCCTCAGGAGGGGGAAGCAGTTCTCCACAAACACTGTTTACAGTGGGGATGTCGTCGAGAGGTGGAGAGAATACTTTGAGGACCTCCTCAATCCCACCAACACGCCCTCCGTGGAAGAGGAAGACCCTGGGGATTTGGGTGGGGGTCCACTCATCACTGGAGTGGAGGTCACTGAGGTTGTCAAAAGACTCCTCGGTGGTCGACCTCTGGGGTTGGACGAGATCTGCCCAGAATATCTCAGGGCTCTGGATGCTGTAGGACTGTCTTTGTTGACAAGTCTTTGCAACATTGCGTGGTCATCGGGGGCTGTACCTCTGGATTGGCAAACTGTGGTGGTGTTCCCGATTTTTAAGAAGGGTATATAACTCTGCTAAGAAGACAGGGTCAACACACAAGTACACACACACACACACACACACACACACACACACAGACACACACACACACACACACACACACACACACACACACACAGACACACACGGACACACACACAGACACACACACACACGCGCGCACACACGCGCGCACACACACACACACACACACACACACACACACACACACACACACACACATACAAACACACGCACGTGTGATTCCCTGTGTGAGTGAAAAGAAGAAGCAGGCTTGTGGCATGCGGTTGACTGATATTGCAAAGGAATATGGCCAAACCCGCCTACATCGGTGCGATATTGAAGCAGAAGGAGGCCTTAAAAGGTATACTTTTATCATTTTTAAAGGTTTAAGGGGGTAGTATTGGGAGCCTTGGAACAAATCAGGCTTTTTACATGTAAAATGCGGCTCAAAATCAGGTTATGAAACCACTTCTGGAACGGATTAATTTTGTAAGGTGAGGTACCAGTATATATATATATATATATATATATATATATATATATATATATATATATATATATATACGCTTCACCTCTTTTCCACACTCTCCATTGCTCTGGATTGTTGAGCCTAAGTACTTAAAATCCTCCACCTTCTTTATCTCTGCTCCCGGTAACCTCACCGTTCCTCTTGGGTCCTTGTCGTTCACACTCATGTATTCTGTCTTACTGAGGCTAACCTTCATTCCTCTACTTTCCATACCGCCACCTCTCTAGATTTTCCTCCACTTGTTCGCTGCTCTCACTACAGATCACAATGTCATCTGCAAACAGCATAGTCCATGGAGATTCTTGTCTAACCTCGTCTGTCAGCCTGTCCATCACCATAGCAAACAAGAAGGGGTTGAGAGCTGACCCTTGATGCAGTCCCACCTCCACCTTGAACTCTTCTGTCACAGCGACAGCACACCTCACCACTGTCTTACATCTCTCATACATGTCCTGCACCACTCTAACATACTTCTCTGCCACTCCAGACTTCCTCATACAATACCACAGTTCTTCTCTCGGCACCCTGTCACATGCTTTCTTCAGATCCGCAAAGGCACAATGCAGCTCCCTCTGACCTTCTCCGTAAGGTAAGTCTGTTGGGTTTTTACAGCCGAGCCTTGTGGCTCATCAGGCTGGTGCTTATTCCCGGTTTCCGTAGCGTGAAGCAACGAGGAGTTCAACTCCTCCTGGATGGGACGCTAGTCCATTGCAGGTTACCTTCCCAGTATATTTTTACAGGTACCCATTTATACTGCTGGGTGAACAGAGGCACACTTGTGGTTGAGACCTTGCCCAGGGGTCTTAGCACAGTGAGGGTCTCAGTAGGATTCGAACTCACAACCTCCCAATCATGAGCGCAGCACCCTAAGCACTACACCACCGGCCCCACACACCACTCTCTCGCCACCTACCTTCTCTGTACTTCTCTATTAAAATCCTCAAAGCAAACATTGCATCTGTGGTGCTCTTTCTTGGCATGAACCCAAACTGGTGTTCACAAATGCTGACGTCTGCCCTTAGTCTAGCTTCCACTATTCTTTCCCATAATTTCATCATATGACTCATCAACTTTATCCCTCTGTAGTTGCCGCAACTCTGCACGTCTCCCTTGTTCTTAAAAATGGGCACTACCACACTTCTCCTCCATTCCTCTGGCATCTGCTCACTTTCTAAGACCTTGTTGAATATTCTTGACAGAAAATCTACTGCTACCTCCCCAAGACACTTCCATACCGCCACTGGGATGTCATCATATGTTTGAAAAAAAAAAACAACGTAAAAGCAAAAAAACGTAAAACGGATGAACGTAAGTCGGGGAGCATCTGTATATATATATATATATATATATATTGACTGTACATATTATGGTTCAGAGCCATTACACACACAACCTCATGTCGCACTGCATGACCAGTGAATCTCATTTTCTTCCTTGTGAGCTGTTTGTAGAGCATCACATTTTGTCATACTCAAAAAGTTCCCTCAGAGCAGCAAACCACGTACTCGAGTATGGTGCGAGGACTACATGGGGATAAAAAATTTGAATGAACAGCCTGACTTAATGTCCTGTATGGGGTAAAACTTATTCTATGTTGAGTTGTTGCCCTCCGTCAAAAGCCTTAATTATACATCAAAGTTTTATTGTCCTTATGTTTCCATTGGCCTTGATGAAACCGGCAGAGGCTGACTCAGGTCTCAGTGAACCCTACTGCATAAATCAGGTTCATAAAGCCCCGCTACAGTGTCATTTTGGGATTTATGGCAGTGTAATAATCATTTTTGCGGTTGTGATGCTATTTCTTACGGTTGCTTGGAGCGTTTAGAGGGCTTACAAAACATGCCATGGGGGTCTGGAAGGTTAGAAATACTCTGAGCAATATTAAGTACGCTTGGATGCATTAAAAATAAAAACTGCCTTTTTAAAGCTCTCTTTCTCTTTTGCCAAACGATTTAATTCTGCTATGGTCATGGTGAGCCTGGAGCCTATCTCAGCTGACTCTGGGCTGGCCAAGACAGCTCACTGATCTCAGGGTCAATACATACACAACCAGACAACCATTCACACGCCCTCTCACACCTACAGGCAATTTGGAACACCGAGTTAGCCTAAACTTGATTGTCTTTGAACTGTGAGAGGAAACTGAAGAACCTTATAAACCCATTACACTGGACTACGACATGCAAGGATCGTGTAGCGGAAAGGCGCGGAACGCAATCTACAAAAGCGCTCTGGCATTTATACACAGAAAAAGGGTGAAAATCCTACGGAAAACTGGAAATTCTTACACTCTCGGAACGTTCACAGCATGTGCGGAACAGGTAGGGCAAAGTACGCCAAAGTGACCCCACCAAACCCCCATGGAATTTTTTTCCATGAACGTGCTTTTGAACACGTTCAAAAGCACGTTCATGGAATATTTTGGCCTGCCAGAAGCATAAGGAAGTGGAGGAAGACTTGAGGAATAACTACGGAATCACACGGAATATGAGGGAATAATTGCAGAACGTTTGGGGATGACAATATTTTTGCTTCTGTAAGTGTGCCGCGCTCCAGTGAAATGGGGGTATTAAGGAAACCCACACAGGCACGGTAGGAACATGCAAACTGCAAAACTGCACATAGATATTCCTTGAGGGGCACCTATAGTATACACACAACATAGATAATGTAGAACATAAACCTTATGTGGGTATTAATTTTAATTACTCAAGTGCTCATCTTATGATGTGTTACATAACCGGGCTACCCCTGTGGAGGTAACTGAAGACTTTGGCTCCAACCCTAATCATGCACACCTCACTCTCACTCGTCTGAGGAACCGCATACCCCTACTATCAGGATCATGTGGACGCTGGATCCTATCTCAGCTAACACTGGGTGAAGGTGGGGTACATCCTAAACAGCTCACCAGAGAAACTCACACAACCATTCACACCCACACTCACACAGAAGGACAATTTGGAAATGCCAATTGACCGCACTCAGAGGAAACACGGGAATGCCTGAGCCCAGAGACTAAACCCATTGCTTTCATGCTGCATGAAATGTCATATGGTTTCTTATTAGTGTTTCATAGTGACAGCATGAGTGGAATAGTATTGTAGTGGTTAGCACTTCCTCCTCACAGCTCGAGAGGCTACTGTGTTTGAGTCCCAGGATCGGTGAGGGCATTTCCGTGTGAAGCTTGCATGTTCTCCCCACGCTTGCGTGGATTTCCTGAGTATTCTGCTTCCTCCCAAAGTCCAAAAACTTTTGGCTACTCTGCTGTTTCCCAGGTGAGAGCATGATTTCTGATGGCTGTGAGTGCGTTCACCTTATGCAGTGACGCGCCGTGAGGTTGACGGTTGTTGAGGCACTAATTATTTTAGAGTCAGATTGACAAATCCAAATGAACTCAAAAGAGAATATCATTCATAATTTGATTGACAACAGATATCAGATCAACACGGTTAATATGGTGTTTGATGTGGGGTGTAATCAATCCCATGTCATGTTTCCTTCTATTTTAGTACCTTTGGTACCTCTTCAAATAAATGAAAATCTATTCAGACAATGTGTTGTGTTTTATATCTCATATCAGCATTCTCTACTCAAACATATAATGCATTTTTCATTTGAGGTTAAAATTTATTCCTTCTGCGTTTGTCTTCCTGTTGTTTTTCAAGCAAAACCTCTTGTTTTGATTGAAAATGAAAATTTACAAATTTTCTCAGCTTGGAAATGTAAGCTTCCATTCTGACAAGGCAGATTGCAAGAATCCGTGGGATCACGAGCGCCCTCTGCCATGAGTCAGGGGTATTGTTTGCCTCACTGAGGAACTTTTAACTTGGTTTTTATGATTAATCTGTAGCCTAACACATTACAATAATATATTTTAGATATTATCCACATTATGTAAAGGCAGAGCATATAATCTGAGTGTTTGAAAGCATTTCATTTGCGATATAGAGGGACAGTGACACACTATTTGCATCGCATACCAGCAAAGTTTGTGACGTACACAATCTTCTGAGCAGCACATCAAAGCGCCACCTCACTACGCAGTTCCACCCTATGTATCTGAATGGGCCATCTGGAAATTCTGATATTCTTTATTGAAAAAAATACTTTTAATATTAGATTCGAATGGTAAAAGGGTAAAAGGGTTTGTAATATATACCAGCCGATAAATATTAACATTTATTATATTTTATGATTAACTTTTTTTTTTTCTTTTCAAGATTGATTCCTGCCTCCTCTGAAAACATGTCACTGTGGTAGTCTGTAATTGTTCAGAATGTACCCGGCCTTCTCCCAGAGTCAGCTAAGATAGGCTCCTGCAACCCACATAGGAGTAAATGGTTCAGCAAATGAATGGATGAATGAAATTGTATGAAATGGAATAACAGCGTGTCTATTGGGAATCTTTCCAAAAAGATTCTCTCAAGGTTTGTTACCTTGAGTTGACCTTAACCTTTGACATCGGCAGTCCAAAATCAGATCATCTTTGAGATTCAGGTCGGGTAGTGTTCCCACCAAGTTTGGCGAGAGTTCATGCATGGGTGTGGTCGGGCTTTTGTGTAAAGGGAACCTGACATGGCATCACAGCTTGGCTGTGCTTAAGCCTTTTAATCCAAGTGGATTAGCGTGTTTACCAAAGATGATAAGGACTGTTGCTTTGGTCTTATTGCTATCTTTGAATTAGGAAGCCACCTGATCATTTCAGTTTCATCACATCAGATGATGAGAAAGCAGCCAGCTCAGAGCTCAATGTAACGCCCATTAATATAGCAGTGGAAGACAGGAAGTGTGCCGAATAATCAACGGGGTGTGCAGGTGTGTGAATTTTGTGTGAACAGGAGCCTTGTTGTTGTATCTCCAGCCTGTATGGGTATGGTTCGTTCACATGTATGTCTTTGCAGGGTAGGTAAACACTGAGTGGTTTGCCTTCCCCCTCCTTCTTCTCTTCCTCCTCCTCCTCCTCATTAGCTCACTGATATACTACATTTTTTTACCTTTTACATCCTCGTTATATGTCCTTCTCAGACCTTTTCCCTTTCTTTATTGGTAGGTCTACAATGGCCCACACAATACTTAATACATTTATTCAAGTGGACTGATTATGATTCATTCCATCACACATAGGCGCGCACACACACACACACACACACACACACACATACACACTTCACACACACTTGTGTGTCTGTGTAATGTTTCCCTGCTGTCAGTTTACACCGCTCTGGCACTTAGCCATGGTGGAGCTTAAACTGGCTCAAGACAGCACGCTCCAACTATTCCAAACTAATTATAAAGACTAATGGACTCTTATCAGGCCACTTCTG
>CM045731.1:18242500-18252500 GCA_024760905.1 Plotosus lineatus
GTGTTACTGCCTAAGTGCACCCGTGTTTTCGGGACGGGCTCTGGATGCAATCCTGATTAAAAATAAAGTGTCCAGTTAAGCCTCCCGTAAGAAAGTCCCACTTTCTAGACTGCATTGTGTCATGGAAATACAGTGGTACCGCACCTTACAAAATTAATCCGTTCCAGAAGTGGTTTCGTAACCTGAACTTTTCATAAGTTGAATCGCATTTTAATTGTAAAACGTGTGATTCATTCCAAGGCCCCCAATACTACCCCCTAAACCCTTTAAAAATTATAAAAGTATACCTTTTAAGGCCTCCTTCTGCTTCAATATCGTCCCGATGGTAGACGGGTTTGCCCATATTCCTTTGCGATATCACTCAACCGCATGCCATGAGCCCGCTTCTTCTTTTCACTCGCACCGGGAATCATATGCGCGTGTTTGTGTGTGTGCGCACATGTGGGTGTTGACCATGTATTCTTAGCAAAGTTATAATCTTACAAATGTTTATGCAAGATTAAAAGCCTGAGCCAAAAAAATAAAGTTGCAATGAGCACACTCGAAAAACTCACAAAACAACAGTAACTCTGTCCTTTACACGAAAAGCATCGTGGGTATTATGGAGATGCAGATCCATAATAGCCAATGGCTGGGAGCTGCGTCATCCCTCCAAGCCAATAGGAGGCAAGCGGGGCCGGGATGTTGGGAGCTAGCCAATGGGAGGCAAGCGGGGCGGGCTGTTCAGGAGATAGCCAATGGGAGAGCAACTCGTGCATTGTTTAGATTTTTGAGATGACGCTTTCTTAACGTGAATTTGTTTCGTTTCCAGAGATGGAAATTTTAAGTAAATGCGTTTCGTAACCTTTATTTTTTGTTTGTTGGGACATTCGTAAGGTGAGGTACCACTGTAAAATCTTTTTTTTTCCTTACAATGATCATACCTGTCCCGAATCTCTCATCAGCGCATGTATTGGACTCTTAAATATTCACACCCTGAACACATGTGCCAGTTCTGAATGTTCTCATCTGCTCGATACGCATTTTTGTCGAGATAGCTGTTCCCACAGTCGAGCAGCGCTATCAGGGTCCGTCTCCAGCATTCCGTCCGGGAGCCCTGACGTCATCTGGGGGTGATAAGGGGGTCCAGTGGGGGGATGGGGGTGGTGTTGGGGGGGGGGGTGTAACACTAACAGAGACAGGGCTCGATAAGACCTCAGACTGATAAGGGGGACAGGCTGCTGAGGTCTATTGTTCCAGCAGATCCTCCAACAGCTCGTCTGGTTCATCCGATGTGTTTTTGTGTTTGTTTGAAGGATTGTGTCCTGATGTGACTTATTTTCCTGTAAGATTGCAGTTCTGTGTGCAGGTCTGTTATCATCTCTAGCATGACACACAGCACAATACGTAAACTATTTATTTTTCCAAGTAAATATGGCACTGTTATGGAAGACGTGAGCAATATTTATATGTTGTGTGTCTGATTATATATAAAATATTCACCATCTTGAACAACCCGGGCTCCTCTTCATGTGTTCAGCATGTTTGTTTTCCATCTCTGAACTGACAGGCGGAGCACGTCAGAATGTGTTACTGATGTGACAGTGTTTGTGTGTGTGTGTGTGTGTGTGTGTGTGTGTGTGTGTGTGTGTGTGTGTGTGTGTGTGTGTGAGCATCGGATGTCCGTATCCTTCATGACAAACAGGAATATTCTCTCTGTTATCAGGTTGTATGTTGTATGACCCGGTGGATTGAGAGACTCCCTTCTATTATTTCCTTCTATTGTGTGTGTGTGTGTGTGTGTGTGTGTGTGTGTGTGTGTGTGTGAGAGAGAGAGAGAGAGAGAGAGAGAGAGAGAGAGAGAGAGAGACTGAGTGTGTGAGTGAATACATGTATTTAGGCCTTTCTGAGGACCACAAAAGGAAAAAATGCCCTCACAATCAAGAGGCTTTTTTTTTCATAGGATGAAGGAAGGGCAGTGCAGTGGCATAGTCCAACTCAAAGCAAGAAGGTCCTGAGTTCCAGTCCCAGGCTTAATGTTTCCATGCAGAGGATGTACTGTATGTTCTCCACCTCCCCGCCTTCGTACAAATTTGAGTGAAATATAGGGTCCAGCCTACCCTTGTAAAATCAAGCGGCCTGGTAAATGAGTGGATGTGGGCACTGACGATGTTTGTTTTGTGGGAGGAGCACATTATATACATTTTCTGAACCGCTCAATCCTAATTACAATGACAGGGAGGCTGGTGCCAATCTCAGCCGACTATGGGCAAGGGCACGCCGGGTCATCACAGGGAAGAAACACAGTGACAGCTATGCAGCCTACTGTTGACAAAAGTTAGCAACAGTTCTTTTACAACCCTCACACCATTAGACAGTGAGAGACATGGCCAGCCTTTGATAACCCAGTTAGATGCACTGGGGTACAGTAACAACCTGGTGAGAGTGGGGCTTGAACCTACAACCTTGGGATCAGTGATCCAGCACCATATCACCAGACCACTACTGACTGTGTCTGTGTGTGTGTGTGTGTGTGTATAAATATACATATATACAGGGATCCCTCACTTTCCGCGCTTAATTGGAACCGAGATCCTCATGCAACCATCGAAATCCGCCAAAAGTAGGATCACCTCCCCAACCCCCAACCTCCCCTCCCACTGACGTATACGTACATGTATATGTGAATATAATATCAATAAATACATATTCAAAGCTATAAATGCTTATAATAAAAATTAAACATTCAAAAATAATGCATAACATGTAAATAAAATATAAACACACATACAGTCGCGCACACACCGATGCTATAAATGCTTATAATATCAATTAAACATTAAAAAAAAAAACATAAGGTGGCAGTGGTGGTCTAGTGGTATAGGGCACTGGACCGCTGATCCAACAGTTGGGGGTTTGAGTCCCACTCTCCACAAGGGTTACTGATCTGATGGTTAGGGGTTCAAGCCCCAGTACTACCAAGTTGTCATTTTTTGGGCTTTTAAGTGAAGCCGTTAACCCCAAACTGCTCAGTTGTCTGAAAAATGTAAATAGTTTTTGTTCAGGGCTTCTGCCAAACGCTGTATCGAAAAATCAGATGTGTTCAGATGGCGAAGGGCATTGGAGAAAAAAAAAGCGATCAAAAATTAACATAATCTTTTGAGTAATACAAATAATAATCACATAAAATAAGTAAGACTGTTACTTATCTATTTTTTATTTATGGGGGTGGTAATAATTAAAAATCTTGAAATGATACTGTATATTAGATTTTGATATAATCCTGCAACCAGAACTGGAAGAGGGTGTTGTCTGTTTTCTCTTCTCTTCTCTTCTTCTCTTGTCGACGTGCCAGAAAAGGTCCTTCATAAACACACCATTGCTGTGAATGAACTGGAGACCATTCTGATTTCTTCTGAAAATCAGGAAAAGAGAGCAAGTAATGTACTAACCAAGTCGTTTCTACTTGGATTTGTTGGGTATTTACACCCGAGCCTCGTGGCTCATCAGGTCGGTGCTTATCCCTGCTTTCTGTAGCGTGAAGCGACCAGGAGTTCAACTCCCCCTGGATGGGACACTAGTCCATCGCAGGTTACCTTCCCAGTATATTTTACTGGTACCCATTTATACTGCTGGGTGAACAGAGGCACACTTGTGGTTGAGACCTTGCCCAGGGGTCTTAGCACAGTGAGGGTCTCAGTGGGATTTGAACTCACAACCTCCTGAACATGAGCACTGCACCCTAGCCACTACACCACCGGCCCCATTTCATTTCTACTTAGTATGTTAGAAAAAAATCCACCAACACGCACCGTACATACAAGAATTAGCAACAGTTCCGAAATACTTACATTATACTGAAACACTTTATAGGATAATAATAATAATAATAATAATAATAATAATAATAATAATAATAATAATAGGGCAGTGGGGGCCTAATGGTATAGGGTGCTGGATCACTGATCCAAAGGTTGGGGGTTCGAGTCCCACTCTCCACAAGGTTGTCACTGTCCCCCCAGTGCAGCTAACTGGGTTATCAAAGGCTGGACGTGTCTCTCACTGTCTATGGTGTGAGGTTTATGTAAAAGAACCATTGCTGACTTTCGACAAGAGTAGCTGCAAAGCCGCCAGCGTGTTTCCACCCTGCGATGGCCTGGTGAGCCATCCAGGGTGTACTCTGTCCTCACCCAGAGTCAGCTGGGATGTGCGCCAGCCTCCCCGTGACTCTAGGATTAAGCGGTTACAGAAAATGAACTGAATAATAATAATAATAATAATAATAATAATAATAATAATAATAGTAGTAGGTGGCATGGTGGTGTAGTGTTTAGCACGTCTGCCTCCCAGCAAGAAGGTCCAGGGTTTGATTCCCAGTTTGGGTGTTTCTGTGTGGCGTTTGCATGTTCTCCCTGTGCTTGTATGGGTTTCCTCCAGGTACTCCAGTTTCCTCACACAGTTTGAAAAACATGCACAGTAGGCCAATTGACTGTTCCAAATCTCCCCTAGGTGTGAGTGTTGGCCCTGCGACAGCCTGGCTGTCCAGGGTGTACCATCGCCCAGAGTCATTTTCTGAACTATTTAATTCTAATTAGGATCACGGGGAGACTGGCACCCATCTCAGCCTACTCTGTGCGAGTGCAGAGTACACGCTGGACAGCTCGCCAGGCCATCACAGGGCAGAAACACGCTGTCGGCTAGGCAGCGATTCCTGATGAAAGTCATCAATGGTTCTTTTACATGAATCTCACACTGTAGACAGAGAGAGACAAAGATGAGAATCTTCTGAACGATATTAATTCGGTCACGGGTACAACAGTACTGGAGGGATTGTCATGTCCACCTCACATCAAGAAGGTCCTGGCAGGTCCATTCTCAGGCTGAGGGAGTTTTTATGTGGTGTACACTGATTTCCTCTCACTCTTCAAAGACGTGCTTGCTATTCTACTACTCTGTGTGGTTTTAAAAGTACTCCTAGATGTAGGCCTGTGGTGGCTCAGTAGTTAAGGCTATGGCTTATGGGGCCCACTACGGCATGTGGGGCCGGTGGCGTAATGGTTAGGGTGCTGCACTCATGATCGGGAGGTTGTGAGTTCGCATCCCACTGAGACCCTCACTGTGCTAAGACCCCTGGGCAAGGTCTCAACCACAAGTGTGCCTCTGTTCACCCAGCAGTATAAATGGGTACCAGTAAAATATACTGGGAAGGTAACCAGAGATGGACTAGCGTCCCATCCAGGGGGAGTTGAACTCCTGGTCGCTTCACGCTATGGAAACCGGGGATAAGCACCAGCCTGATGAGCCACGAGGCTCGGGTGTAAAAACCCAACAGACTTACCTTTCCTTATGGATGTGAGGGTTCAAACCTCTACGCCACCAAACCGCTCTTGTTAGGCCCTTGAACAAGGCCCCTAACCTTAAAATGCTCAGTTGAATTAAAATAAAAAAGAAATAATAAACATAAGTGTCTCTGGATCAGTTCATCTTAGAAAAATCCGGAAACCAGTGGTCCCCAAACTATGGCCCGCGGGCCAGATATGGCCCACCTCCACATTTGGTCCGGCCCCCTGAACAATACCAGAGATTAATTATGCTTACTTTTTTTTAGTCTGGTCATGCAATCAAGACTAATACACACCTAGATCATGACATTCATGACATTCTATTCCGCCCCGATTTGAACACCCCCTCACACACACACACACACACACACACACACACACACACACACACACACACACGAAGCAAAAATCCTAGACTCTCCCCGGTCAAATAGAACGGAATAATGGTGAAAAGGGTATGGAAGAGTAAAATTGATGCAGTGGACAAACTTGTTTTTTTTTTTTTTTTATGTAAAGAAAAGGTTATTTGTATCATCTGTCAAGAGGCTGTGGCGATAATCAATCTGCGCCAACACTCTGAATCCCGCCACAAGGATCCCGTCGCTAAAAAGTGGACTCTCAGCTCAGGAGAATACATTTGTATGCCAGACTCGGCTGAACCAGTGGTCTGTTCGGGCAGCATCTGGTTTGCTCAATTGATAGAAAGCAGTGGGAGTGTTTTTTTTTTGTTTGTTTGTTTTTTTTTTCCTGACTTTTTTCCGTGAATGTCCCAGAAACGGTTACTAATATTTGGTTATGCGTGGCGTACTGAAAAACAATACATGTTTACGTTTAGGCAGCCCTGCGATCGTCACACTTTTTCTGTTACAAACTGACCTCGGCCCCCCCATCAGAGAAAGGAAAAGTTATGTGGCCCTTGCAGGAAAAAGTTCAGGGACCCCTGCCATAAACGTTTGTGTGCACGTGTGTTGGCCCTGAGATAAATCATTGCTATTCACAGTGTACCCTAACTTCGCTCAGAGACGGCTAAAATAGGCCCCAGCCACACACCCCTAGTGATATTAGATGAATAAATATTGGGAGGTTTTTTTTTTTCGCCCCGCCGCCACGGTACACACTAACGCTGTGCAGATCCCTAGTCAAGGAGTGTCGCAGGCAATGCTAATGGAACTCGATATTTTCATCTTTTCATGTCTCAGTTCTTTAGGTTGCATCTACTCCTTTCTCCATTCATCCCCCAACACACACACACGCACACACACACACACACACACACACGCTTTTTGTCTACCCTTGCGACATTATTTGCTCCACATACTGTATACACATTGCTTCTTTAGTTATATAGCTTCCCCTTCCATTCACTCTGAATGGGATCATCTCTCGCGGGTCTACAGATCCTCCCTGCCGCGCTTCTCCACGTGCCATGCATCTGATAGACGTGCAACAATAATCATATACTACGATTCACATGCAGAGTAATGAGAGCCGAGTCAGGCTGCTGTTATCAGTGGCTCAGTGGGCTACAGGTCTAGTGTTTGCTCGGACTTTGGTCTGTTCTTATCTCAGGGTGAGGTCCTGGGATCCCAGCCCCCTTTTCATCTCGCATCCATCCAACCCTCTCTCTCTCTCTCTCTCTCTCTCTCTCTCTCTCTCTCTCTCTCTCTCTCTCTCTCTCTCTCTCTCTCTCTCTCTCTCTCTCTCCTGCTCCCTCGCTTGTTTGCCACCATTAGGGTTATAAATAAAACAAATTGTGGTAAACTGACCATGAAATTAATAGTACTAGAGACGTCGGCTTGTCTCGCAGCCCGTGTACCTCATACGCGTGAATCAGACGGTAAAGGAAACGTGTTATTATTTTCTTCAGTCACGTGTCAAATTAAGCAAAAAATATGAGTCTCTCAAATATTAGATTACCTAATACATCTTTCTTTTTCTGTTTCTCTCACTCCCTGTCTGTCTCTCTCTTTAGCTTGTCTTTTCCCTGTCTCTCTCTCTATCTCTCTCACCGTCAATCATGTTTTCTCTCTACCTGTCTGTCTATCCATCTGACTTTATCTCTGGCTTGCGCTCTCGCTCTTTCCCTCTCTTCTTTTCCATAGGCTGGCACATTGGCTAAGTGGTTAGCATATCAGCCTCACAACAAGAAGGCCTGGGTTCAATTCCCAGCCTGGACATTTCACTGGTGAGTTCTCCCTGTAAGGTAAAGGTAGATAAAACCTGTTGGGCTTTTTACACCCAGGCCTAGCGGTTCATCGGACTGTAGCATGAAGCGACCAGAAGTTTACCTCCCCCTGGATGGGACGCTAAGTCCATCGCAGGTTACCTTCCCAGTATATTTTTACTGGTACCCATTTATACTGCTGGGTGAACAGAGGCACACTTGTGGTTGAGACCTTGCCCAGGAGTCTTAGCACAGTGGGGGTCTAACTGGGTTTTGAACACACGACCTCCCAATCCTGAGCCCAGCACCCTAACCACTACGCCACCAGCCCCACATAATGCTCTCCTTGTGCTTGTGTGGATTTCCTACAAGTTATTCCGGTATCCGCCCACAGGCTAAAAAACATGCACAGTAGGTTCACTGGCTGATCCGAATCTTCCATAGGTGTGAATGGTTGTGAGAGTGTTGGCCCTGTCATGGTCTGGGTTGTGCCCAGCTTTTGCTCGGAGTTGGCTGAGATGGGTGCCACACTCTCTGTGTCCCTGGTAATGAATTAATGAATCTCTTTTTCTATTTTTATTTCTCTTTGACTCTCTCTCTCTCTCTCTCTCTCTCTCTCTCGGTTGAAGCCTATGCGTTCTGAGGCGACTTCGCCAAATCCCAATCACCAATAAGGTGAATCCCCCAAGCCTTTACTTTAAGACTTTAGACCAGCAAAGCGACCACCGGGGGTCATAACCTGGCACACCACCCCGATGAAAGATTTCCACTTAAACAAACACTTATTCTCGTGTTGGCTAAAACAGCGCAATCCAGATAACCTCCTTCAATAATGTTTCACTCGATGGTTTGATGAGCAGGTCAGAGGTCCGTCAGATAGACCCATTAACACTGTGGCAGATAGACATGGATAAACTCGGTCGGCGTTGGTCAACGAGAACCCGAGCGTGGCTCTGCATATAGACATTCGTGCAGGGCATCCACTTGGCCTGATTCAGGTAGAATTGATCTTGTGGGACTGGGCCATGTTCAGATAAGCTCGGAGAATGTGCTGCTGAGTGTTGTCCAAATACTCGTGTCTCTACCATACACAAAGCCCATTGATCAGGCTCTGCTTCATTTTACACACACACACACACACACACACACACACACACACACACACACACAGAGAGAGGGAGAGCGAGAGAGAGAGAGAGAGAGAGAGAGAGAGATCAATAGAAGCACAATGAGGAAAACATTAAAAATGAAACTGATTAAGCACAGGAATGACTACAGAAATTATGGGATGGATATTTTTTGCATGATGATTCCATGTTTTGATTTTTTTTTTTTTTTTTAAGTCCATCTGAAATGTTCTTCCTGGAGCCAGTTTTGTGGTTGAACCGTGGCCCTCAGGAAGACAGGAGGTCACGAAGCTCAACCCCTTCCCCATTCCGTCTCCATCCTTCAAGCCAGACAGTCTGATGTCTGGATGCGGATAGAGATCCGTCCTGCATATAGAAGTGGCGACTCAGGAGGGACAGTGGTGGCTTAGCAATCCAAAGGTTGTGGGTTCAAGTCCCATTCCATACCAAGCTGTAAGTGTTGTGCCGCTGAAGTATATAGAAGCTATAAATGTAATCGGTCTGGATAAGGGGTGTCTGGCACATAATGTAAATCAGATACAGGTATCCACGTCCGCCCAGGTCCCACCCCTTCCTTCCTTCTTTGCTTACTCCCGAAATTTTTTCCTCTGAAACAAACGGATTCATCCCTGAACTCTGTCACTCCTCCACCTCGCCTCTTCTATCTGCCCTTTTCATTCCATCAACCAGCACCTCGTTCATACACACGCTGACAGCATTCTGGCCTTTAGGCATCGCAGAGGTGCTGCTGAAGAGGTTTTTTATGTAGACTCTGTTTTTCAGACAGATGTCTGCTGATGTTTTCTTTCTCTCGCTCTCTCTCTCTCTCTCTCTCTCACACACACACACACACACACACACACACGTGTGTGTGTGTATATAAATTTCTGCATATGCATATTAGGCTAATTAGTTGTCCCTAGGTGTGAGCATGAATATGAAACGTTTTGCATGTATGTTGCCCTTCTATGGTCAGGCAATTATTAAGGGTGTACCCCGTCTTTGCCCATTGTTGGCCTAGATAGGTTCCCGCCACACCGTGATTCCAGTTCTGTATATGTCAGTGGCTCAGCAAATGAGTGTTTGAGATGATACACACATTATTAACCCTCAAGCGACCAAACTATTTCGATGCCTAATATGACCGAGTGGGGGTCATTTGTGACCCCATTGACTTTATATAGGAATATTTCTATATAAATGATTGTTTTAGGGTTCTTCATACTTATTTCATTCTCTAATATACAGTATTTGTCCATCATCTTATGTAATAAGGTATGGAATTTGATATATTTTTACAAAAAAACAGCCAAAACACACAATGATAGAACAATATTACATTTACAGGGATCCCTCGCTACTTCACGCTTCAGTTTCTGTGGCTTCAG
>CM045731.1:18265000-18290000 GCA_024760905.1 Plotosus lineatus
TGTGTGTGTGTGTGTGTGTGTGTGTGTGTGCGCGTGTGTGTGTGTGTGTGTGTGTGTGTGTGTGTGTGTGTGTGTGTGTGTGTGTGCAGGGATCCCTCACTTTCCGCGGTTAATGGGGACCAATATCCTCCACGACTGCCGTATTTCCATCAAGTATGAAGGAGGATCGACCCCCTGACTGACGCATATGTACATGCATATATGTATAATATCAATAAATGCATATTCAATGCTATAAATGCTTATAATAAGAACTAAACATTCAAAATAATGCATAAGATGTAAATAAAATATAAATACACACATACAGGCACACAGATGCGCACCTCACATAAAAATGTAAATAGTTTTGTTGGGGGGTTTTGGGTTGTTTTTTGTTTGTTTGGTTGGTTGTTTGGTTGTTGTTGTTTTTTTTTTTTTGCATAATTGGTCTTGTTTTGTAGCATTTTCCTTAACTTTCCCCCCCTATTTTTCCTTAATTTCCTTACAGTATTTTTTATTTTTCAATGAATATTTTTGGAAAAAACTCACAATACGTTCACTGAAGCCGCAGAAACTAAATCAGGAAGTAGCCAGGGATCACAGTATACAGTACAGTATATGACTACACTGCAGACTATATATATATATATATATATATATATATATATATATATATATATATAGTCGGCCCCCTACCTACGAAATTAATTGTTCCAGAGCCCGTGGATTTCGTAAGTAGGGGTCGGATCTTGCATGTTAAAGCCTAATTCGTTCCAAGGCTCCAGTCTTTGGACTGGATAAACCCCATAAACCCTTTAAAAATTTCATATGAAATATGTGTTAAAAGTAAAAGAAAATTGTTTATTTAACCATTTACACATTTTATTAACATATTAAACCATTTTTATTACCATATCTATTAATTAAACCATTATTAAACATTTTTTATTAACACACACACACACACACACACACACACACACACACACACACACACACACACACACACACACACACACACACACAAACACCCATCTCTCGGCTGCGGGCCACGCCCACAAGACATGGAATTCAAAGCGCATTCCCTGCTTGACAAACTCAATTTTAATTTAATTCCTTGAGGGATCGGAATTCCAGATGAGCTCAAATGCACCCACATTTATTAAACATTTTTTTAATTAAAACAACTTAAAAACTAAACTAAAAACTAAAGAGTGAAGCTTCCTTCTGTCTCTATCTGGGAGGCCAGCGGGGCGGGATGTCATGTAAAATTTTGATTGGCATTTGAATTTTGAATTTCTTTTTGTAAGAGGGGATTGTTTCATATCCCGGGGATATCAACTCGGGGAGATGGTCTTCGTAACCCGGGGGTTCGTACACGGGGGTCTTCGTAAGTTGGGGGCTGACTTTTACTGTGTGTGTGTGTGTGTGTGTGTGTGTATATATATATATATATATATATATATATATATATATATATATATATATATATATATATACTGTATATGTATGTCATATTTATATATATTGTGTGAGTGTAGTGTGTGTGTGTGTGTGTGTGTGTGTGTGTGTGTGTGTGTGTGTGTGTGTTTGTATACATACACTGTTGGAGGCACAAACTCCATAAAGCAACACCCAATTCTGGATCTTAAAACCCATGACCTTCTTTCATTTTCTTAACTGCTTAATAATCAGTAATCAGGGTCACGGGGAGGCTGGCGCCCATCTCAACTGACTCTGAACGAGGGCAGAGTACACCCCGGATGGCTCTTTACGAAAGTCAGTAATGGTTCTTTTCCATGAGGTAAAGGACAGGGAGGGACATTACCGAGCTTTGATAACCCAGTTTGCTGCACTGGGGGACAGCAGTGACAACCGAGCAACCTACCAGCAGTGCCCTACCCAGGACCTTCTTCCTGTAAAATATCTATCTATCTATCTATCTATCTATCTATCTATCTATCTATCTATCTATCTATCTATCTATCTATCTATCTATCTATCTTTCTATATATACGTATATCTATATATCTGTCTGTCTGTCTGTCTGTGACTTTAAAATGAGAAAAAGTAAGAACACACAAGTTTACATCGTTCTTCCTCATAGTTTGTATTTTATTATTATTATTATTATTATTATTATTATTATTATTATTATTATTATTATTATTTCGGTATTATAACTAATAATAATAATAATAATAATAATAATAGTAATAACTTTTCCACTTTTTCCAGTTGCTTTCATTCCACCCAGAGGTAAAAGATTAATTGCTGAGTCTATCATGTAGTTTCTTGACCATTAACACTTATATGCATATTATGCATATATAAATTGCATATTAAATATATTTATAAATTATGCATACACAATATTTGAGAGAATTTGTACAGAATCAATATTACACTCTTCAGGTGACAAGTACAGAATATCTATACACACACGCACTTGTGTGTGTGTGTGTGTGTATGTGTGTGTGTGTGTGTGTGTGTGTATGTATGTGTGTGTGTGTGTGTGTGTGTGTGTGTGTGTGTGTGTGTGGTGTGTGTGTGTGTGTGTGGAGAGAGAGAGAGAGAGAGAGAGAGAGAGAGAGAGAGAGAGAGAGAGCTCAGTCACTGCAGATTAAAATAAATTGCTTTGGTTTGGCACTAATTTAAGTGTCAATCAGTAACAGTAAAAGTAAAATAAACAGAAAACAAATATTCATGTTGTTTATTCCACGCACGCCGATCATTGCTGTGTCTTTCACACACTTATTGTCTTGTTTCTATTTATAAAAAGTAGCTCAGTTTTTCTAATCCGTACACAGATCAGCTTTTTGTTATCAAAACACGACCTGTGTCAAGCAGAGAAAAAGCAGAACCACGAGCACACACAGAATACAAACAAAAACATGAGCAATACCGCCTCCTGTTGGTTGAACCAGAAAATAATTCAATACTTCAGTTGGACTTACCTTTGGTCATCATCAGAGAGAGAGAGAGAGAGAGAGAGAGACAGACAGTGACCCCCAGTCTATCTATCTAGTGCCTGAGTCGTAGGACAACTATTGGCGACCCGCCATGAAGGATAACGCCCTGGTTATCATCTTCATGGAGGTTTTCTTGGCAGGATTAGTGCAGTGGTTTGCCATTGCCTTCTGCACAATGTGAAACGATGGGTAATTTCAAACGGCCAATTAACCTACTGTGCATGTCTTTGGATTGTGGGAGGAAACCAAAGCACCCAGAGGAATCCCACTCAAGCATGGGGAGAAGATGCAAACACCACACAGAAACGCCCAGGCTGGGAATCGAACCCAGGCCTTCTTGCTGTGAGGCAGACGTGCTTACCACTACACCACCGCCAGACCCTCAATCAAGAGGAGTTTATTTTGCAGGGAAGCTGGAACTGGTGTGCCCTGCCGTCAGTAAAATCAATTAAGTATGTACATTTTAAGAAGTTGTAGTACTCAACATACCACGATTACCATAACATTTAAAGATTAGAACCTGCTCAAGGAACAGGTCACCAATTTCAGGATATGTGGCCACAAACTCTCAGTCACTTCCTGACTCTGATACCTCTGATACCTGATATGATACCTCAGGTCTGCTGGAACTGCTGGAATATTAAGAAAAAGACATGATTCCATTGCAGTTCAGTCAAAGAAAATCCCATATGCTCAGTATTATGTACTTTAGAAACTTAATATGAGTATTTTATGAGTATTGGTGAGTATTTTTCTCTGCATGCAAAATTTGATTATGGCATTTTTTTTGATCATTTGATTTGTATGTAATCTTGTCTGGACTGGACATGCTGGATCGTGGGTTGTTTAGTTTTGTATGAAAATTGGTCAAGACCTGACAAATACTTCAATGTTTCATACATTTTACATATCAACAAACTGATGATGATGATGATGATGATGATGATGATGATGATTTTGATGTTAATAAAGAAGAAGCATCTGTTAATAAAAGTGTGCATGAGTGGTGCTGGTGGTGAGGATATAGATTAAGATGATAAATATTGAGTGCAGGGTTGATGAAGCCAGCTGTTGAGCAGAATTGATCATGTCAGCTGTGTTGATGAAGATTTTGATGTTGATGAAGAAGAGGCATCTGTTAATAAAAGTGTGATGAGTCAGTTTTGTTGTGTTTGGGATAAGATGTGATCCTTTCTGCTGAGCAGGATATAGATTAAGATGATAATGATGAGGGCAGAGTTGATGAAGCTTACTTGTATAAAGAGATCAGAGAGTTTTGTTATATAATTTTCTTAATTTCAGTGTGATTATTTGAAACTGACAGTGTTTTTTTCAATCAGTATCATTTGAAGGCATTTGGACCTTTATATAATGGTAAAAAAAGATACATACTGATCTTATTGAAATAAACAGAAATAAAAAAAAAAGTCGGTTTTTTTGTTCATTGTTTGTGGGTTACCGCAGTGACTGATGGGTTAAAAAGGGGCGTGTCAGATGAAAATGAGGATGATTTCTCTTATCATCTCTTCCTAAAACTCTTCCTAGACATGTTTTCTAAAAGTTTATATGGTTGAGGTGCATAAAAATGTTTGGTTGCTCAGGACTAATGATGTTGGAAGAAGTGTAATCTTTGTGCTCATTTTTCTCTCAAACGTCTTTTGAAATTTTTAGTTGAATGCTGACATAAGAAATGGCATAGCTCGGTCAGTTTTCAAGATATTGACAAACATTTTGCTGCATTTTGCAGCGTTGGGCCTCCTCTATCTGACTGTGTAAAAATCTCATTTTTCATTTTTGGACCCAAGAGCCTACTTTTGGCTCACACTTGTTTTCTTTCTGTTCCTCTCTCCCTCTCTATTAGATCTGTTTGATGATTTCGCAGAAGGAAGAGAGTGTGTGAACTGCGGGGCCATGTCCACCCCTTTGTGGCGGCGAGATGGAACTGGGCATTACCTGTGTAATGCATGTGGGCTGTACCACAAGATGAATGGCATCAACAGGCCACTGATCAAACCGCAGAGACGGCTTGTGAGTCAAATGGCACATCTTTCCTTTGCGTTTGGATGTAATGAGTAGTTCAACTGCAGAAGTAGCATCGTATTTGCATGTGCGGCGCGCTTCTAAACTTATCCACAAGGACGAGCAGCAGAAAAGAAATGTTTTCGAAAGAACAACAAAGCTAATGGGACAATAAAGGCTTTCATAACATTTGCTGAACCATCTAATCCCAAGAGGGTTGTATTGAGGCTGGAGCCCAACCTAGCCGACTCTGGTACAGCCTGAACAGCTCGCCAGTCTATCACCAGGCCAACAAACACACACAACTATTCACACTCACTCTTACACTGTTACACCTATGGGTGATTTGGAACAGTGTCTTTGGGCCTTAAGAGGAAGCCAGAGTGCCCAGAAGAAACCCATGGTAACCACACGTAAAACATACAGACTTCACACAGAAACTCCCTCGCTGAGCTCGGGACTTGAACCCAGGACCTTATTGCTCTGAGATGGATGTGCTGAACACTACGCCTTCCATGTTGCCCACTTTCATAACATAGCATTAATGTAGTACAGTGATCCCTCGCGACTTCATGCTTTGGTTCCTGCGGCTTTAGTGCATCGCGGGTTTTTCAAAAATATTCATTGAACAATTAAAAAAAGAAAGAAATTAAGGGAAAATAGGGGGAAAGTTAAGGAAAATGCTGCAAAACAATGCCAATTATGCAAAAAAAAGAACTCAAACAAACAAACAAAAAAAAAACAACAACCCGGAACCTCCCAACAAAACTGCTTACATTTTTATGTGAGGCGCGTGTATGTATGTGTGTTTATTTATATTTTATTTACATCTTATGCATTATTTTTTAATGTTTAATTGTTATTATAAGCATTTTTAGCATTGAATATGTATTTATTAATATCATCTACACATATACATGTACGTATACATCAGTCAGGGGGGTTGATCCTACTTCGTGGAAATCGACGGTTGCTGAGGGGGCTCGGTCCCTGTTAACCACGGAAAGTGAGGGATCCCTGTGGTATGATTTATGTGTAGCATGCAAACATAGGGAAAATGTCAAACATGGGGGAAATGGCATGAATGCAATGTTCTGGGTTTGAATTTCCATCAGGGGTTGTTTGATGTGAATTTTGTTCCTGTATACATTTTTATAAATTAACCCTTGAAGGCTTCTTTGGAATCTGCTAAAAATTATACTGTAGTGCACACACATACACACACACACACACACACACACACACACACACACACACACACACACACACACACACACACACACACACACACGAGCTCCTGGAGGTTAGGTACCTTGCTCAAGGGTACTTCAGCCATTTTATGTCTAGGAAGTGAAGGTGCTGCTCACTCCCCCACCACAACCACACTCAGGAACTGAACCTGCAACCTTTTGGTCACAAAGCTATGTGTCCAACAATTAGACTACGGCTGCCCGAATTATGCACAAATTCGGAACGTTTAGGACGTAAGATCTAGTCTGAGCAGAGCGGCGCTTTATAATAAGAAAATAACACCTGGTTTGTTTGTTTGTTTTTTCTCTTAAACACTCCTGTTCAGTCTGCTTCCCGGAGAGTGGGCCTATCCTGCACAAATTGCCACACCACTACCACCACTCTGTGGAGACGAAACGCAGAAGGAGAGCCCGTGTGCAATGCCTGTGGCCTTTACATGAAACTACATGGGGTGAGTAACATTATTTTCAATATGTGTAACGCAGCCATCATATTTAAACTACTGCCACCATGAAAAGACACCCCCCATACCCCCCTCACCCCCCCTCCCACTACACACACACACACACACACACACACACACACACACACACACACATGCTCCCCCAATGAAAATGTCCCTTCTGTGATATGTGCTGCTTCCATCTGTATCTCTACAAATGTTTCGCGCAGGTCGTATTTATGTCAGTCTGACACACTGAGAGAAATCTGTTTCAAAAAAAAAATTTTTTAAAAACCCTCAGAACAGTGCTATCTACTTACAGATGCCCATGATTGACATTTGGAGTGACAGGGTAAGTGAAGGTATGCCATCCCTCAATCATATGCAAGCTTGTCCTTTTGGACTGTATGGACGCGGATACCTTCACTTCTCTGAAGAATAGATACTCTACATACACAGTTGTATGACGGCCCAGATGGCGGTAGTCGCATTGTTTGATTTTTTTAAATTTAGTTTTGGTTTTTGGATTATACTGCATTGATTCACAAGGGAAATCTCGAGCTTTTGCATTATAAATCATCCAAAGTGAACGCACACACATACACACACACACACACACACACACACACACACACACACACACACACACCCACGCGCGCACACACACACACACACACACACACACACACACACACACACACACACACACACACACACACACTCGGAAAAGTGGGATACCACACACTGCAGAGAATATTTGGGGTTAGAAGCTTTGCTTAAGGGCACTTCAGCCATGAAGTATATGTATACACACACACACACACACACACACACACACACACACACACACACACACACACACACACACCACTGGTACCTTGACTTACGAGTGAATTTTCCATGATACGAACTTCAATTCCACCAAAAATCTGCCCCATCCAAGTAGCAAAATTTTGATTTATGAGCTCTGCTGAGGAAATGGCTTTTCCAAGCCGATTAGTCCCGTATTCTTCCACGTGTATTCTTCTGCACTCCGAGAACGCCTTGTGCAGTGCTTCTCAATTATTTTCTGTGACACCCCCTCTAGGAAGAAAAAAAACTTTCATGACCCCGAGCGCCCGCGCACACCTATAAATAGTGTTTACTGCCCTCCATATTGTTTGCTCTGTGCTTTTTCCCTACACCATAGGGAACATAGTGAGAGCGCCACTGCCGTCTACTGTAGAGGATGTACAATTACACTTAATTCTAGTACACTATGGCAAAAAAGCATGTTCCCCAGGGTCATACGTGCGCCCCACTATTTGAGAAGCACTGATCTTGTGGAAGCTCACCATGAGCCTTTCCTCACTGGCATATTCGTAGTGTGCACATGCACAAAACTCTCCTCCTCTTCTGTTACGTGCCACCTCATGCTTTCCCACATGACAGCTTCACGCCCACGTGACATCTTTGCCGCAGTTGATGATCAGAAGGGTTAGTCTTGTTTTATTATGATTTATTATTAATTATTATTCATGTTAATGTGCATGTATTATTATTATTATGAAATATTTATGGTATTTACATGTTTATCTTTAATATATTAAGTCAAATATATAGTACGTGCTTGTGTCAGGTTATATGAGTTTGGGCGGGGGTTGGAACGGATTCATTGGTTTTCTGTCATTCCTATGGGAATTTTTGTTTTATCTAACAAACATTTTGACTTACGAGCTCGCCCTCGGAACGGATTAATTTCATAAGTCAAGGTACCACTGCAAATGTGTGTGTGTGTGTGTGTGTGTGTGTGTGTGTGTGTGTGTGTGTGTATTTTATGAGCTCAACAATTTTAAGATGTTTTAATAACACAGTTCTCGATTATAAAGATGCATCAGGGATCCAATGACATTGAGATAAGAGGTTTCAATTTTCAGTAACAACAAAGAAGATGCAGTGTTACATGCAGAGTCTTGATATAATAGGCTAACGACAAACAAATTTTCTCCAATGCAGGTTCCTCGTCCTCTTGCGATGAAAAAGGAAGGTATTCAGACACGCAAACGCAAACCCAAAAACCTCAACAAGTCCAAGCCTGGTACGAAATGTCCTCTTACACTGTGGTTCTTAAAGCAGATGTTGACGAGCCCACTGTAGTCAATGAAGTGTGATCAAGGGGGGATTTTACTATATTTCCTGTACACTGGGGTATAATTATGAGAAAAAATAAAAGAAAATTTGTAAATATAGTGCATAAAATGTGGAAGGATATATTATCAGAAATTAGGTATATCAGATACATACATACAGACCCCCAGTGCGGCTAACTGGGTTATCAAAGGCGGCCATGTTGCTCACTGTCTATGGTGAGAGGCATGTAAAAGAACCATTGCTGAATTTCGTAAAGAGTAGCTGCAAAGTCGTCAGCGTGTTTCTGTCCCTTGCTAAAAGGGTTGTGACAGGAAGGGCATCCGACGTAAAAACCTCTGCCAAATCAAATGTGCGAATCAGATGATTCGATGTGGTGACTCCCGAGTAAAAGGGGAAAAGCTGAAAGGAAGACAGACAGATATATACATACATACAGAGTACACCCTGGACAGCTCGCCAGGCCATCACAGGGCAGAAACACGCTGACGGCTATGCAGCTACTCTTGCCAAAAGTCAGCAATGGTTCTTTTACATGACCCTCTCACCATAGACAGTGAGAGACATGGCCTGCCTTTGATCACCCAGTTAGCTGCACTGGGGGGACAGTGACAACCTGTTGAGAGTGGGGCTTGAACCCCCC
Organism: Plotosus lineatus; assembly: GCA_024760905.1. Classification (NCBI taxonomy): domain Eukaryota; kingdom Metazoa; phylum Chordata; class Actinopteri; order Siluriformes; family Plotosidae; genus Plotosus; species Plotosus lineatus. The sequence goes on from CM045731.1 coordinate 18,274,437, forward strand.
AACCTTAGGATCAGAAATCCAGCACCTTTTACCACCAGGGCACCACTGCCCGCACATTATAATTTATTATAATTTAATAATTTAATTTAATAATTGTAATGATGATAATCCGAATTAGGGTCATATGGAAGATGGTACCCATTCCAGTTGACACTGTAGGAAGTGAACAGCTCGCCAGGCCATCACTGGGCCAACACGCATACAAAAACACACAATCACACCTAGGGGCAATTTGGAACAGCCAATCAGCCTAATATACATGTCTTTAGACTGTGGGAGGAAACCGGAATACCCGGAGGGAACCCACACAAGCACAGGGTTAGCATGCCAGACACAAAAACACCAGGAGGCCGGGAATCAAACCCAGGATCTTTTTGCTGTGAGGTGGAGGCGCATCCAGCTTGATAAGTAAATAGATACGTAGTTGGATTATATACAGCAAACAAGACTGTAATAAATCTGTGGGTTTATCTACCAACCTATTGTCACAGGGATAAAAATACCAGAAAATATTAAATAAAAATGAGCACACAAACCTAATTAATAACCAACACTTACATGATGATTGACAGGAAACTCTGGGAATGATGGCCACACCTCTTCGAATATAGCCACCACGGGTGGAACCCCAGTGGAACCTCGCCCGATCAAGACCGAGCCGGACACTCTCAGTCTCTATCCTCATCATAACCTACACACGCCGGTGAGTGCATCACACTGCGTACTGCTTCTGCTCAGTGTCTATCGGATATACGTGTGCTCGCAGGTGAGGTGCAAATAACAACCAGTGGTGTTTTCTATCCAGATCTCGTATATGGGCGGCCAAAGTGGGGCTTCATCGTTGAAACCATCTCCAGGAGCCCACACTGTAGCACCAAGCTCCAAAAATGAGCCTTGGAACAGCTTGATCCTGACATGAACCTGCTGTCTGCAGTTTCCATCAGGACTAGTGCCCAGATCCATGACGGCAGAAAGGATTGAACCCAGAAAGCAACCCGATAATAAAGCACATCAAACACGGCCATGCTACAGTGTACTGCGGATACTGTAAGAATAGAAGAAGCAAAAAACTCTCAGTCAAGCAAAACAAGTGTCTTTGATGCATCATGCTTGATATTGGAGACCAACATATGGGGACGTAACCTGCGTAACCTGGTCAATTACTTTCAGACTCCTGGAACTACTCCACCCATAAAATGTCTTCAGTATTTATAAAGCAGCAACTAAACATCCCCCGAGTGCCTTTGCTTCATTAATTCATTGCGCTCAGTGTTCTATTTCTGAAACGTTTACTACTACTAGCTGTGCTAACTTTCATTATACATGAAATATACACTCCCTGTCCAAGAATCACCTCGATACGCAAATAAAAGGGGAAATCTGATTTCGGAGAGACTTCTCTTACGGAGGATATGAAGCACTCCTCATGCAGCCCATGTCTGTCCTGTCTGAGCGCTAGTTTGACTTTAAGAGGATTAAATACATGCATAACTGTGAATTTCTCAAAGTGTTATTAATATAAAGTAATAAACAATCAATACACCGATACCTAAACTACATGATGTCACAAGATCTGTTGTTCCTCATATTGCAATTGAGAATTTGTTTTTTGTTTGTTTGTTTGTTTCAGTGGGTTTCAGTGTCACAGTGCATTAAAAACATTTTTAAAAATTACTGGATATCTTTTGAAAATTAAACGGTGATTAGCATGGACCGCTCACAGCAAGAAGTCCCTAGCTTTGGGTCCAGGCTCTGCAAGGGCGTTGTTTTGTAGAATTTTCAGGTTTCCCCTGTGCTTGTATGGGTTTCCCTCTGGGAACTCCGGTTTCATCCCACAGTTCAAAAACATAACAATAATAACAATAAGCTGATTGGCTGTTCCAAATTGCCCCTTGGTGTGAGTGTGAATGATTTTGTGTGCATGTTTTTTCCTGCAATGATGGATAGGATCAGAAATGAGTATATCAGAGGGACAGCCCACGTAAGATGTTTTGGAGACAAAGTCAGAGAGGCTAGATTGAGATGGTTTGGACATGTACAGAGGAGGGATAGTGAGTATATTGGCAGTAGGATGCTGAGGTTGGAACTACCAGGCAGAAGGCCTCGAGGAAGACCGAAGAAGAGATTTATGGATGTGGTGAAGGAAGACATGAAGGTCGTTGGAGTCAGAAAAGAAGATGCGGAGGACAGGGTGAGGTGGAGGCGGATGATTTGCTGTGGCGACCCCTGAAGGGAGCAGCCGAAAGTAAAAGAAGAAGAAGAAGAAGAAGAAGAAGAAGTTTTTTCCTGCAATGGTGTAGTAAGCTGTTCGGGGTGTACTGCAACCTTGCTCAGAGTCGGGTGAGATGGGCGCAATCCTCCTCGTGACCCTAATTAGGAATAAGTGCCTTATAAAGTGAAAGAATGGATGGATTATAATAATTTTAATGATGCACCGCCAATTCATTTACTGAACCACTTATTCCTAAATAGGGTCACGGGGAGGCTGGTGCCCATCTCAGCCGACTCTGGGTGAGGGACACCCTTTACAGCTCGCCAGGCTATCGCAGGGCCAACACTCACACAACCATTCACACCTAGGGGCAATTTGGAACAGCCAATTCACCTGCTGTGCATGTTTTTGAACTGTGGGAGGAAACTGGGGTATCCGGTGGAACTCGACGCAGGCACGGGGAGAACATGCAAACTCCACACAGAAACGCCCGAGCTGGGAATCAAACTCGGGCCCTTCTTGCTGTGCTAACCACTATGCCACTGTGCCGCACTGCCAATTCTTCACTTTAAATTGTTTTTTTCCCCCTCTTTTTTAAAGAATGCCTAATATTTATTGACTTTAAAGAAAACATGGTCAAGGCTTTATTTGGTTATATAAGCCAATAAGATCCAGATCCTCAGCATGGATTTACTGGACATGACACACAGGCTAGAATTTCAAAGTGCAAACTTCTTTTCATTCGACTGTGAGAACTTATATATATATATATATATATATATATATATATATATATTTGGAATGGATGGAGAAAAGTGTCCGGTGTTTGGAATGGATGGAGAAAAGTGTCCGGTGTGATGTGTGATAGGAGAGTATCGGCAAGAATGAAGGGAAAAGTGTACAAGACGGTGATGAGGCCAGCAATGTTGTATGGTTTAGAGACCGTGGCCCTGGGGAAAAGACAGGAGTCAGAGTTGGAGGTAGCAGAGATGAAAATGTTGAGGTTCTCTTTGGGAGTAACGAGGATGGATAGGATCAGAAATGAGTACATCAGAGGGACAGCACATGTTAGATGTTTTGGAGACAAAGTCAGAGAGGCTAGATTGAGATGGTTTGGACATGTACAGAGGAGGGATAGTGAGTATATTGGTCGTAGGATGCTGAGGTTGGAACTACCAGGCAAAAGGCCCAGAGGAAGACCAAAGAGAAGATTTATGGATGCAGTGAAGGCGGACATGAAGGTCGTTGGAGTAAGAGTAGAAGATGCAGAGGATAGGGAGAGATGGAGGCAGATCATTTGCTGTGGCGACCCCTGAAGGGAACAGCCGAAAGGAAAAGAAGAAGAAGAAGAAGAAGCACAGTATACATATATACATACATACATACATAAATACATGTGTGTGTGTATATATATATATATAAATATATATACTCAGACACACATTTTGCCCTATATGAAAGTTAACCTCAGTGTGCTGTACAAGATAAGATAAGATAAGATACAGCTTTATTAATCTCACAATGGAGAAATTCACTGTTACAGGCTTTTGAGGTACTATCAGTAGGGGGTGCAAAAATAGATACAAGTACGAACATACACACATACATATATATTATATAAGTAAATAAATAAATAGATACATAAATAGTATAAATTACTAAACAATAAAAGAAAAGAAAAGAATGGAGCAACTTTATAGACTGGCCTATATTAAAGTGTAATGTATCTGAGGGCAGAGATGGGTTGATATGGTTCACAGTCAGTGGGGTAGATGTGGTTGATTAAAGTGCGCTGGGTTTTTATTGCACATAACCGGTATTTTCACAGACAGTTACAAAGTGGCGTTGTACAGTCTGATAGCGGTGGGAATGAACGCCCTGCGGTAGCGCTCCTTCCTGCACTGAGGATGCCTCAGTCGTACACTGAAGGAGCTGCTCAGCTCCTCGACAGTCTGGTGCAGTGGGTGAGAGCTGTTGGACAGGATGGATGTGAGCTTTGCTACCATCCTCCTCTCACTCACCTCCTCCACAGAGTCCAGTGGGCAGCCGAGGACAGAGCTGGCCCTCCTGACCAGCTTGTTCAGTCTCTTTCTGTCCCGCTCTGTGCTGCCCGGGGCCCAGCAGATGGCAGCGTAGAGGATTGCAGAGGCTACCACAGAGTCATAAAATGTCCTGAGCAGAGGTCTGCATATGCCGAAGGACCTGAGTCTCCTCAGAAGGTGGAGGCGACTCTGGCCCTTCTTGTACAGGGCGTTGGTGTTGTGGGACCAGTCCAGTTTATTGTTAAGGTGAACACCCAGGTACTTGAAACTGTCCAAGGATACTACAAACCAAAGAAGAAATATTAAGAGCTGTAAATTTGCTTCATTGAACTTCAGATGTTTTTCTTCGAGTAGATCATCTTTCAGAGGAATTTAATTAAGATTAAGACAAGACTACTTTTGCAATGTTTTCATGTTAATCAAATAGTGAGGATTTGATAAACTATTATAGTAAAGAAATGATGTAATGGAGCTTCACAGCAAGAAGGTTGTGGGTTTGATTCCCGGGCTTGGGTATTTCTGTGTGGAGTTTGCATGTTCTCCCCATGCTTGTGTGGATTTCCTCCTGGTACTTTGGTTTCCTCCGACAGTCCAAAAACATACATAGAAGTGAGTGGCAGTTTCAAACCCCTCGTGTGAGTGTAAGTGGTTGAGAGTTCTGTTGGCCTTGCAGTGGCCTAGTAAGTTGTGCAGGGTGTACCCGACCTTCGCTCAGAGTCGGCTGAGATGGGCTCCAGCCTCCCCATCACCCTCATTAGAATTGAGCGGTTTAGGAACTGAGTGATGATTGAGAAATGATATAATGACGCAATACCTGTCTCAACATAATGAATAATGTAATGATCAGCAATCATATTTATAGAGGTGTAAATTCGGACAGAAGACAGAATTATAGACTGTAGAAACTGTTTCAATACTCTTTTAATGAACTTATTCAGCTCCAAACGATTCAGAGCGTCTCTGGAAATAAAGCCAGCACATACCGAGAGGGGCGGTGCCTCACGCCAGTCGCTCTGAACGCCTATTGGCTGCTCGGCTCTGAGCCCATGGCATGAAACCAATCACAAGCCCCAGACGATTTGACGTTCGATGAGATGATAAACGATTGCCTTGTTGCATACACAGGTGGGAGAGGTGCAGTGAACCCCACCGGAATAAAACAAGTCCTTCTTCCTGCAATGTATAAAAACCGGTGCGCGAGCTGAGCACACTCTCATCACTATATGTTAAAGTAAAAGTTCCTTTTTTAACAAAATGGAAATCCTGAAATCAATTGGACATCCAGAGGAAATATATAACCTGTTCAAATATAAAATGGGAGGCGGTAGGACAGTGATGCCCAAACGTGATTATGTAAGTTGTTTATTTATCTGTTAGTTTGTTTATTTGTTTTTGGTAATTGGTTGGAGGATGCGTATTTTTCTCTAAGTCTATCTATATCAACAAAAGACTATCTTGTCTTTGGAGAGGATTAATTTGACTGAAACATCCTTCATGTAATCAGCTTTGCAGGATTACTGCGCGCGCGCGCGCGCGCGTGAGTGTGTGCGTGTGTGTGTGCTTGTGTGTGTGGATGGGTGCCCATTATTGATAGTATCAGACATTTATTATACTACTACTAATAATAATAATAATAATAATTATTATTATTATTATTATTATTATAGTAATCATATTAATAATAATAATAACAATAATCAGTTCGGTTCATTTTCTATAACCGCTTAATCCTAATTAGGGTCGCGGGGTGGCTGGCGCCCATCCCAGCCGACTCCGAGCGATGGCAGAGTACACCCTGGACAGTTCGTCAGTCCATCGCAGGGCAGAAACGCGCTGACGGCTTTACAGTTACTCTTGTTGAAAGTCAGCAATAGTTCTTTTATATGAACCTCACACCATAGACAGTGAGAGACATGGAGAGACATGGCTGGCCTTTGATAACCCAGTTAGTTGCACGGGGTTGATGATAATAATAATAATAATAATAATAATAATAATAATAATAAAAATAATAATATGCAAGAAAGTTCTAGCTTCAATGTAGGGCCTGTGCGCTTCTGTGTAGTTTGTATGTCCTCTTCTTGCTTATCATGGGTTCCTCCTGGTACTCTGGTTTCATCCCACATGAACATTAGTAGTCTGTCTTTTACACCCCTAGGTGTGAGTGTGAGTGGGAATAGTTGTATGTATTGCCCTGTAATGGACAAGCAAGCAGTTTAGGGTGTACCCCTCCTTCACCCACAAAGTCGGCGGAGTTAGGCACCACCCACCCTCCACATGTCCTTGGTAAGATTAAGCAGTGAAAAAACAAATGAGATGAAATGAGATATTTCCTGTGTATGAAGTCCAGGCTCTGTGAAGACATTTCTGTGTGGCGTTTCTGTGTGCACTTGATGCTTACACGGATTTCCTCCGGGTACTCTGGTTTCCTCCTGCATGCACAAAAATCGGCTAAATTGCCTCTCGGTTGAAGTGTGAATAGTTGTGTTGAAGCGTGTTGGTATTTGAATGGACGGATGAGACATTCAGTGTGTACCCTGCCTTTGCCAGGAGTCAGCTGACAAAGCAAAGAAGGTTCAAGTCCGGGGTGTTTCTGTGTGGGTGTTTACATGTCTTTCGTGCTTGGGTGGGTTTCCTCTGGGTACTCTAGTTTCCTCTGCCAGTCGAAAGCAGTGCTTCTCAATTATTTTCTGTGGCGCCCCCTTTAGGAAGAAAAAAATATTTCACCCCCCCCCCATCACCCGCGAGTGACTATAAATAGTATTATTTGTCTATAAAATTGTTATTAGTACACCGCCATTGTATCTTTATTAACATTAAAACAAAAAAGAAAGAAATATAGTTCAACTTACAATAAAGAAAAACTTCATTAACGTTGTTTTTTAATCTGTAATAGGAAAGATTTAAAGTGCACCAATGTGCCTGAAATTTAAAAATACATCCTGATTTAAACTCATTCAACTTATTTATGTCTTAATATCTCCGTCTGTCTCCACCTTTCTCTTCATTCCTGTTAGAAATGTTTCCGTGTTGTTTCTTGAGGGGTTGTTTACTGCACTTCATATCGTTTGCTCATGCGAAACAATGAGAGCGCCACTGCCAACTAGCTGGAGTGGAGGTGCAATTACACTTAATTCTCGTACAGTATTCCAGAAAAGCATGTCCCCCAGGATCCCCGCATCACACCACACCCCAAATATTTGAGATGCACTGGTTTAAAGAGATGCACATTACACACATAACCGGCTGTTCCAAGTTGTTTTAAGTGCGGATATGAGTGTGAGTGTCTTCTTCTTTTCTTTTCGGCTTTTTCCCTTTTCTCGAGAGTCGCCGCAGCAGATAATCTGATTCGCCCATTTGATTTGGCAGAGGTTTTTACGTCGGATGCCCTTCCTGTCACAACCCAAAAGCAAGGGACAGAAACACACCGATGGCTTTGTGAATGTAAAATGGAGTGTGTGTGTTGCCCAATGATGGTCTGATGAGCTGTTTAGGGTGTACCATGACTTCGCCCGAACTTGGCTGAGATAGACTCCAGAGGATGAAGCAGTTCAGCAAATTAGTGAGAATGCAAGTGAGGATTTGTTCATATATGAGTCGACTCTTTTATGAACAATACTTGAGTGCAACCGCCGCCCCCCCCCCTCCAAAAAAAAAAACGTTCTGCCAATAATAATAATAATAATAAACTTTTTTCTCCTGCCAATCAACATTTTATAAACATTAAAAGTACACTGTTGGGTTTGTCAGGACACGTTTGAAGACGAAGTTAATCAGATATTCTTGGTAATGTGCTTCCTGGTGGAAAAAACAACCAACTGAAGTCTGGGGTGAGAATAAAGTGGGCGGGGGTGAAACACGTGGTCGTGGCTCGAGTCTCGCCTTCAGCTCGAGTTACAGTTGTTTACAGATTTTCTCCGTGTCGACTTCGACCCCTCCGCCTGTTATGACGTCTCTCCAAACCCGACTTATGAATATAATGGCAGCGGTTTGCTGCAAAGGCACGGCGCCGTTCTCGGTGTTTAAGCGCAATCTGTCGGTGCCCAACTCGGCCACGACTTCGCAGACTGGTCTTCCGGTGGCCTGCGGTAGAAGAGGGACTCTGGAGGGCTGCGCTGTACTTGTACACCCGCTGCACCCTCCCACCGTCCGCCCTCTCCGCCACTCAACGCATCTGTTCTGCTCTTCTGCCCAGGAGGAGACCATGAGTGAGAGCCTGCGAGCTTGTTATGTTCATCTCAACCAAACGAGCAGGAGTTTTGCAGCCGTGATCCAGAACCTGGACCGAGAATTGCGGTAAGAACTTATACAGGAACCAAGAGGCGTGTCCTGAATTCAGTAAACAAGTCAACAAATCCTGTCACTTGTGTTATCTGTGCAGAAACAAAACAGAACTGCACGTCTGGGGATTGTTTCCGAATTTATTTTTATTTTTTGTATTTTCAGGTTCATCAACGCTTTTTTAAAGAGTTTGTTACATGCAGTGCAATAGGATTGCTCTTATTGTTTCTATCTGCACGAGCTTTCCTGGTGTGTGACGTCACAAAATCTTAACAGCCTGAGCGCGCGTGCGTGTTTTGTTTTTGTGCCCTCCCCCTCATGTTCCTATACTGTTGGTTTCACTTCCGGTTGTCTCATTAAGGACATCTTCTTTCTTTCAAGAATAATAATAATAATAATAATAATAATAATAATAATAATAATAAATCTTCTTCTTCTTCTTTTCTTTTCGGCTTTTTCCCTTTTCTCGAGAGTCGCCTGATTATCTGATTCGCACATTTGATTTGGCGTAGGTTTTTACGTCGGATTCCCTTCCTGTCACAACCCTTTATCAAGGTCCAAAAATATGGTGCCGATAGTTTTTGTGCGGCTCTGTATACCCTGTAGATAATGAGAATATTTGTGGGTGTCTGATAAAGAATACATGGTTAAATTGCACCCTGCAAAGTCTGGCATAAGCAAAAACTGATTAGAAAAGTAAAGTCATCGCTCATATCTGCAGTTTTTACCTTGATATTTAGTTTTAAAAATTCTGAGGTCAAGGTTATAATGAGAACTACGCTGCAGCCGATCGTTTCATAAGCACATGTTCATTAATTTGCATCTGTAAACATTGGCGCATGTGCAGTAACCATGATGCCACATTTTTAAGTAGTTGGCGATCGGAGTAAATTGGAGCAGTGGTGGTCTAGTGGATAGGGCGCAGGATCGCTGCTCCTAGGGTTGGGGGTTCAAGTCCCCACAGGGTTGTCACTGCCCCCCCCCCCCAGTTCAGCTAACTGGGTTATCAAAGGCGGGCCATGTCTCTCACTGTCTATGGTGAGAGGTTTATGTAAAAGAACCATTGCTGACTTTCGTAAAGAGTAGCTGCAAAGTCGTCAGTGTGTTTCTGTCCCTTGCTAAAGGGTTGTGACAGGAAGGGCATCCGCCATAAAAACCTATGCCAAATCAAATGTGCGAATCAGATGATTCGCTGTGGCAACTCCTGAGAAGGAAAAAGCCGAAAAGAAAAGAAGACTTGGGATCGGAATAGATATAAGATACTTATCTTATAGTGTCTTCTGCAAAGGATAAGTTTGCTTTCTTTATTTCTGAATGTTTTGTCCATGTACCTTTTTATGTCACTGCTGGTGATTTAAAATATGGACACTGCTAAAAATCCTTTCCATAGTTTGCATTTGTGCTCTTGCAAGTACGTGACATCACGACATCCATCTGTTCGTATAAGGCAGGTTAATGGCAAAAATCACCATAGACAGATATTCAATTAACAACTCCAAGTTGACCCACTGAGTTAATGAATAAAACAAAACTAGCCACATCTACACATAAAACAAGCTTCTATGTATCTACATCAGACTAACATAGTCTCATTTATGTGAACGAATGGCATAACCTACCGTAATTCTTCGACAGATTACGTCACAATATACCAGCGACTACCCAAGAATCACATGCGACTTTAGAGCCTCCCTTTGTGTACTGACATATTAGTTGGTTTTTTTCCTTTCCTCAGGAAGAAACTTGTCATAACAATAGGGTGTTTTGATGTGTAAAGATGTATACGATGTATGCAGACTTTTTAAGTTTCAGGTTTAATTTCCCTTTAAGACTGAAACTACAGTCTGTGCACGAAAGAAATCAGCCCCAGCCTGTTTTTCATATCACTTTATATATTTTTTGAACAGCTGTTGGTGGTCTTGTTACTTTGGCTTCAGAACTCTGCAATATAATTCATGTGGATGACCAAAATGAAAAAAAAAACATCCTTTTATCTTCAAGAGACAGATGGGTGTAGCCTGTGTATACATGCCTTCGTACATATAAATGTCAAGGATACAGTCTCTGTCTATTTTTACCAGCCCATGGCCACGTGGTTAATGGGACATTGTGCTGCCAGCATGGAGGTGGTATTATTAACCTGAGTAGGGGATTTAAACATATTTGTATAACACTGTAATAGTAATATTTTGATTACTCTCTCTCTCTCTCTCTCTCTCTCTCCCCGTTTGTCTATTAGCAATGCAGTGTGTATACTCTATCTAGTTCTTCGAGCCTTGGACACAGTGGAGGATGATATGACCATTCCTCTGGAGAAGAAAGTCCCACTCTTGCATCATTTCCACACTTTCCTCTATCAACCAGACTGGTGTTTAACAGAAAGCAAAGACAAGCATCGACAAGTTCTAGAAGACTTTCCCTCGGTAATAAACAAAAATGAGGTCGCTTCACAAGAAACAGTGCATACAGCGTCATGACCAAGTCATCTGAGTGTAGAAACAGACGTATAACATCATCATTTTTAAAAATTTTGTTATGTCATCATTTCTATACAGATTTCTGTTGAGTTCAGGAACCTGATGCAGGAATATCAGGAGGTGATTTCAGACATTTGCCACCAAATGGGAGTCGGGATGGCTGAATTCCTGGAGAAGAAAATAGTCACAATGCAGGATTGGGACAAGGTGAACCTCTGACTTATTTGCAATTCTATAGGTCGGTACATTTCTAAACATGGTTAGGTAAAGTACTGAGGTTTGGTACTTGAGTGACATATCTTGGCTGCATAATGGTGTAGTGATTAGCACATCCGACTCCCAGCAAGAAGGTGCTGGGTTCGAATTCCAGGTGATCAAGGGTACTTCTTTATGGAGTTTGCATGCTCTCCCCATGACACGGTCCTCTGTGCAGCTTTCCTTCAGGTAATCTGATTTCCTTTTGCAGTCCAAAGACATGCCCGTGAGGCTAATTCGCTGTTGCAAGCTGCCTCTACTTTCATGAATGAGTGAGTGAAGTATATTGTAGAAAATGTGCAGATTCTTCCTGTTGTGAGCTTGTTTATATTTGAACAAATAAACACATACCTTTCTTCAGAAACTCCGCCCCTAAACTCGTAAACTTGCATTACCAAGGTAACAGCACCTTTAACTAATGTCCGACTGGGTGTGTTTATGCTGTGCATGATATTATTTTGCATCTCCAGAGCTGGGTTCAGACACCATTTTTAGTTTTCACAGCACACATATAATCAACATTGAAGAGATTCTTGCAAAATTTGACAGGAAGAGGAATAATATTACTCAATGCTTGTCTAACCAGCCATTAATGAAGGAAGCAGGCTGACGTGTATGGTGCTTTTATGTCAGCCAAGCTGAGCCTGTTGGATCGATGTATCAGTCATTGGCCGGAGAAGAGAAAACACTGTGTGATTTGTAATCAGTATTTTTAAGGTTGGCAGCATGGTGGCGTAGTGGTTAGCACATCCGCCTCACAGCAAGAAGGTTCTGGGTTTGATTCTTAAATAAAACTATAAGGAGTAGAATTATGTTAAACAACAACTTCATAACACTGAAAAATGAAGTCTAAATACAGTGATCCCTCGCTAGTTCGTGCGTCAGTTTCTACAGCTTCAGTGCATCGCAGGTTTTTCAAAAATGTGATTGAGAGATTTCCTTTCGGCTTTTTCCTTTTTCCCGCTGACGACTTTGCAGCTACTCTTTACGAAAGTCAGCAATGGTTCTTTTACATGACCCTCTCACCATAGACAGTGAGAGACATGGCCCACCTTTGATAACCCAGTTAGCACTGGGGGGACAGTGACAACCTTGTGGAGAGTGGGACTCAAACCCCCAACCTTAGGATCAGCGATCCAGTGCCCACTATACCACCACTGCCCGCAGGGTTTTTAAAAATATTAATTGAAAAATTAAAAAATAAGGAAATTAAGGAAAAATCGGGGAAATGTTAAGGAAAATGCTGCAAATTATGCAAAAAAAAACCCCCAACAAACAAACAAAAAACCAAAAAAAAACAACCCAAAACCCCCTAACAAAACTACATACACTTTTATGTTAGGTGCACATATGTGTGTGTAGCACGTCTGTATGTGTGTATTTATAGTTTATTGACATCTTATACATTATTTTTGAATGATTAATTGTTATTATAAGCATTTATAGCATTAAATATGTATTTATTGATATTATATATACATATACATGTGCGTATACGTCAGTCAGGAGGGTCGATCCGACTTCGCAGAAATCGGCGGTCGGGGGGAAGGGGTGTCTCGGTCCTCATTAACCATGGAAAGTGAGGAATCCCTGTATTTCAAATTACTTTTACACAGCGGTGTATGAGTGTGTTTACATGTACATTCATGAACCCCTTTGAAATTCGCAAAAACTTTATCTAGATCAGATATACGAAGAATCTAGCTGAGCTGAAGCAGTTCCGCAGGGAAGGATAGTCCAGAATTTGTCCCGAATATTGTTCATGACCAATCCACAGCTACTGGAAGCACTTATTTATTTAAGGACAATGATGCGTAAGGAATTTCCACCATTCATTGAACTCGGTTTTTCCACCAGTATTTATTTAATATTTAATAGTTGTGTTTTGTTTGAGTTAGTAAAAACGAAACAGATTTGCAATTCCAAAGCGTTCTTACTTTTTCTTGCCACTGTAGATAATAAAGAGAATGTCTGGACATTTGAAACTAGTGTAACTAGTTGTACATGTCGAATGTTTCTGATGGACGTTGCACTGTTCTCTCTGCAGTACTGTCACTATGTGGCTGGTCTGGTTGGTGTGGGTCTGTCTCGGCTCTTCTCCACATGCCTGCTGGAGGACCCCGAAGTGTCTCGGAATACCGAACTAGCCAATTCTATGGGTCTCTTTTTACAGAAGACGAACATTATCAGAGACTACCTGCAGGACCAGCAGGATGGACGATTCTTCTGGCCTACGGAGGTAAATTTGGTTGTCCTTAAAAATTATTATAAAAGTAGTTTCATTAACTTCTGTCTGTCTGTCTTCCTTTCGGCTTTTTCCCTTTTACTCGGGAGTCGCCACAGCGAATCATCTGATTCGCACGTTTGATTTGGCAGAGGTTTTTACGTCGGATGCCCTTCCTGCCACAACCCTTTTTAGCAAGGGACAGAAACACGCTGACGACTTTGCAGCCTACTCTTTACGGAAGTCAGCAATGGTTCTTTTACATTCCTCTCACCATAGACAGTGAGAGACATGGCCCGCCTTTGATAACCCAGTTAGCTGCACTGGGGAGGGGACAGTGACAACCTTGTGGAGAGTGGGAATTGAACCCCCAACTTTTGGATCAGTGATCCAGCACCCTATACTACTAGACCACCACTGCCCCCCACTAAAATTTAATTGTTTTACAAAAATTGGTTGTTTATTGTTCAGGCTCTTTCTCAAAGTTATCTCGCAGAGCTCCTAGTGGTGGGGGTCTAATGATCTTTTAATGGTCATCACCATGAAGATATGTCCTCCGTCCCCTTTTTTGTCCTTTCTTTGACTTATTTTGACCGAAATGTGGCCATTTGTGGCCAAAAGTTTTTTTTTTTTACCTCTTTAATAAACATAGTATCTGGGATTACACAATTCTCAATATAATCACCCCCCACTTTTTTAAATTATATTTTGTTGCTTTGCAGCCAGAGACAAAAACCATACATACACACACACACACACCACACACAAAATACTTTTTCCTCCCGGTATTTACTCATGTATGAATCCATACGTAATGCAACTTATAAATAGCCAAGTGAAAAGTATAAAAGCAAAAGTTCAGGAAAAACAGAATCCATGAGATGGTGAAAGGTTCATCTTCTTCTTTCGTCTTTTCCTTTCGGCTGTTCCCTTCAAGGGTTGCCACAGCAAATGATCTGCCTCCATCTCTCCCTATCCTCTGCATCTTCTACTCTTACTCCAACGACCTTCATGTCCGCCTTCACCGCATCCATAAATCTTCTCTTTGGTCTTCCTCTAGGCCTTTTGCCTGGTAGTTCCAACCTCAGCATCCTACGACCAATATAGTCACTATCCCTCCTCTGTACATGTCCAAACCATCTCAATCTAGCCTCTCTGACTTTGTCTCCAAAACATCTAACATGTGCTGTCCCTCTGATGTACTCATTTCTGTTATATGTAACCATATAACATCGCTGGCCTCAACACCGTCTTGTACACTTTTCCCTTCATTCTTGCCGATACTCTCCTATCACACATCACACTGGACACTTTTCTCCATCCATTCCAACCTGCCTGCACGCGCTTCTTCACCTCTTTTCCACACTTTCCATTGCTCTGGATTGTTGAGCCTAAGTACTTAAAATCCTCCACCTTCTTTATCTCTGCCCCCTGTAACCTCAAAGTTCCTCTTGGGTCCTTGTCGTTCACACACATGTATTACGTCTTACTAAGACTAACCTTCAATCCCCTCCTTTCCAGGGCATACCTCCACCTCTCTAGATTTTCCTCCACTTGGTCTCTGCTCTTCCTACAGATCACGATGTCATCTGCAAACATCATAGTCCATGGAGATTCTTGTCTAACCTCGTCTGTTAGCCTGTCCATCACCATAACAAACAAGAAGGGGCTGAGAGCTGACCCTTGATGCAGTCCCACCTCCACCTTGAACTCTTCTGTCACACCGACAGTACACCTCACCACTGTCTTACATCTCTCATACATGTCCTGCACCACTCTAACATACTTCTCTGTCACTCCAGACTTCCTCATACAATACCACAGTTCTTCTCTCGGCACCCTGTCATATGCTTTCTCCAGATCCACAAAGGCACAATGCAGCTCCTTCTGACCTTCTCTGTACTTCTCTATTAACATCCTCAAAGCAAACACTGCATCTGTGGTGCTCTTTCTTGGCATGAAACCAAACTGTTGTTCACAAATGCTGACCTCTGCCCTTAGTCTTGCTTCCACTATTCTTTCCCATAGCTTCATTGTATGGCTCATCAACTTTATCCCTCTGTAGTTGCCACA
>CM045731.1:18295000-18325000 GCA_024760905.1 Plotosus lineatus
TCTTTCTGCTGCTACGATTTTGGCTTTTCTCAGCTGGCAGTATTTAAACACCACTCAGTCGCCAAACAGCGCTGACGTGCAGGACCACTGAGACTCTCCTGTATCCCAGATGGTCTCGAACAAAACCAAGCCTACAAATCTATCAAAGACTTTTAGCCGTGTATAAAGCTTCCATCAAAATGTTTCTTCTAATTCTTGTTTTTGGTTGTTCAAATGATTTGTATATGCGTCCAAAATGTACTGCTATTACTGGAGAAGTAAGTTAAAAGCCAATATCATGTATTTTAGGGTGAGGTCACAGGATCAGTTTTCGTCCCCAACCAACACAGACTTCAGCTAGCATGACCAAAAAAACCCCCAAAAAAGTTAACGAATGGCCCCTTGTGTCCTCAAATGATTCTTATACTGTGATTACAATGTGGTTCCATCCATTTGCTGAACCTCTTAATCCTACTAGGATGGCAGGGAGGTTAGAGTCTGTCTTAGCCCACTCTGGGGTGAAAGCTGGGTACACCCTTGACAGCGCACCAATCCATTGCAGGGCCCAAATACGCACTCACAACCACTTACACTGGGACACTTTGGACAACCAGTTAGCCTGATGTGCATATCTTTAGACCATGTGAGGAAACCAGAGGACGCTAAGGAAACCCACGCAAGCACATGGGAGACACGCAAAGTCCACATAGAAACACCCTAACTGAGCCCGGGACTTAAACCCCGGACTTTCTTGCTATGAGGTGGGCACACTAACCAGTACACCCAAAAGTAGATAGCTAACTTTAGTGTGGGAGGATTTCTTAAGATTGCCAGCTTTCTTTTGGTATTTATCAACCAATGTTAGACATTTTATAGAATATATATGTATATATATATATATATATATATATATATATGTGTGTATATATGTATGTGTGTGTATATATATATATATATATATATATATATATATATATATATATATATATATATATATATATATATAAAATATATGATATATATATATATTGAGAGCAGAGAACAAGTTGTAGGAAAATCTAGAGAGGTGGAGGTATGCCCTGGAAAGGAGAGGAATGAAGGTTAGCCTCAGAAAATCAGAATACATGTGTGTGAATGAGAAGGACCCAGGAGGAACGGTGATGTTACAGGGAGCAGAGATAACGAAGGTGGAGAATTTTAAGTACTTAGGCTCAACAATCCAGAGCAATAGAGAGTGTGGAAAAGAGGTGAAGAAGCGTGTGCAGGCAGGCTGGAATGGTTGGGGAAAAGTGTCCGGTGTGATGTGCGATAGGAGAGTGTCAGCAAGAATGAAGGGAAAAGTGTACAAGACGGTGGTGAGGCCAGCGATGTTGTATGGTTTAGAGACAGTGGCGCTGAGGAAAAGGCAGGAGGCAGAGCTGGAGGTAGCGGAGATGAAAATGTTGAGGTTCTCTCTGGGAGTAACGAGGATGGATAGGATCAGGAATGAGCACATCAGAGGGATAGCCCATGTAAGATGTTTTGGAGACAAAGTCAGAGAGGCTAGATTGAGATGGTTTGGACATGTACAGAGGTGGAATAGTGAGTATATTGGCAGTAGGATGCTGAGGTTGGAACTACCAGGCAGAAGGCCTCGAGGAAGACCAAAGAAGAGATTTATGGATGTGGTGAAGGAAGACATGAAGGTCGTTGGAGTCAGAAAAGAAGATGCAGAGGTTGGGGGTTCAAGTCCCCACAGGGTTCTCACTGTCCCCCCAGTGCAGCTAACTGGGTTATCAAAGGCGGGCCATGTCTGTCACTGTCTATGGTGAGAGGTTCATGTAAAAGAACGATTGTTGACTTTCGTAAAGAGTAGCTGCAAAGTCGTCAGCGTGTTTCTGTCCCTTGCTAAAGGGTTGTGACAGGAAGGCCATCCGACATAAAAACCTCTGCCAAATCAAATGTGCGAATCAGATGATTCACTGTGGCAACTCTCGAGATATATATATATATATATATATATATATATATATATATATATATATATATATATATATCTTTTTGCTTTTTCCCGTTCTCCGTTTTTACGTCAGATGGCCTTCCTGTCACAACCCTTTAGCAATATATATATATACAGACGCTCCTTGACTTATGTTCATCTGTTTTACGTTTTTTCAATTTTACATTTTTTTGTTGTTGTTTTTTTTCCAAAAAAAAAAGTTACATTTTGAGTTTAGACAGACAAACACAAAAACTTGCAACTTGAACTTGTGACCTACAGAGTTCAACCAAGAACCTTCTCACTGTGAGGTGACTATGCTAACTGCCGCACAACTGTGCCACCACGAGCTAGCTCAGTTTATGGATTTTTCCCTAATGTTGCTCGGGCATATTTTTCGAATGTGAACCAAATTTTGTTTGAAGGTAAATCTCTGATGTAATTAAATAATTGTATTCTGTTCATTTAAGTCCAGTCTTAACGTCTCTAATAGTACAAATTTAAAAATGATGTAATGTGATCTGTGTTAAAGTGGTTTTGATCAATGTTGCATGGGTTTTTGTTTTTTGGGTTTTTTTTTTTTGTAATTTTTTGTTTGTTTTTTTTGTTGTCGTTGTTTGTCAAATAGTAGATATTGTATGTCTGAAATGGGCATTTGGCTTTCAAACTGTTTAAGCATCGTAAATAAATCTAGCTAAGAATTTGTACATCAGCAAATCTAAAAGCTCCACTGTCACCTCTGCTGGGCCCTTGAACAAGGCCCTTAACCCTCAATTGTTCAACTTGTATTAAAAATATATGTAATTTGTAAGTCACTCTGAATAAGAGCTGTAAATGTAAATGAAAAATATGTATAATTTTTATAATATGAGATTTTGCCTAAATTGTAGAAAAAAAATAAATAAATAAATAAATAAATAAAAATTAAAATTATTTTTATTTTGTTTGTAGTGATTTAATATGTACATACATGAAGTTTATTCTTAAGGTGGTCGGTGCTTCAGAGTTGAGGTCATTACTTTGTGAGGGAGATTTGCAATGAGATTTTTCTACTCTCTCCTCGGCAAATTAGGCTTTCGTGGATTTTTTTTTTTTTTTTTTGTACACACAGTATGAACATGTTGGAAAATGTTCAGTTTCATCCATCCAGTCATCCATCATTTCTGTCCGTCAGGGTCGCAGGGGAAGATGGAGCCAATCCCCACTGACTTCATATGAGAGGCAGGGTACACCTTGAACAGATTACCAGTCTATCACTGGGCTAGCGCAGACCCAGATGACCAGTCAGTTATTTCACACCTGTTCATAATTCAGAGTCGGCAGCTGACTGGATGTAAGCAGAGTAGATGCATAGTACATAGTATAGTACATGTCTGATTCGGGCTCAGCAAAGGTGTTTCTGTGTGGGGTTCCTTTGAGGCGTCAGCCTCCCTGTGACTCTAGTTGGGTGAAGTGGTACAACAGATGGATGAATGAATGAATGAATTGACCTCGAGTGCATATATTTGGATGGTCAGAGGAACGTGGTGGGCCCAAAGTAAACCTTCACAAGCAAAAGAAGAAGATGCAAACTCCAGTCCAGGCTTTCTACGAGACTAGTAGAATTAAGTGCTACAGTGAATAAATGATTGCATGACAGAATGTTCAGTTCAGTTCATTTTCTGTAACCACTTAATCCTAATTAGGGTCACGGAGAGGCTGGCGCCCATCCCAGCCGACTCCGAGCGAGGACAGAGTACACCCTAGACAGCTTCCAGGCAGAAACACTTGTCGAAAGTCAGCAATGGTTCTTTTACATGCCTCACACCATAGACAGTGAGAGACATGGCCGGCCTTTGATAACCCAGTTAGCTGCACTGATTGGGGTGGGGTGGGGTGGGGACAGTGACAACCTGTGGTGAGTGGGGCTCAAACCCCCAACCTTAGGATCAGTGAGGCCACCACTGCCTTCATGACAGAATGTATGAATTAAATGAATAAATACCAACGAAGAGATTTATGGATGTGGTGAAGGAAGACATGAAGGTTGTTGGAAGTAAGAGTAGACGATGCAGAGGACAGGGTGAGATGGAGGGGGATGACTTGCTGTGGCGACCCCTGAAGGGACCAGCCAAAAGGAAAAGAAGAAGAAGAAGAAGAATATGCATGTCTTTGGACTGTCAGAGGAAAGCCTCACAAGCAAACGAAGATTGTGCAAACACCACCCCAGCCTCCCAATGACCTGAATAGGGGTGAGAGGTTGAGCACACGAATGGATGACGTAATCTAACGTGCATGTCTTTGGACTGTCAGAGGAAACCAGAGTCTGTCTTCCTTTCGGCTTTTTCCCTTTTACTCGGGAGTCGCCACAGCGAATCATCTGATTCGCACATTTTCATTTGGCAGAGGTTTTTTACGTCGGATGCCCTTCCTGGCACAACCCTTTTAGCAAGGGACAGAAACACGCTGACGACTTTGCAGCCTACTCTTTACGAAAGTCAGCAATGGTTCTTTTACATGCCTCTCACCACAGACAGTGAGAGACATGGCCCGCCTTTGATAACCCAGTTAGCCGCACTGGGGGGGACAGTGACAACCTTGTGGAGAGTGGGACTCGAACCCCCAACCTTTGGATCAGCGATCCAGCGCCCTATACCACTAGACCACCACTGCCCCCGTCAGAGGAAACCAGAGTGCCAGGAGGAAATCCTCACAAGCCAAGTAAGGGCAAGCAAACTATATTCCTGCTACAGCATGCTAAACAACTGTATGCTATTAATTTTGTAAGGGGGAAAATTCCCAGAAACGTGTGTCATGTTGCCGGGAATTTTTTTTTTTCACCCCTGAGATGAAGTTCAACCCCTTACAGACCCACATTGGTGGAAAAGGGGGTGGAGTTACAGGACTTTGGCCTATCCCCATATCCCCATATAAACACATTACATTTGTAAACACACAGTTAACATCGGGCTGTCGGGTTGCGTGAGGCTTTAATGTGGTTTTTTTTCCTTTAAATTTAGACATAAGCAGGTCAGCCCTGACATGTATAGTACCGGTGGAGCAGCTGGATAGATAACATTATAGTGTAAACATATCTCTGCATCTTTCCTGGATTACGAGAAAGAACGACTGAGAACGGGTGGGAAAGAAACAGCTAAGCTAGCTACCCGGCTAATAACCAAAAATTGGGATTCATCCATGTGAGGAAATTGAATGACCACGAAGATGTAGCTTGATACGTGAGTAATAATGTACATGTTTTAGTGTTTTAGTAAGTAAGCTAAAGAGACATAACGCTATAGTATTAGCTGTTGTTTATTATTTAGCTTCTTATTTATTTTCCACTTCTATTGGTCTCCATTAACCATGCTATCTGGCGAAGCTAACGTGCTAGCTGGATTAATTTATTTTAAAGGGGTTGATGTATGTCAATATTTTTAATTTAAGAACATAAATTGTCAGCTTTTTATTATGTTAAACTGTCGTGTATGCATAGTTGGCCTTCTCCTCCCTGAGGTGAAGAAGTAATTATCCGTGCGAGTCATAAATATTTGTTGTTATTTGTTTGTTTATTTGATACAAGTTCAGTTTTCCCTCAATAGGGAATTGTTATGTTTATGTTGTAGCTCAGCTAGCTCTGCAACACACATTGTGACGTGATGGGTTTGATTATCTGTGCTGTGTCCAGCCTCCTGAAGGCTTCATAGTTCATGTTTTTATTTTTTATTTTTCTTGTCCCCCCTGTTTTTATAGATATATAAGTATTTGCCCGATTAAGACTACAAGTGTCTGGATCTGAGACCTGGCTTTGTTTATCTGGGAGAGTTATTATAAATGGAGAAAAAGGAGAAAAGGCTGAGCTACTTCTCCAGGTAATTTTAAAAATGTTTGTTTATTTAATTTTTTGAAGTGTTGTTGATCATGTGTTCATTCATGGTTCCTTTTTCTGTAAGGTTCAATCCTAATTAGGGGCGCTCATCCCAGCAAAGTACACCCTGGACAGCTCGACAGGCCATCCGTAGGGCAGTTGCAGCCTACTCTTGACGAAAGTCAGCAATGGTTCTTTTACAGCCTCGCACCTTAGATAGTGAGAGATCGGGTTGGCCTTTGATAACCCAGTTCGCTGCACTGGGGAGAATATGGACAACCCGTGGAGGATGGGGTTTGAACCCCCACTTTAGGATCAGTGAGTGATCTAGCACCTTTACCACTAGGCCACCACTGCTCCATTCATCATGTGTGTAGTTTAACATTGTTTACAGTTTTAGACTAATTTAGTGAGGCGTTATGGCCCTGTGGTTCTGATCATCGTGGTGTAGTGGTTAGGGTGCTGGGCTAATGATAAGGAGGTCATGGGTTTGAATCCCTTAGAATTCTAGGCAACGTCTTAACCACAAGTGTGCCTTTGTCCACCCAGCCTTATGGATGTTTACCAGTAGGAATGTTCGGAAGCAGACCTGTGATAGACTCGGGATCCAGGAGGAGTTGAAGTTGTTGTCTCTTCACAATACAGAAACTCAGATAAGCACTGGCTGTCATGAGCCATTTGGTAAAGGTAAAGCTGTTGAGATTTTACACCTGAGTGTAATGGAGCCTCATGTGGGGCCGGTGGCATAGCGGTCAGGGTGCTGGGCTCGTGATCAGGAGGTCGGCTGCTCGAATCTCAGTTAGGCTGCAAGAACAATTTACCCGTCGCTTCACTGTGGTTGTATGGAAAATACAATTGAGTCGGTTGTTTACACTGCATCCTTTCTGATATTTAACAACAGTATTTGAATTTAATGCCTTTAAATTTGCATTGGCACCAGAACTTATAAAGTCTGAGAATTGTCCTTACAGGTAGCTGAATATTGTAGCTGCCCTGCAGTTTTTGCCTCCACCAGGAGGGAATGTTTTCACCTGTGTTGTCGTGCTTGCTTGTTTGCAAAATAACTCAAAATATTATACATTATATGCCCCCCCCCCACCTCCTTTTTTTTCTAGAGCAGGGTGTGGTACAAGTAACAAAACATTTGAGTTTTACAAGTGATTCATGCATGGGATCAATGGTGTGTGTGGGGGGGGAAGGGGGTGGATTCCTGAAATCCTGAAGAATACAGTACCTCTCTTTATAATACGAGCTAAAATGTTCATCAGACATGCACTAGGGGGAGACATTTCCTCATAATAATGTCAAGTCATAATAATCCATTTGTGCCTGGTGGAAGTTGCTTTCACTCTTCAGTTCTGTTTTTTTAATGATTGTATTCTGCACATAATTTATTTCATCTGCAATCTTCTTTATAGTTTCACATGCACACCAAGTGTTGAAATCGGACTCTGCCTATTGTCATATTAAAACACTAATATGAAGAACATGATTTTTATTTGTGTATAACGTTATACGTTTGTTCATGTATACTGTGATTTAAGTTTTCCATTGTACATGCATGTGGTGATGATAGCTCTATGTCAGAAGGCAGAAGTGAAAGTGGGTCAGATTTAAGAGTCTCTGTTGGCTCTTTGTTATTGATGTAGAAACATGTGACTAGGCTTGATGTATGCTTCTGAAGTATAAGCCTGCACGCAGGTAATACCGCTGGGGGGGGGAGAACACCTGACAACTTTGGCTCATACATCTGGTGTTCTCGGTCTCTGACACATGACTTATTTGCTTTTTTTTTTTTTTTTTTTTTTCTCCTTTCTCCCGCGCAAGTCCTCTGGAGTGAACAAGAGTGACTGTAAAATTATAGGGGTGATAGCAGGACATATTTTGGACATCAAATGGATGGTAATGGTATCAGGAGCATTGGTATTTCTGCAGGTGTTTCCCAGCTCTTCAGTCTGTTATTGGTCAGACTTAAAAGCTATCCTGAATACAGCACAGTATTGTATGGTGACGTATACACAGTATACAGTATGGTGACGTTGGTGTGATCAGGCATTTATTTTATTGCTTCTAGCTCGGTTGGGTGCTAATGCCCAACTTGGGTGATTGTGAGCTGTGCTTGTGGTACAAGGATCTGTATATCGATGTGTTTAAAGTGGAGACACCAATGCTTTTTCATTTTTAAATAATAGTTCATCCAGCATTATTGCATTTTCAAAGAAATTGTTCAGGTTGTTGGTGTTGGCTATCTCATCTTTTTTGCTACTTCAGACCACTCACTCACTCACACTGCGTTTCAGTGTGATGCTTCAAATGAAAAGGATCGGGGTTATGTTTCTTTATGTCCTTTCTTGTATTTAGTTGTGCTCTGTCTCTCTGTCCTTCTCCCTGCTGTTCTTGCTCCATTAGCTCTTCATCATTACCACAGATGTTCCTGCACAAGTAATAATATATTTTCCAACACTGGCAAGAGTATCCTAATCATTTGCAGGGGGGGGGGGCAGCGAAGGGAAAGGGAGGAGGTCGAGAAGGGGAGAAAGATGGAGCGAGAAATGGGCTTGGGGGGGGTCAAAATTGAGAACGGTAGAAGGATGTGAGGGATGCAGAAATAGAGGGAGAAAGAGGTGGATTGGGACATGGGGTGGGAGAAAAGAGTGTGGGAAAGAAATGGAAAGGAAGTGAGATAAGCAGTTAGAGAGATAAAGTGAAAGCGAGATTGGGGTAAAGAGGGACAGAGATGGGAACTATGTGGTAGAGACAGAGAGGGGTAATTTCCGTTAACTCTTTCCCCGTGACGACGTACGATGCCTTGTGCGCATCTCTGCATACGATATATGATGCCTTATGGTGAATCTGAAATAACGACATTTGACGTGCTTTTAAACTTGCCTCCATAACAGCGTCCTAACTACGTAACAACCGTGTTCTGATTGGCTAAGGGGCCTATAGAAGTTGTTAATAGATTTTACGCACACAAATCGGAATAAGTCGTTCATTATACAAGCAAAAACATAGTCGAAATGAGTCAAAGATTTTTGTCACAAAAATCTTTTTTCTAAAAATAGAAAATCTACTTTTTCTAAATCTTGCTGGGATCCCTAGGTATGCCCAAAAGGATTTAGTTCTTGAACTTGGCAAAGAAATGATTGGCGACTTCTGCCGCCATAAACGGCCTACTATGAGGGAAGTTGGTGCGCAGCTGGAAGTACAAGATGAAACTCACCTGGCAATAAGCGCAGGTGCAAACGATGTTACAGTGACAATCGTCGCCATGAAACACTATATGGGTGTAATGTGTGCAACATCTCTGCAAGCCCTGTTTCTTGAAACAGCATGAGCATGTGTCTGAGACTCGTTGCGAGTGCAGAGTGTTCACTGTTACTGTGCTTACCTGCAGTGCCTGATGAATTTACCTGTATTATGCAGTGTCATCTCATCATGCAGTGACCCGTTGGAAAAAAAACAACTTTACATCCATGTTTGTAAATGACTTGAGGCGGACCATGTAGTGGTGTGAATTACACTTGTTTTATGAGTTACAAAGTTTTGGTGTTAATGAGACAGGTGTAATACAAGTGCCAAATACAGTTTTTTTTATTTATTTATTTCCCCCCCCCATGTTGCCAAAGTATTTTTTATATTGTCAAACATTTTTGCAACAAAATGATTATATATTTCATAATTATTATTGTAATTAAGTAAACATTTAAATGTTTATAATAATTTGCAGGTGACGTAGGTTTTTATAATTAGCACCTGTTAGCAGGTATAAACAGTGGTACCTCGACTTACGAGTGTCCCTTATAACGAATTTTCCGTGATACGAGGTTCGAACCCATCAACAATCTGCCCCATCCAACAAGCAACTTTTCGACTTGCAAGCTCTGCTGGGAAAATGGCTTTGCCGGGCCGATTAGCCTTGTATAATTCCACGTGTATTCCTCTGCGCTCCGAGAACGCCTTATGCAGTGCTTCTCAATTATTTTCTGTGATGCCCCCTATTGGAAGAGAAAAAAAGAAAACAATTTACGCCTACCCCCGACACTGCACACGATTATAAATAGTCGAACTTCATATCGTTTGCTCGGTGCTTTTTTCCTACACCATAGGGAACACCGTGAGAGTGCCACTGCCACATGGTGTAGAGGATGGACAATCACACTTAAGGCTGGTCTAGTATGTTAAAAAAAACATGTTTCCCAGAGTCATATGCACCAATTAGCCTCCTTAAAGCAGTTAATAATCCAAAAAAAAGTAAAAAAAAAAATTAGTAGTTTAAGTTAATGTTAAGTGCTATTAAGTTTTGGTGCACTTACTGTATTGTTTATTCTTGTTTTATTTGTTAGTCTTATTAATATTACTGTACATGTTTATTATTGGGAAATTTTTATTGTTACATGTTTATCTTAAATATATTACGTCAAAAATACACGGTTGTGTTAGGTTATGAGTTTGGGAGGGGGTTGAAATGGATTAATTGGTTTTCTATTGTTTCTGATCGGAATTTTTGTTTCATCTAACGAACATTTCCACTTAAGAGCTCGCCCTTGGAATGGATTAATTTCGTAAGTCAAGGTACGACTGTAATTTACATATTTGCAAAGTACATTATATCTAGTTTTAGGAAATGTGTGGCTTTGCTACTCTATCTCTGTTAAATTTTCATCGTAATGCTGCTTGTTCATTTCATAATATATCATAA
Organism: Plotosus lineatus; assembly: GCA_024760905.1. Classification (NCBI taxonomy): domain Eukaryota; kingdom Metazoa; phylum Chordata; class Actinopteri; order Siluriformes; family Plotosidae; genus Plotosus; species Plotosus lineatus. The sequence goes on from CM045731.1 coordinate 18,305,507, forward strand.
GGCTAGCCCGAATATACCAGTCTAAGGGTAGTACTGTATGTGTTGTATAAGGAGGAAAGAGTTAAATCTTCCCCATCCAAGTGAAAAGTGCTTTATCAGTGAGCTCATGTTTCATTCTGATGTCCATAATGGTATCATCTCACGTTATGCCTCTCAGGCTCAAGAAGAAGCGGCAGCTGAAACCGAGCCAATCGGAGAGAGCCGCGGCTAAGGAGAGCCAGACGGACACAGATTTCGAGGGCGCCGTCATCTGCGAGACCACCCCCACAACACAACTCGAAGAGAAAAACCGAGAAAGTGAAAAAGCCAAAAAAATGGAGCGGGCTCTGAGTGCTGAATCGGGTAAGAGCAGTCATGACTGCAGTGGTAGAATATTACAAAGGAATTTACGTGAATGATTGAAGCCTTACTTGGTCCTGATTCCAGAGCACACTTCCCTTAGAATATTTGGTGGCTTCCGTTTAGGGGTCAAACTGACTAAATTTATTATCTATCACTTCTGTTTATTTAGGGATGTGGAGAGTCATATTACAGGAAACTGGCCTCCACTGAGCACACTGACGAGTACATGCATACACATCCCCCATCTCTCGGCATAAACACAGGCTGTTTTCTGAGCAGAAAATGCTATGGCGCCATGTGAAAGATCGTCACGACTTGTTTGTGAAGGAAGATACAAAGCTACTAGGTCTGGGCATTAGAATTTCTACTTTTACAGCGAGGTCCAAACGTCTGCACATTTATTAATAAATCCTTTCTTTTCTAATTATTTTGTTTGTTTTTCATTTTCTTGTAATGATACCATGCACTCAAGCTTACCTGGACTCCTTGGATTTCCATAGAACCTTTTTATCATCCATTTTAGAACAAACCCATCAGTGTTGTCTGAAAAGTAGAAGTCATGATGTATGAGGGGCCTGTGACCTGTACAGTGCAGGGAATGTTATTGTTCTTGCAAAGTTTCTTCCATTTTAAATGGGGAACTAGAAATAGTCCAGGATCATAAATAATGTATGTTATACGGTCTAGAACTTTCTGTTTGTTAGAAATTTTAAATGAACGGAAGGTCACATGTTTTCACTGTGGCCTCGGACAAACTCCTGGCAAGACATCTGGAGTCCGTACTTTGAGGATGTTCACCCAAGTTTTTTTGTTAGTTTCTTTATTTGAGCCAAAACAATTACTCACATGCATATAAACATCGTATGTTTTTGCACATTAAAACAACCTTTTGTTACTACAAGGGTTTTTTTATTAAGGGGAGAAAAGAATGATGAGTAATAAATCGACACACAGGGGGAAGACATCATAATGCAAAATGTTACATGAGATTCAGTGTATGAACTGGCAAATACAGAAGTGATTTGCATATGGCTGACCTACAGGTTGTAACATTCATTAAGAATCAGTGAGATGATTTGTGTCTGATTTATGTAAACATCAGCTCGTATTACACAGAGATGTGTCTAATTTTATTTTATTCAGATGTCCGTTAGTTTAATATCTGTGTAATTTTATTTATGCTGGTGTCTCGCCTTATATGAAGTGATGGATTTGTGTACTATTCTCGTGAATTCATGCTCTTGCAAAGGTGACACGTTATGTTGTATTAGTCTGTTTAAAAAAAAAAAAAAACTATCGAATTATTTTTTTATTTGCAGATTGCAACTCTAAGGATGTAAGTAAAAATAACCCGACAATGAAAATTTTCAGGTGTAACAGGAGAGTGGGGATATATATCGATATCCACTGACTCTGAGCCAAGGTGAGGTACATCCTGTTCAGCTCATCGGTCCATCAGAGGCTTAACACACATCATTTACATTCAAGCCTCTGGGCAATTTGGAACAGTTAGTCTAATGGGCAAGGAAACGCATGCAAGCACAGGGAGAAGATGCAAACTACATACAGAAATAGCCTCATCGAGACCACGATTCCAACCCAGGACCTTCTTTCCATGAGGCAGACGTGCTAATCATGACACTCGATATTGATCTATAGTTCTTGTGTAATAGCTGTACATTATATAGTGAGTCGTTGACTTAAGACTGCGTTTGGTTCCGGCAGACCGGTCGTAACTCGATCTGGTTGTATGTCGAATTTCCATCCAAATACACTCACGCCAAACAAAAACAGATGAATAAATCTCGCACATTTAAATCTATACATCTATTTTCAATTCCACGTCACTGTGACACACAGCGGAGAGCCAATCCTTTCTGTACTCCACTGTGTGGGCGGGTCCGATAGCTTCAAACTCCAATTTTATTGGATTATAACAACAGCCACAGACTCTGCGTGTTGTTTGGGTAAAGAGAGAAATTTCCCTCATTTCACGAAGCCAAGCACAGCTGACAAGCAAACACAAATGGACAGACATGGAACAACTTCAACCCGCAGACCAGCTGATTGCCAAAACTTTGGACGCATTTCCTGTCAGATGAACACTGCAGCTTGTGAGTCCGATAAAATTTAGAGTCTCAAGGTATTGGACCCGCCCACACAGAAAGGATTGGCTCTTAGCTTCGCGCTACAGTGACGTGGCATTGAAAGTAGATGAATAGATTTGCTCTGAGCAGTTAGAAAGTGAAGCTGCATCATCTCCTGCTTGGCCTTTTAAGATGCTGGTGCTGCCGGCAGCGCAAACAACTGTCGCGCGCAACACTCGCACTGCGCTGCCATGAATCATGCTTCACCACTTTTGTGGTCGTAAAGTCGATCAGTCGTAACTTACATAGGTCGTAAGTCGACAACTCACTGTACTGAATATTTTATACAAACAGAGTTCATCTCAGCCGACTCCAGAAAAGCGGGGTACAACTTGAACAGCTGTCCAGATCATCAGAGAGCCAATGCGCACACACAGACAAATGTTCACACCTAGGTGCCCCCCCAGATATACTATATCGCTTTCCTATCACACAAGAGCCGACAACTATTATATAAACAAGTTAGTTTGTCTTTATTAGCAGTGAAGCAAATTACAAACTGTAGGGAGGGCAGGAGGATGGGGAGGACAAGTTGTTGTGTGTGAGTGGGGTTTTTGTATGTATAATGTACCTCTTCAACTGTTCACTTTCAAGAAGATTTAAGCTTTTTCCACCCTTTTTTTTACTTTTTTTCTTTCTAGTTGACAACTGCAAATCCACTGATCACATCAAGAAAGAGAAGAGGAAGCCTCCAGGCACTGTAGAATACATAGTGAGTGTACATCCCTGACCTCCATTAACCTCTGACTTGAGCACAGCATGTTCTTAACAGATACATTCATGACATCAAAATAATATGTTGACGTGTTAATAGTTCATGGAGTTTTCAGCTTATGTAGCTGGTTGTACTATTAAACTGACGTGCGCACCGTGCCTGCAGGTGGGCCCGAACGACACCTTAAACAACATTGCACTGAAGTTCAATGTCACCCCAAATAAATTAGTGCAGCTGAACCGGCTCTACTCCAGCAGTGTGGTTCCAGGACAGGTGAGTTTCATTGTACGCTATGTGTGAACTCTTGATTTTTGCACAAGGCCATTCACACTCATCCCCTGTATAATGTTTGGATTGATTTATACTTTTTCTTTTGGTAGAGGCTCTTTGTCCCTGATACAGGGCAGTCAGAGTCAACCAAATCTTTCTCCGAATCTGTGAACATGGTAGAAAAAGCCTTACAGGTAGAAGATCCATTTCTAATTACTTGTAGTAATGATGCATCATTGCATTGCCTTAAGTTTTTATACTTCAGTAGCAAGGGATGAAAGATATTTTTCCTGTTTCAGTAGAGACCACTTGAATATAGTTTCTGAAAGCAAGCTGTGTTTCAGGATGACAAATCAAGCCGCAGGCTGAGGCATCAGGAACTCTCACCGCCTTCTGAAGACGAAAGCCCTGTTAAATTCCTCAAGATGAGCTGCAAGTACTTCACCGATGGCATGGTGAGAATCTGAAATGAATTATTTATGTTTTAACATTTTAGGCTCCGAGTCGTACAGGTTTTCTCTTCACCTAAGCAGTAGCCACACCTTCCATCGTTTCAGTTACTGATCTCAACATATCAACTAGACTGCACTTTAGTGGTTCAATTTTTGAACCCGGTTTGCGGCCATCTTGGTGACACCACCCTTTTTTATAATCTCAAAATGGTGCCGTTGAAAACTAACACAGCTAGAAAAAACACTCAATATTTTATTGCTGATGTTCAGAATACCTTAAATTTATGTAAATTTACCAATAACTTCATTGATATTTGTAATTGAAGAAAAAATTAATTAGCTGAAATCTTGCAAAAAATGAAATGGTACATCTGGGATGTAATTTTCCACCTTCCCCATAATTTCATGCTATTTGAATATAACGTTCAACAGTAAAGTGGTCTTACCAAGATGGCAACCGCCTGGCTTCAAAACTGAAACACTAATGTGCGATCAAGTCTTAATTTTTATTTTATTTATTTGATTTTTTGGAGCGCAGTGATTTGAAACGGGTAGGTGTGGCTACTGCTTGGTTGAAGTGAAAACCTGCACCAAAACCAACTCTTTGCGGATAAGATTGGACAGCCTTGGTGTCGTACATAGATCTAGGAACTGCTTCACACAGTGCTCTGATGATGGGTGTCTAAAGCTGGGGGTATAAGGTTAGAGCATCTCCTGTAATGAGCCGAGTCAACTTTAGCCCTGGAGGAAATAACTCCCCTTGTGTTTCCTGACTGTTATCCTTTCCTTCTTTCCCTTCAGACCGCTGATTTTTTTTTTTTTTTAACCAGCTTTCACTGTCTGACTTGCCTGTTCATGTGTATCACCTGACTTGTTGGTTTTCATTATCCATTTTAACAGGTTTATATTGGTGGTGATCTGGGGCAGTGATGGTCTAGTGGTATAGGGTGCTGGATCGCTGATCCAAAGGTTGGGGGTTCGAGTCCCACTCTCCACAGGGTTGTCACTGTCCCCCCCAGTGCAGCTAACTGGGTTATCAAAGGCGGGCCATGTCTCTCACTGTCTATGGTGAGAGGCATGTAAAAGAACCATTGCTGACTTTCGTAAGGAGTAGGCTGCAAAGTCGTCAGCGTGTTTCTATCCCTTGCTAAAAGGGTTGTGACAGGAAGGGCATCCGACGTAAAAACCTCTGCCAAATCAAATGTGCGAATCAGATGATTCGCTGTGGCGACTCCCGAGTGAAAGGGAAAAAGCCGAAAGGAAGACAGACAGACATATTGGTGGTGATCTACTACCTACCTGAGCTAGATTGTGTTTATTCTGTGCGAGTCTGAATGGTGGTGCATGACCCTCTGGGGTTTGTTTCATTATGAATAAATTTTGTTTTATTGTTGCCTGGCTGGTGCAGCAGCACCGCAGTTAGAACATTCGCTACACAGCAAGAAGGCCTGGGTTCGAGTTCCATTTTTGTGTGGAGTCTGCATGGGTTTCTGTGCACAATTACAAAACCTTCTCAGTAGGCTACCTGGTGGTTTCAAATCACCCCTAGGTGTGATGAAGTGTGAATGGTGACCCTAATTAGTCTTTAGCAGCTTTTAAAATGAATAAGATGAATAATTGCTGCACATCGTGCCGCAAATCATCGATAGATAACTGGTAATCAACATCAACTGAGGCATGGACATGGGACACTATGATATTGAAGTCATGCCTAAGGAGCGTCACTGTTGCAAGCAATAACTAAGATATCCCTCTATTATTTAGGTGAAGAAAATGAAATCTGTTTTGGATTTTATGACTAACTCTATTGGTTCATCAGACCCGTTCTAATGCCCCATTTCTGTAGTGTCAAGTATCTAGAGGTTCATCTACTTCTGGGTAGGAAAGCCAGTCCCTTGCAAGTTGACTTCACAGTAATTGCTGATGCCTATTTATACTGCTGGCTGATCAGAGGCACACTTGTGGTTGTGACTTTGGCAAGGGTTTTTAGCACACTGCTGTCTTATGGGATTTGAGCTCACAATCTCTTGAGCATGACTATGCCCACACACTAACACCCCCAACCCCCAAAAAAAAAATCCTTGCTAGTAACCCATTCTGGATCTTCTTCTTTTACTTTCGGCTGCTCCCTTCAGGGGTCGCCACAGCAAATCATCCACCTCCACCTCACCCTGTCCTCCGCATCTTCTTTTCTGACTCCAACAACCTTCATGTCTTCCTTCACCACATCCATAAATCTCTTCTTTGGTCTTCCTCGAGGCCTTCTGCCTGGTAGTTCCAACCTCAGCATCCTACTGCCAATATACTCACTATCCCTCCTCTGTACATGTCCAAACCATCTCAATCTAGCCTCTCTGACTTTGTCTCCAAAATATCTTACGTGGGCTGTCCCTCTGATATACTCATTTCCGATCCTATCCATCCTCGTTACTCCCAGAGAGAACCTCAACATTTTCATCTCTGCTACCTCCAGCTCTGCCTCCTGCCTTTTCCTCAGCGCCACTGTTTCTAAGCCATACAACATCGCTGGCCTCACCACCGTCTTGTACACTTTTCCCTTCATTCTTGCTGACACTCTCCTATCGCACATCACACCGGACACTTTTCTCCAACCATTCCAGCCTGCCTGCACACGCTTCTTCACCTCTATTCCACACTCTCCATTGCTCTGGATTGTTGAGCCTAAGTACTTAAAATCCTCCACCTTCGTTATCTCTGCTCCCTGTAACATCACCGTTCCTCCTGGGTCCTTCTCATTCACACACATGTATTCTGATTTTCTGAGGCTAACCTTCATTCCTCTCCTTTCCAGGGCATACCTCCACCTCTCTAGATTTTCCTGCACTTGTTCTCTGCTCTCACTACAGATCACAAGGTCATCTGCAAACATCATAGTCCATGGAGATTCTTGTCTAACCTCGTCTGTCAGCCTGTCCATCACCATAGCAAACAAGAAGGGGCTCAGAGCTGACCCTTGATGCAGTCCCACCTCCACCTTGAATTCGTTTGTCACACCGACAGCACACCTCACCACTGTCTTACATCTCTCATACATGTCCTGCACCACTCTAACATACTTCTCTGCCACTCCAGACTTCCTCATGCAATACCACAGTTCTTCTCTTGGCACCCTGTCATATGCTTTTTCCAGATCCACAAAGGCACAATGTAGCTCTCTCTGACCTTCTCTGTACTTCTCTATTAACATCCTCAAAGCAAACATTGCATATGTGGTGCTCTTTCTTGGCATGAAACCAAACTGTTGTTCACAAATGCTGACCTCTGCCCTTAGTCTAGCTTCGACTATTCTTTCCCATAACTTCATCGTATGGCTCATCAACTTTATCCCTCTGTAGTTGCCGCAACTCTGCACGTCTCCCTTGTTTTTAAAAATTGGCACCAGCACACTACTTCTCCACTCCTCCGGCATCTGCTCACGCTCTAGTACCTTGTTGAATGTTCTTGTCAGAAAATCTACTGCTACCTCTCCTAGACACTTCCATACCTCAACAGGTATATCATCAGGACCAACTGCCTTTCCATTCTTCATCCTCTTCAATGCCCTTCTCACTTCACCCTTACTGATCTTTGCTACATCCTGCTCCTCAATGGTCACCTCTTCTACTCTTTTTTTCTCTCTCATTTTCCTCATTCATCAGCTCTTCAAAGTACTCTTTCCATCTTCCCAGCACACTTCTGTCATCAGTCAATACATTTCCCTCTCTGTCCTTTATCATTCTAACTTGCTGCATGTCCTTCCCATCTCTATTTCTCTGCTGTGCCAACCTGTATAGATCATTTTCTCCCTCTTTACTATCCAACCTATCATACAAGTCATCATACGCCCTCTGTTTGGCCTTAGCCACTGCTACTTTCGCCTTACGCTGTGTCTCCCTGTACTCCTGTTTACTCTCTTCGGTCCTCTCAATGTCCCACTTTTTCTTAGCTAACCTCTTCCTTTGTACACACTTCTGCACTTCCTCATTCCACCACCAAGTCTCCTTATCTACTTTCCTTCCTGAGGACACACCAAGTACTCTCCTACCTGTGTCCCTGATCACATTTGCTGTGGTTGTCCAGTCATTTGGAAGCACTTCCTGGCCACCCAAAGCCTGTTTCAACTCCTCCTTGAAGACAACACGACACTCTTCCTTTTCAGCTTCCACCACTTTGTCTTCTGCTCTGCCTTTGCCTTTTTCACCTTTCTCACCATCAGAGTCATCCTGCACACCACCATCCTATGCTGTTTGGCAACACTCTCACCCACTATGACTTTGCAGTCACTGACTTCCTTCAAATTACATCGCCTACACAAGATGTAGTCTACCTGTGTGCTCCTACCTCCGCTTTTATAAGTCACCCTATGCTCCTGTTTCTTCTGGAAGAAAGTATTCACCACAGCCATTTCCATCCTTTTTGCAAAATCTATCAACATCTGTCCTTCTGCGTTCCTGTCCTGGATACCAAACCTGCCCATCACTTCCTCGTCCCCTCTGTTGCCTGCACCAACATGTCCATTGAAGTCTGCACCAATGACCACTCTTTCACCTCTGGGGGTACTCTGCATCACTTCATCTAAGTCACTCCAGAATCTCTCCTTCTCTTCTAGCTCACATCCTGCCTATGGGGCATAAGCACTAACAACATTGAGCATTACACCTTCAATTTCTAACTTGAGACTCATCACTCTGTCTGACACTCTTTTCACTTTTAGAACATTCCTGACAAACTCCTCCTTCAAGATGACTCCTACTCCATTTCTCTTCCCATCCACACCGTGATAAAATAGCTTAAACCCTGCTCCTAAGCTTTTAGCTTTGCTACCTTTCCACCTGGTCTCCTGAACACACAGTATGTCCACCTTCCTCCTCTGCATCATGTCAGCCAGCTCTCTACCTTTTCTTTACATAGTTCCAACATTCAAAGTCCCCACTCTCAGTCCTAGACTCACGCCTTTCCTCTTCTCTCTCTGCCTACGGACACGCCTCCCACCTCTCCTTCTTCGACCAACAGTAGTCCAATTTCCATCAGCACCCTTTTGATTGACAGCACTGATGGCGGTCGTTGTTAACCCGGGCCTCGACCGATCCGGTATGGGGGTAATACTTCTGATTTGCATCATAACTGTTTGGCATTGGTTTTACGTCGGATGCCATTCCTGACACAACCCTCTGCATTTCTCCGGGCTTGGGACCGGCATGAGGGGGAGAGACACTGGTTCGTGCCCCCCCACCTCATGGCTGCATTAGTCACCCATTCTGGATATCTTGCTAGAATGTCACATTACGGCCAAAAAAAAAATGACTTCAACTGATTACTTCTTATTTCTCTAATTTCTCAGGGGGTTGTTGGTGGTGTAATGATCGTGACCCCCAATAACATCATGTTTGACCCACATAAGTCGGATCCCCTTGTGATCGAGCATGGCTGCGAGGAATACGGCCTCATCTGCCCCATGGAAGAGGTTCTGTCCGTGGCTCTGTATGACGACGTTTCCCGCATGCAGCTGAAGGATGCTCTGCCGTCGTAAGCAACCGTGTTTCTTTTTTCTTTCTCTGTGTAATTTATTTATTCTCACTCCGATATCAAATGTGCACTGAGCTGTTAATATAATATCAGCTGTCGGTTATCACATGATGACATTGTGCTAGAGGTATTATTGACGTTAGTCATGTGTTTACATGTCGGTGTGTCCATGTCCACTCTGTTTACCCTAACCTCCCAGTTTCTTTACGCTGTTGTTTGACTTTTTTTTTCATCATGTATGATAGTCATGTTGTTTTTCTTTCTCATTCATGTTCTTACTTTTTCTTTAGTTCTGTCTGTTTTATATTTTCATTTTTTCTTGATTTTTGTCCTCCATATTTAAGTTCTTTTTTTTTTTTTTTTTTTCTCTCTCTCTTTTTAAACCACCCCCATATCACCCTCACATGATGGCTGATGTCAACGGTAGTGACATACCTCAGGATCTGTGTCCGTTATACAGGCCCGGTGAGTGGGTGGAACTTCCGTCGGAACATGACCTGAACCCCTTTAGCCGCTATGAAGCCCTCGGAAAACTCAACCGCCCGATCGTATTAGATGACATTGAGACAGCTGCTGCTGATTGTCCCGCTGCTGACAAGTCGCCATCCGATGAAGGGTTTACTGAGCTTGAGCTGTTGCAGAATGACTCGGGAAATGAGAACGGAAGCAGTGGGATGTCTCACAGCAGGCCTGAGACTGCCAACACCACCTGCCTGAGTCTGGAAGACACATCCTTACAAGACCTGAGCGATTCGGTGGATGTGAAAATAAGTATCCTTACTGAGCAATCAATGGTGGCAGTGAGGTCATGTGATGCAGATCAAGTCGAGGATGTGGACAGATGTCTTTCAAATCGTTCCGTAAATGAGACTATAGAGCCAGTTTTAGATGGGAACAAAAACAATACACTGTACTTTGGAAGAGAGAACGTACAAAGGGTTCGTGATGCGGCTGAGATGAATGGTGAAGGAGAATTGGGTGAGGCTAAAATTCTTAACCATGATTCTTCACAAGTGGAAGAACTAGTAGTAGGAGCTGAGGACCAAAAAAGAAAGCCGGGCTCTTCTGATGAGACCTGGGAGTCTGGAAGATGTAGTTCTCCTGGACCAAGCTATGAAGATGACAAGGAGACAATGACCAAAGAGAGACCAAAGGCGGATCAAGAACTGAGTACCCTGGAGGATGTTCTGCAAAACAAGGAAACTGGGATGTCATGGCTGATGAAAAAAATGCAAGGTCCAATTGAAGGTGAGGGTGTGTGTGTATGTCTGTGTGTGAGAGAGAAAGTGGTGTCGATGTCTATACCTTCACAGTTGGTATTCTGTTCACGTCTGTGCTGTGACAATTATATTAGTATATTTGATCTTTCTGTCCAGAGAACATTATTTTGAAAAAATCTTGTCTTGGCCTATATGTTCATTGGCAAACTATAGTTCTACTATGAGACTTCCAACTTTATATTCTGACTACTGTAATGTTCTTTTTGGACAGCAAGGATGCCCTGATTTGTAGGCATATGCACTATGGTCCTTGAAGACTTCACTTCAAAAAAAAAAAAAAAATTAAATCTGTGCCACTTGTATTTTGTTTTCCTTGCAGTGGTCACTATTCATTTGCCAAAATGCTTAATCCTACTAGAATTGCAGGGAGGCCAGAGCCTATCTCAGCAGTCTCTGGGCAAAGATGGGGTAAGCAGTCCATTACGGCAGTGATCCCCAACTTTATCACCGCGGACCGGTCAATGCTTGACAATTTTACCGGGGGGTGTTAGTTTTCCATAGATTGTTTATATCGTGTATATATATATATATATATATATATATATATGATAGTGCACCAGCGGGGAGAATGAAGACTCAGGCTCAGTCTCCCCCAAAATACCCACTAATGTTTGAAACATATCCAACTCGCCTCTGTTCATGTGCCATCCCCTTGTGGGTTACATTTTAGCACGCGAATGACCGACATGTAACCGAGAGAATCCGGTCATTTTCCAAAATAAAAGATTTTTCATAAATAAAGATCGTTCAGACTCCGATATTAAATAAAACGCAAATAATTAATTATTTCTACTGCCGAACGGTACCAATTGAGCCATGGACTGGTATCGGTCTGTGACCCGGTGGTTGGGGACCCCTGCATTATGGGACCAATCCAAACAAACATTCACACTCACACCTAGGAGCAATTTGGAACCACCATTTAGCATAATGTGCATGGCTTTGGACTATGGGAGGAAACCATAGGAGTCCAATGCAAATGTTCTCGTCACGTCTGGGACTTGAACCCAGGACCTTTATGCTACCGCTTCACCCTAAAGTGGGATCACTTGCCAGATTTCTAGACCACCACAATTTTTATTTTTTCCACCAAGTCTTCAGAGATCTCTTTAGATCCTGGCATGATAAGACCGCTAGCAAAGTGCAACAGACCCTCAATGTGGTATTCAAATAAGACCAGTTCCTTCTGCAGGAGGTTCTAAATCATGGCACTTGCTCTGGAACCCCTGATTCTAATTTGATGCACTTGAAGGAGTGATGTTTTGAGGGTTTATATACTTTCTCCATGTAATTTTAAATTAGAAAATGTTTGCTTATTCAAATACAGTAAACCCCCGCCCATTCGCGGTTCACCGGTCACGGCCCCACATACTCGCGGATTAACGGCAGCCCCGGAAGTTACTGGCACGTGATTCAAATTTAGCCAATGTCTGAGAGCTTTTGTTTCTCCTCTTGCTGATTGGTTGCAGATGATGTGTATGCCTATTTTTTTTTTTCCTCTCCTTCTCGCGTACATGTCATCAATGTGATTGCCTGAATTGTGAATTCACATTTTTTAGTGTGTTTTTAATGATTATTTAAGCCCTATGATGCCACTCAAATGCCCTGCATCTTCTCTAGCTTCTGATAAGGAGCCTAAATGCTTTCTTTATTCATAAATATTATCTCAATACAAAATTAAAACGTTTTTACTTAATCATTACTACATTTTATTACATTATTACTGTAGTAATGAGTAAGGCTGTCTATAGAATATGTTTAACAAGCATATTTTAGTGCATGGAATATCCTATATAGGGTTTTAAAACTGCATCAATAATTCGCGGATTTTCAGGATTGGTGGGAAGGGGTGGAACACGACCCCCGTGAATAACGGGGGGAGGGGGGGGTTACTGTATGTTGTAATCAGCAGATTGCATTGGGTGCTCTTAAATATTTTGTGGTGTCTGTATTGTGTTTATATGGGAATAGTGTTAGATATTTCATCTTCCTTGTAGATATGCTGCTTTCCGTGGAAGAGAAAAGCAAGAAACCACCTATGTTCCTCTGCTTCAAAGTGGGGAAGCCCATGAAGAAATCCTTTGCTACTGGTCCAATCTCGAGTCCTACTGACTTGTATGGGAGCAAAGGGAAACACCCAGAATACTGGTTTGCGGTGCCACAGGAAAGGTATCTTGTTTCTTGTTTTGAGTTACAATCAGGGCTTGAGATTACCCATCGACCAAATGTGGTAGCAAGTGATGCTTGTAGTATTTGCAATGTTTGGCCGGGTAACAGAATAAAATTAAAAGAAAAAAATTTAAGTATCTTAAGCTGAGGTGTTTTGAGTGGGTTAAGCCTTCCTAACACCTTTTAGTACATCTCCCATGACATGCCTTTGGCCAAAGGCCAATTATCGATTCTATCCTCATGAAAAGAGGGATTTAAAGTAATCATGAGTTGGTGCTGAGTTGGTGTCACTGCTCATCAGGGAACACCTTGGGACCTATTTAACTGAATGGGATCAGGAATTTTGGGTAAAATAAACCCTGTCCTATCTCATTACTCAGTGGGGCAACTTGAGCAAGATGTGATCAGGTAACTGTCATAGTGGTATCCACAAGCATGCCATAGGGTTACCACTGTGACAGTTACCTGATCCACAAAGGGGGTCGCCATGTTTTAAAAAAAAAAAAAAAAAATGCAAGGGTCAGTAGCGTTATAGCAAAAGTAATTGCAGAAGTAAAACTGCAGCCATGAAGGGGAAAAAACCTGAAAGTTCCTGCAAACTATTTGGTGTCCCAGAAGAATGAGATCATGTACTTGCTTCACTGAGCATGTACGTGGGGTGTTTACCTCCCATGGGGTTATTGAGTGGTGAGAAATTTTGAGGAACTCCTTAACCGAGTACGCATTCTTTAGGGGCCCATGCCGGAAAGGTGGAGTCCACCTGAAAGGCTGTGGGGTTTAAAAATCGGTATGCTATCCAGCCTGAGATGTTGGTCACTGAATGAAGCTGAGGTTCACTGTTGCTTGGAGGCTTGAGTTTTGGGACTGACAAACTTGAAAGGCGGTTGCCATGTTTTAATGTTCTTTTTCTTTTCGTTTATATGAGAATTGTTCTTTTACAGAACTGCCACACTGGCCAAACTTTAGGATGCACCTTTTAAATGTACTGTCGGCCCTCTACTTACGAAATTATTCCGTCCCAGTGCCTTTTTCGGAACCTGGAGTTTTCCTAAGTAGAGGTGCATTTTACATGTAAAACGCGTGATACATTCCAAGGCTCCCAAGCCTACCCCATGAACCCTTTAAAAATGATAAAAGTACACCAATGTACTTTTTTGTATGATATGTGTTAAAAGAAAATTATTTATTAAACCATTTAAACATTTTATTAACATATTAAACCATTTTATAAACATATTTATTGATTAAACCATTATTAAACATCTTTTATTAATGCACATACACACAACACTGTCTCTCTCTCTCACACACACACACACACACAAAACTCTCTCTCTCTGGTGTGCTTTGTGGAGTGGCATGTTTTGCTGAATGCAAGCTCTGCCCACACATACGGCGCACAGCCAATGGAGCTTTTGAGACGGTGTGTTGTATTTAAAGCGGAATTACAGTACAGTACCTGTTTGAAAGATCAGAGGTCCGGATTCAATATTAACTAACTTCCTTGCGAGATCGGAGGTCTTGTCCCACAGAGCACTCTGCTTTTCCCTGTATCTCCGCTTTTAATGCCGCCTCCTGCGTCAATATTGTTCCCAAATAATCGCCTCCATCACTGTATTTCCGCTTTTAAGGTCTCCTTCTGTTTTAATATCGTCCTGATTGTAGCGGGGTTTCGCCATACTCCTTTTGCGATTTCGCTCAACCGCATCTTTCGCACTTTCGTATTTTTTTTTTTTTATCTCCTGCTTTACTTCAATTGATAACTGAGCCTGCTTCTTCTTTTCTGTGTCACTGGGAATCACTTTCTTCGGGTCCGTGATGGATAACGGAATATAACGCTGCAATGATCAGTCTCAAAAAACCTCACGAGCCAACAGTCCTGTTCAACTCTACTTCACGCATGTGACAAACAGAAAGTATGGATACAGTTCAGCCCCCCCTGGCTAATGGGGGAGATCAGCAGGGCGGGATGTTGGGAGACGGCCAATGATAGAGCAACTTGCGCATTGTTTGAATTTTTAAATGGCGTGTTTGGCACGTTTTGTAAAAAGAGGTTGTTTTCGTAAAAAGAGGACGAAAATTTAGGAAAATGTTTTTCGTAACCTGGATTTTTTTGTATTCAGAGGTTTTCGTAAGTAGAGGGCCGACTGTAATTTGAACTAGTCCAACTTTTGATTGGTACTGTTATGTGTGAGGGCTTATTTCATATGCTTGTACATGCTAAATTCTTATGCATCATGCCTGTGTTAGGCTTGTACGTAAGGCCCATTCAGGTCATTCATGTGAGCTTGATATTTCAAGAAAGCTTTGAAGGATCTTCTACAAACTTGGCACAAATGTTATCCTTGACTTAGTAATTTTTAGAAGTTGGAAGTCAAGAGTCAAGGTAAGGGCAGTGGTAGCCTGGTAGTAAAGGGTGCTGGATCACTGATCCTAAGGTTGGGGGTTCGAGTCCCACTCTCCACTAGGTTGTCACTGTCCCCTCAGTACAGCTAATTGGGTTATCAAAGGCCGGCCATGTCTCTCACTGTCTATGGTGTGAGGTTCATGTAAAAGAACCATTGCTGACTTTCGTAAAGAGTAGCTGCTTGGCCGTCAGCATGTTTCTGCCTCTTGCTGAAAGGGTTATGTCAGGAAAGACATCTGACGTAAAAACTATGCCAAATCAAACATGTGAATCCGATGATTCGCTGTGGCGAATGAAAGGCCCGGGGGGAGGGGGGTGTATGGGGTCGAGAGTCAAGGTCACTGCGGTGTTACTGCGCAGAGCCACTAGGCTATAGTTTTAAATAGAGGCATATTTTGTGGCCCTACACATTTGTTTATAAATCTATGCTTGGGGTTTTTTTTTTTTTCTTATTTCTGGTTGCACTGTCAGAAATACGCTCACGCAAATATCTTTACCCATCAGCCCAATGGGAATGATGGGTATTGTCGTTGCATGCCATGTTTGTGCATCCAGTTACATTTGATGTACTGACTTATGATCATCCTTTCTAGTGTGGATGTTGGGATTGGGTAACTACACAAGCCTATCAATTTTCATCAGGGGCTGATTTTTCCAATAGGGCCTCTAACAGCTGAGGGATTTTTGCCCGAGGGCAATTTTTATGGTTGTATACAAAATGCACACACAGCATTTCTTGTTTAAATAAAACCAACAATTTTCTGAAATTGCTAATCTGTATGGTTCATGCCATGCCCTGGTTACAAAATAATTGTAAAAAAAATAATAATAATCGTGTGTGTTTTGCTGTACTGTTGTTTCTACGATTCTCAGGGTGGACCACCTCTACTCCTTTTTCATCCAGTGGTCTCCTGATGCTTATGGAAAAGATGCACAGGAGCAGGGCTTCGTAGTCGTAGAGAAGGACGAGCTTAACATGATCGATAACTTCTTTAGTGACCCCATGCCCAGAAACTGGGAGGTGAACGCCAAGTACCTGAACTTACTTTGTTTTGGATCATGTATAATGGGCTTCTGTACTGACTATATAGTACTTCTCAAACCTTTCCTTAGATCATCACCATGAATAAAGCAAGAATGAGGCAAAGTTTCGGCAGTTTTGATGATGACGAACCACTAGACCTATTGCCTGTCCTGTTGGACCCCAGCACATTATTTGAAGATACACACATTGAGAAGGTTCGATAGAAAGACCTGCTCTTGATTACATGCGATGAAATAAGTATGATATCTGCAGTAGAGTTTCTGCATTAACCGTTACCCCTACACTACTGACCCTGCAGTTGGCTGCTCGGCTCCCGGCTCGGGTTCAGGGATATCCGTGGAGGTTGGTCTACAGTACAGTGGTACATGGAACCAGCTTGAAGACACTATATAGGAACCTTGGGGAGCTGGACTGCCCCGTGCTGCTAGTCATCAAAGACATGAACGATCAGGTACATATGGGGAAGGAGAAAAAAAAAAAAACCCCACACATATAGAAATCAGTTGATAAGCTGCTGCTTTCATGATCTACAACATGACTTCCATGGAAATGATTTTTACTGGCAGGTTTTTGGGGTTTTCTCCACTCACTCGTTCCGGGTTAGCGAGCACTATTATGGCACTGGGGAGACGTTCCTGTACACTTTTAACCCTGAAATTAAGGTCAGTTTTGCCTATTGTACTATATGGTTTTGTTGTTGTTGTTCCTCTGGAACACACACACAATCTACAGACGCTCCCCGACTTGCGTTTTATTTTGGTTGTGACGGCCGAACGTAAGGTGAAAAAAACAAAAAAAAAAACCAAAACAAAAAAAAAAAAAGTTTTGACTGTATGTTCCAGTGACGTATGACGTTCATACTGTACTATACATCAATAAATACCATTACCGTATATCATAAAACACCCCTAAATCAATTATTATAAACATAACATTGTAAAATAATATAAAATCTATCAAATAATATCAACATTAATTTCAAATAGATAAATTTTAATCAAATACACTATCAAATATAACCTTCAA
The DNA here is from genome assembly GCA_024760905.1 of Plotosus lineatus. NCBI lineage: Eukaryota > Metazoa > Chordata > Actinopteri > Siluriformes > Plotosidae > Plotosus > Plotosus lineatus. Next base: position 18,322,886 of record CM045731.1, read on the forward strand.
CATGCTTTGTGATGCGATCTGTCTGCTTGTAAATGGTTCCGATGGTCAACGGAGCCATTTGGAAGAAACGTGCAACATTTCACGTGTTTTTCACCAGCATCTATTTTCTTGATAATAGCCATCTTCGTTTCTAACGAGATGGCTTGCCGCTTTTTCTGATTACCACCATCACTAGTAGGCTTACGCTTCTGACCAACCATATTTGCTTAGGGTTACAAAAGTCCGCAAAACAGTGTAAACACAAAGATCCCAGTTCACCGTGTGTTACCCTCGTGTTAAGACGTCATCTCTGTGAAGAACAAGGGCACGTTCAAGTCTGTTGTTTGTAAACAATGGACGCAGCGTCATGCAGTAGTAGCGTATTACGCCAGCGTACTACATAGGTACGTCTCGTACTACAGAGAGCACGCTAAACTCAAAATTTGACAATTTTTTTTTTTTTTTATATGTAAAATCGAAAAATACATAAAACGAATGAACGTCAAGCGGGGAGTGTCTGTATTTGGAGGGGGGGTGGTAGTGGAATGGGGATTTTCTATGTAATTTAGTCATGGCCAATTCCCACCCACAACAGCTACCAAGCAAGAAGGGTAAAGACCATCCCAGGCTTCCTCCAGGGATCCTGGAGCCAACCGAGTGCAGCCTTTCCAACTGAAGCTCATGCACCACTAGCGGTGTCTCAAAACCCTCAGAGGAAGTGCACTAACTGTGCAATTCCATGCACATTAGAACACAGAGCCATGATTGTGTAAATTGTAAATTTGAAGGTCTATGCACACATCCTTGTGTTGCCTCAAAGAGAAACGACGGTAGACGGCCATGAATTAAAAAAAAAAATTTTTTTTCTTCAAGGTGTTCCGCTGGACAGGTGAAAACTCTTACTTTGTGAAAGGCAACTTGGACTCTCTACAGATCGGAGGTGGCGGGTAAGTGCGGTGGGTGGGTGGGGGGACTTTGCATCTGGTCAGTCAAGTGGTTTCACATATAGACTTTTTGTGCAGTTAACCTCCGGTGTATCTTATCAGGGGTCATATCGGCTTGTGGCTGGATGCTGACCTGTATCACGGAACCACGTCCAAGTGCTCCACCTTTAACAACCAACCACTTTCCTCACAAGAAGACTTCACTCTCCAGAATCTGGAGGTCTGGGCCTTTGAGTGAAGCCCTTAACTGTATACACGTGCACATGTATAATTTCACACACAATGTAAAGGGGGAAAATGTGTATATATATATATACCTGCATACATACAAAGAAAAACAAACCTAATGGCAATTTTTTTTGAACTGTAAAATGGCGGAGATACGATCTAGTGCTGGTTAGGAGGAGATATTACACTATTCCAGAACGGTTTCAACGGCACTAGTTCTGACATCAGACCAAAATGTACAAGTTTACCAGGTTGTGACTCCTTTTGATCAGGATTCAGTTTGGGATGAAGGGTAAGAGAGAAGCAGGCTTCTGTTTGTGCCTCACTTTAGACTGCCTTAATATTGCACTCGTATCCCAGCATGCAATAGTATACACAGTGCAAGCTCTGCTCTGCAAAAATATAACCTTTATGGGCTGTCATTGCAGAGCATTAGCCGTACTCGTGCGACGGAACCCCGGAACGAGCCGCAGTCTCGTATCGGAAATCTTCGTATCTAAACTTCTGTGCGTTTGTCAAACAGGGACTGCTATGTTTACAAAACGATGACGAGATGATGATGATGATGATGATGATGATGATGATGATGCAGCAGTTGGAGTGATTTGAGGATGATGATGGAGAATGTTTGGGTCATTAAAAGCACGAGTGGCATGACCGATACGGATGCCATTCATACCGATGCCATTCACATTCCATTTGATAAAGGAAGATTTGTCTTGACCAAAGCTTTTTATTTTGTCCTCTCATGAACATCTGTTTTATATTATTTGTACATTTTTAGTATTCGAAGTCATGTCTTTTTAATTGAAGGCGACGTGTATCTGTATTTCTTATACATGAGGAGTCCGTTCACTTCAGTTTTGTGTGTTCCTATGATTTTTTTTTTTTTTTTTTTTTTTCTTCCGATTAGAAGGACCGTGTTTGGTCAACACTCGGTGGAAAGGGACACACGGTGGAAGCA
>CM045731.1:18330000-18340000 GCA_024760905.1 Plotosus lineatus
ACGCCACACAAGTCCATTAGATTGGGAAAGAACCCTGAGCACGGATCTCGAATAGTATATAATCAGTGGAACTGCACCACCAAGCTGCCAACCTCGGGCCATTCAGGGAGGCAATTAACCCTCAACTGCTCAGTTGGATAAATGAGCTCCAACAGTGAGTAGCTCGAGATAAGAGCTTACGCTTCGATACATGAAAATATTCGGCAAAATTATATGTCAGGGTTTTAGAAATTTTTTATTTTTTGCAATAAATTTCATCTAATAAAAATGAACGTAATTCTAAAGTGTTTACTTGAGTCTGCAGGGGTGTGTAGGTCGGGTACAGGGGAAAGCTGTGGGACGAGCTGCTTGTTGTTGTGGAAGTTCTTTCACAGGACACTGCAATCAGAAACAAGCAGAGCAGAACTTCAGTCTCATTCCTGGTTCGAATTCAAGCGGCGGTGCCGTGTTGGTTTGAACAAATACACTGAAAGTACATTAAATATGTTATGAAACAAAACAGACATTAATATTCAAGGGTGTAGGCTGGGGGGGGTGTACAGGGTGCACGTGCAAACCCCCACCACCACCACCACCACCACCTCCCACCCCCACAGCAGGAGTTGAGTTCCGCTGGACAAGAAATGATGTGTATTCACAATCTTATAAATAAACTTAATGACTGTTATTGAAGAGAAAGTCGGAGATAAGTTCCGTATGACTAGAGTCAGGAAGTAAACCGGAAGTTAACGTGTAACGGGCACTGCGCATGTGCACGCCCGAGCCGACCAATCAACAAACATAATATTATCAGTAAGCAGTAATAGCTGAACACTGTCAATCAAACAAAAGTGCGAGTGTGAGAATAAAGCACAGTTTGTTAGTCCCGCCTCCTGCACGTGTTAGAACACAAACATTGACGCACAGAGAATGAACGGATAAAATAATCAGAAGCCATCCAGCCTGGATCTGCAGCCAAATGCTCAGGACTTTTATAAAATTAATAGTATGTTTTTGTGCTGTAAATATGTATTAATATTTGTTTGTGCCTTTGAATAGATAAATAACTTTAGATCAATTTGTAAATGTATTTATCACATGTACTTGCAGATGTAGTTTGAAATATATCTGAGAATGTTTTTGGTTGAACGATAATATTTGATTCGTCTTCTGAGAGTAATAGATGAATCGTCTTCTGCTGAAAAACTGTGCGTGTTGTTGGCGTGAGATTCCATGTTGTTTATATCATATAATATGCTGTGATATGCGTGAACTATATTTTTGTGGTACTTTGAACCAACTCAGTGATGTCACAGTAACTTTGTGTAGGCGGGCACTTAGCAACGGCGGCTTTCGGGTCGATAACTTATACAACAAGCGCAGAAAACAAAACCGCTGTGTGTGCAATGGTTTATTTATGATATAAAATTTAAGCCACAATCGCTTCAATAAACTATACTCAAGCTACCGCCAACTTATTTAGTCAGCGTTTCATTTCCCCTTTAAGGCTTAGGCCGATGGCCCCTGGGACTCGAGTTCCGGTCAACCGAGATGTGCACACACAACCCCCCACCCCCCGGACAGACCAGCCTAGCCCTTGAGTATAAATGCTAATTTGGTTTAAGAATGCTAATAGAAATGATTATACAACCAATAGGACACTGGTGGTGTTTCAATCTTTGAAAACTGTTCAACTCAATAAGATCTACAAAAGTTCACTGATATCGAACTTTTTATCAACCAAATTTATGGAAAAAAAAATAACACAACTCCTTTCTTGATATACAGCCACAAACAAGCCAATAATAACAACAATAATAATAACAATAATAATAATAATAATAATAAACATACATATACACATTATATATACACTCTCCTATGGAAGGATCTACTCAGAAAATCCCATATATATATATATATACACGATGTATGTGTGTGCGTGTGAGCATAAATATGTGCTCTTATATGTACACACACATTATATGTACATGTGTGACATGTGTGCGCGTCAGAGAGAGAAGAGCAGGGAGGGAAAGAGAGAGAGAGAGAGCAGGGGGAGAGAGAGAGAGAGAGAGAGAAATCAGGGAGGGAGAGAAAGGGAGAAAGCACGGAGGGAGAGAGAGAGAGAGAGATGGGGGAGAGAGATGGGAGAGAGAGAGAGAGAGAGAGAGAGAGAGAGAGCAGGGAGGGAGAGGGAGAGATAGAGAGAGAGAGAGAGAGAGAGAGAGAGAGAGAGAGAGCGAGAGAGAGAGAGAGAGAGAGAGAGAGAGAGAGAGAGAGAGAGAGAGAGAGAGAATGCAGGGAGGGAGAGAGAGGGAGAGAGAGAGAGAGAGAGAGAGAGAGAGAGAGAGAGGGAGAGAGAGAGAGCGCAGAGAGGGAGAGAGAGAAGGAGAGAGAGAGAGAGAGAGAGAGAGAGAGAGAGAGCAGGGAGGAGAGAGAGAGAGAGAGAGAGAGAGAGAGAGAGAGAGAGAGGGAGAGAGAGAGAGGCGCAGAGAGGGAGAGAGAGAAGAGAGAGAGAGAGAGAGAGAGAGAGAATGCAGGGAGGGAGAGAGAGAGAGGGAGAGAGAGAGAGAGAGAGCGCAGGGAGGGAGAGGAGAGAGAGAGGGAGGGAGAGAGAGAGCGAGAGAGAGCGCGCAGGGAGAGAGAAAGAGAGAGAGAGAGAGCGCAGGGAGGGAGGGAGGGAGGGAGAGGGAGAGGGAGAGGGAGAGAGAGAGAGAGAGAGAGAGAGAGCGCACAGTTCTGTACAGGATTGAAGTGGAAAGTAACGAAGCACGGAAAGACTTGTGGGATGTTGTGCCCCGAGCCCGTCACCTCTCTTGTGGCCCTCCGGGATGACCCTGTAAACTTTATATGGCTCGGAGGTGTCCAGCTGACTCTTCTCCACCAGCTCCTCGAAGTCGTTGCTTTTGTTGAGCGCGCACCGGAGGCGCGTCTTCCAGGTCGGCGGGTCGGGTTTATCGATGCCCTCGCGGTATTTCCCCTTAAAGAGCGCCCAGGCCTGGAGGGGCCAGAGACAGGACAGAAGTCCGGTGGGAAATGGAGTTGCAATCATTTAAACTTCGCGTGAACTTTGATGGGATTTTCACGCGCGTGTTTTCAATACCTTGAAAAGCGCAGCGTCCTCGTCGCGGTTATAATCCTGCTTGCCGGCGTGTTTCCACGGAATACGGAACGTGCTCCTGTCGCGGTCCTCCCACACCAGCCCGGGGTATTTCCCCCCGTCCACCTGCTCAATCAGCCACTGCCGAAGCTTCCCGTTCCCCGAAATCCCAGCCATTCAGCAGCCGCTCTCCTTTCCTGGAGATGGGGGGAGCAGAATACCACATGATGATGATGATGATGATAATAATCATAATCATAATCATCATCATCATAATAAATAATGATAATAATAATAGTAAAAATAAAAAATATTATATTTCATAATTAATAATAAAATTATAACAATTATAATAAACAGCAATAATAATAATAATACTAATAATAATAATAATAATAATAATAATAAATAATGATAATAATAATAATAATAATATTAATAATAAAAAATATTATAATTAATGATTAACAATAAAATTATAATAATTATAATAAATAATTAATAATAATAATAATAATAATAATAATAATAATAATAAATGATAAGTAGATATATAAAATAGTATTAGTAGTCCTCTTGTTGTTTGAAACGAATTATATAAGGTTTTAGGCAAAAACAAATCTCTCACCTTGCTGTCACGCAGATTTTTTGACATTTGAAACTCCTGTCGTTCAAATTTCAGCCGCAACTTTCCTAATTATTTGCCTGCAAGGGGTACAGCGTCATCCGCACTCAAAGCAGCGGCCAGATGTGCGCCAGGGGTTCCACCAAAGCTCATAACACGCACACACACACACACACACACACACACACACACACACACACACACACACACACACACGCTCCAGAAGAGAAGTTTTTTTTAGTGATTTTAAGTGTCCAGTACTATGAATTTGGTGGGACGATGATGACTTACTGATCCGAAGGTCGGGGGTTCAAGGCCCACTATAACCATGTTGTCACTTGTCCCAACACAGAGTGCAGAACTGGATTATCAAAGGCCACACAGTTCACCCTGAGCAGGAATCGGCTCATAAAATGAACATATGATGTTGAAAATATTTGGTGCTTTCCGGACATGGCCAAACACACCTGGATTCAGTCCTAAGCACACCTGTATTCCGTCCCAAACACACCTGTATTCCGTCCCAAACACACTTGGATTCAGTCCTAAACACACCTAGGTTCAACCCAGTCACTCGTTCTTCATTCACAGGCTCAGCAGAAGCTCCATTCACAAACTGCATTATTAATAATAACAGAACCAGCTCGCTGTGGTTCTGCTCTCACAGAACTCGCGTTTCTAAGGGACATGGCTGTTTGTTCCGAATGTTCAGACACTGATGAGTTATTCTGGTTTCAGAGGAATAAGGTACCTAAAAACCCCAAATCCCCCGCAGCTGAACGGCAAGTTGACGTTGCACATTTTCCGCTTTAAACTTGAGTCACATCTGCAGCTATTAAATGCGATTCATCCAGAGATGACTAGTACTGAACCCCGAACCCCCAGGAGTCCCCTGGGACCTGATGGTTACTCAGCATTCATCTCACACACACACACACACACACACACACACACACACACACACACACACACACAAGGGAGGGGGATAGAGCGCATTATGATTATTAAAGAAAAAACGCAAGATGACTGCAGAATACTTAAAGTACAACGTACGGGACTTATCTTCCATTCTTTCCTTTTAAAATATCTTTATTTATGAATTAGTTAATTTCTTTTTATATATTTTACTCTTTGTGTAGCTTAAAGTGAACCAGAATGAAAGACGTGGATTTTCTGGCCTTCATATTAAAACAAAATTATATCGTAATAATAAACATATTATATTTCACATTATATGAGCTGTAAATTATTATTATAATTATAATAATAATAAAAATTATTATTATTATTATATTTTATTTTATTTTATTTTATTTTATTTTATTTTTTATTGTTATTACTATTATTATTGCTATTATTATCATCATCATCATCATCATTATTATTATTATTATTTCATTTTGTATTGTTATTATTGTTATTATTACTAATTTTTTCCAGCATGACAAAAAAAAAATCGAGATATTTGAAGTTTGTTTTTATTTGTTTTAACGACTAATAGCATTCATTTTCTGTAACCACTTAATCCTAATTATGGTTGCAGGGAGGCTGGCGCCCGCGCCCGTTCCAGCCGACTCCGGGTGAGGGCAGAGTACACCCTGGACAGCTCGCCAGGCCACCGCAGGGCAGAAACATGCTGAGGGTTTTGCAGCTCCTCTTGTCGAAAGTCAGCAATGGCTCCTTTACATCAACCTCACAGCATGGACAGTGAGAGACATGGCAGGCCTTTGAGAACCCAGTTATCTGCACTGTGTGTGTGTGTGGGGGGGGTGTCAACCCGTGGAGGGTGGGGCTTGAACCCCCAACCTTCGGATCAGTGATCCAGCACTTTTACCACCCGGCCATCACTGCCCCCCGAAACTGTATTCAATTAACTGATGTATAAATTAATTTAAATTCAATTCGGTTTTATTTGTGTTGCACTTATTTGCACCTGACATTGTAAATTACAAAGTAGCTTTACATAGTGAAATAAGTTAATAAATAAATAAATAAATATATTATTATCAGCGATGGCAGATCCATAATGAGCACGGGAAACTCTCTCAGTTGACAAGATGAAGAAACCTCGAGAGGAACCAGAGTCAGAAGGGAAACCCGTCCTCATTCGGGTGAAACCAGATAAAAGTCCAAACCATGCAGCAAAACCTTCAGTCTAGTTTAACATGGAGTCCAGTAGTCATCTCATAACTGTTATGGGAACTGGAGTCCTAAATCATTTCAGGAAAAGTGTTTATAATGGCCAGTAATAAAATGATCATCATTTAAACGGTTTCTTCTTCAAGGAATGTTGTAATTATAGTTTCAAATAAAAAATACACTGACAAGTCTATCTATCTATCTATCTGTCTGTCTGTCTGTCTGTCTGTCTGTCTGTCTGTCTATCTGGCTGGCTGGCTGTCCGTCTGTCTGTCTGTCTGTCTGTCTGCCTGTCCGTCTGTCTGTCCGTCTGTCTGTCTGTCTGTCTGCCTGCCTGTCTGTCTGGCTGTCCGTCTGTCTGTCTGTCCGTCTGTTTGTTTGTCTGTCTGTCTGTCTGTCTGTCTATGTACCAAACCCGAAACCCTTCTTTCTCATAAATTGATTTTCCCAGAAATTTGAACATCTTGTACGGTTGCTGGTCTGGTATTCAAATGAACCATCCAACTCCCGCAGGCCACCTGTTCTATCATGACTGCGCATCTCTGATGGCGTTCAAAAAAACATGCTGAGTCAATGCAATACCAAAGATCAACCAAAATATTCATCAATACGCACAACTGATTCTTCCCAGACACAGTGGCACGAGGCAACGGATCCACTCAGACTCGAGAAATATTATGAAAGCATGTTTCATGTGTTTATTTATGTGGGTCACTATGTTTATAATCGCTCATTATAATAAGCAGTTTATTTCAGATAGACCACAACATTAAGGCTTCCAAATCAAAAAAAAGTTGAAAGTTATAATAATTATCAAATAAAAACAAAACGCGTGTTCAATTGTTTTCTGAAATGATTTTTTTATTGAATCCGTAATCTAAATAAATAAATAAAAACACTCACAACTGTGAACTTATATCATTAAGAATGAGATGCTTTTAAAGGGAGAGAGAGAGAGAGAGAGAGAGAGAGAGAGATTAAAGAGAGGACTTGAAATGATGCATCGCAGACTTAAAAAAAGAAAAATTACAATTCAATACAGTAATGATTGTTTACTCATTTTGTTTGTTTTTTTGTTTAAATGCTGAACAATTAATATTATCATCATCATTACATCAAATTTCTCGTTTTCAGATTTAATTCATAACGTAACTTTTCAAACCTGCATCAATTCATGTTTCTTTCAGCTTCTGTACACAATTATTTAATTTTATATATATATATATATATAGCCGAACACACACACATATATACATATACAGTATATTGTGTGTGTGTGTGTGTGTGTGTTTAAGGAAAAACTATCCGTTTAAGTTCCACTCTATTGTTTGTTGTGTTTGTTGTGTTGTTTTTATTGTGTTGTGTTTGTTGTGTTATGTTTATTGTGTTGTGTTTGTTGTGTTTGTTGTGTTGTGTTTATTGTGTTGTGTTTGTTGTTTGTTGTGTTGTGTTTGTTGTGTTTGTTTTGTTGTGTTTGTTGTGTTTGTTGTGTTGTGTTTGTTGTGTTTGTTGTGTTGTGTTTGTTGTGTTGTGTTTATTGTGTTTGTTGTGTTTGTTGTGTTGTGTTTGTTGTGTTGTGTTTGGACTCTGAATGATGAAATTGTTTTCTTTTCAGAAACTGAAACGTGATCTGATCTTGTTTTGAGAATTTGGTTCAATCTTCAGAAATGAAGTCCCTGCACTCTTTCAGTCTCCTCTCGCTTTCCTCACAACCCGCATCAGAGAGAAACGCGCTGCAACTGCAAATCTTACACAGAAAGAACAACAAATATTCTATATGCAAATGTGGCACTCTGTTGCAATTCAAGGAAAAATGTTTCAATTCAGTTCATTTTCTGTAACCGCTTCATCCTAATTAGGGTCACGGGGAGGCTGGTGCCCATCCCAGCCAACTCAGGGCGAGGGCAGAGTACACCCTGGACAGCTCGCCAGGCCATCGCAGGGCGGAAACACGCTGACGGCTTTGCAGCTCCTCTTTACCAAAGTCAGCAATGGTTCTTTTACATGAACCTCACACCAGAGACAGTGAGAGACATGGCCCGCCTTTGATAACCCAGTTAGCTGCACTGGGGGGGGGGGGGGGGGCAGTGACAACCTTGTGGAGACTGGGACTCGAACCCCCAACCTTTGGATCAGCGATCCGGCGCCTTATACCACTAGACCACCACAGCCCCAGGAAAATGTTTTAAAACATGAAATTTCTGATATTTATTCTCTCTCTCTCTCTCTCTCTCTCTTTCACACACTTTCCTTCTCTCTCTCTCTCTCTCTCTCTCTCTCTCACTTTCCTTCTCTCTCTCTATCTCTTTTTTTCTCTCTCGCTTTCTTTTTCTCTCTCTCTGTCTCTCTCGCTTTCCTTCTCTCTCTCTCTCACTTGACTTCTCACTCTCACTTGACTTCTCTCTCTCTCTCTCTCTTTATCTCTTTCTCTCTCTATCTGTCTCTCTCTCACTCCCTCTTTAATTCTCGCTCTTTCATTTTCTCTCTCTGTGTGTCTCTCTCTCTCTCACTTTCCTTCTCTCTCTCCCTCTCTCTATCTCTCTCTCATTCTCTCTCTCTCTCTCTAGCTCCTTGCTTTCCTTCTCTCTCTCTCTCTCTCTCTCTCTCTCTGTCTCTTTCTCTCTCTGTCTCTCTCTCTCTCTCGCTCTCTCTCTCTCTGTCTTTCTATCTCTTTCTCACTGTCTCTCTGTCTCTCTCTCTCTCTCCATCTCTCTCTGTCTCTCGGTCTCTGTCTCTCGCTCTCTCTCTGTCTCTCTCTCTCTCTCTGTTGCTCTCTCTCTCTCTCTCTCTCTCTCTGTCTCTCTCTCTCTCTGTCTGTCTCTCTGTCTCTCTCTCTCTGTGTCTCTCTGATGGACAGTGAGGTCTGGTTGTTATAGATGTTGAAATCCTTCTGCTAGTGAAATTTGTTGTTTCCATTTTTGGTTGAGCGGATAACAGGGAGAAGAAAGTCCCACTTTCAGGTTTATTTTTCAGTGGTAAAATTTCTCTCTTGAAATATGTTTCAAAACAACATTGCTGACACTGATGTTTTTATAAAAACAGACATACGTGTTATCTTACAAAACAAAAAACAAAAAAACAAAACCACTGGAATAAGTGAAGTTTATAATTTCTTGAAAGTGCTGCAGCTTCACAGAGAGAGAGCGAGAGAGAGAGAGAGAGAGAGAGAGAGAGAGAGAGAGAGAGAGAGAGAGAGAGAGAATCACCTTGAACAGTAAAAAAAAAAGAAAAGAAAGGATTATAGAGTTGATTGTGTTAAAATTGGACTGATTTGCTGAACTCAGGTCCATTATCCAGCCGGGTCAAAAAGTTCTGCTGGTTTCTTTTCCATAAATATTTTGAAGAGCTGAATCAATAATAAAAACTCAGTAAACCCGGTTACCAAATCTGCAATAATTCAACATTAACCCTTTCATTCCCAGCAGCTTTCAGCTCACCCTGCTGCTGCTGCTGCTGCAAATCTCATTGTGGTTGATTTTAAGTTTAAAATTAAACAGGGTTAAATGCTGCTCGGCCCATAGGCAGGTCTTAGCACCCCAAAAACCCACCAATCCAAATTCACCAGGTAATGAAGGCTAAATTTGACATTTCTGCCCGGCAACAGTGCCCTTTGCCCCCCTCTCCAAATATCCTGACAACAGCTGCTGCCATGTTTTTGCTCTCACATACTAAAACATGCTCACAGCCTTTTTTCATTTGAACTGAAAGAAAAACCGGAAAACCAGTGTTGCTAAAAGAGTCCAACACCTTGTTCCAAAAGCAAGAAACAGTAAATGTCCTAATCAAATGTGGTGAGGGAGAGGAAGCCAGAGATCATCAACCCCAGGCAGATGTTTCAGACATGGCTGAGAGCTGGGTATTTAGGCCATCCTGATGTGCATGCATTCAAGATGGACAGATTATATTTAATGGATTGTTTAACATCCAATCATCCTGATAGTAAGTATTATTTGATTTATAACACTGATTTGATGTGATGTGTTTTAAAATGTGTGCATTCTGTACGTCCTCCAAGATATAAAGGGACCAAAAGTGCTCTGGTTTACACTCATGTCATTTCTTTAGGCCTTGGGGTGCAATTATTTTCAATGATGGCAGAACACAACAAACATTACATTCATTATTATATAAGGAATTGTATAAGTTTATATATT
>CM045731.1:18345000-18477500 GCA_024760905.1 Plotosus lineatus
CATGTGGGCGGAGCCCGCATTCAGAGGAGTGTATTGTGTAATGTGTGTGTGTGTGTGTGTGTGTGTGTGTGTGTGTGTGAGAGAGAGAGAGAGAGAGAGAGAGAGCGCTAGAGAGAGGGAGCTAGAGAGAGAGAGAGAGAGAGACAGTGTTGTGTGTGTATGTGTGTTAATAAAAAATTTTAATAATGATTTAATTAATAAATATGTTAATAAAATGGTTTAATATGTTAATAAAATGTTTAAATGGTTTAATAAATAATTTTCTTTTACTTTTAACACATATTTCATACAAAATTGGTGTACTTTTATCATTTTTAAAGGGTGTATGGGATAGTCTTGTGAGCCTTGGAACGAATCAGGCGTTTTTCATGTAAAATGCGCCTCTACTTACAAAACTTCCGCATTACGAAAAAGGCGCTGGAACGGATTAATTTCGTAAGTAGACTGTATCTCTTTATAGGAGCTCTTGATGTGCATCCAAATGACATGGCAATATAACTGAAGCCATCATTAGCCAACTTTAAAAAAATAAATAAATAAATAAACACATGTATATGAGTGGGGCAGTGGTGGCCTGGTGGTATAGGTGCTGCATCACTGATCCTAAGGTTGGGGGTTCAAGTCTGTTACGTATGCCAAAAGGGTTCTATCGGACGAGCCCCCAGTTTTGTTATGTATGGAATTTAGAAGTAAATTGCCCCGTGAAACCAGTAAAGCACGACAGACCACAACATAAACTATATATAATTTAATAATATAAACAAGGCAAGGCAAAATAATACTTACATCTTAAAGCTCAACCAAAATACAAATTAAACAAAGAGTCCCATAGTCACCAAGCACCTGCAGTATGGTCAGTTTAGAAGTGGCGCACTCGCCGGGAAAGGCTTGTAATCCCGCGTTGGACAGAAACAAATGATTAAAATCCTCGCGTTGGGTGTGGGTGAACATAGACGATGGACTTTGGCGATGAAGTCCCGAACGACGAAACTTGGATAAAGTTTCCATGATCCGCCTTGGATGAGATGAGCCGCTGCAATGAGTTTCTTTAGAGGATCTGCGCGCTGAACAGACCCAAAGAGACTAGAAGAAGCTGCACAAGATGGGAAGAGGCTCTTAATATAATCTCCACAAAGTTCTGGAAAGTTCCATTCTTGAAGTTTCTAAATGACCTGACCCGCCACCAAGGCGCATGCGCAACCAGGTTCATCTCAAAGTTTCCAGACCCCCTTACAGCTGAGTCATACCATGTGACACTAGTGACAGCATACTCTGAATCTAATTATGCACACCGTTTACACATTCACATTTAAATACTAGTACATGCCCCTAACAAGTCCCACTCACCACAGGTTGTCACTGTCTCCCCAGTGCAGCTAATTGGGTTCTCAAAGGCCGGCCATGTCTCTCACTGTCTATGGTGGGAGGTTCATGTAAAAGAACCATTGCTGACTTTCGACAAGAGTAGCTGCATAGCCATCAGCATGATTCTGTCCAGGGTGTACTCTGCCCTCGCCTGTAGTTGGCCGGGATGGGCGACAGCCTCCCCGTGACCCTAATTAGGATTAATTGGTTACAGAAAAGTATCAGCGAAACATTATAAAGTGGCCATGAAGACCTTGACAGTAAGTATAACAGGTGTTGGATTGGAATCAGAAACCGAACCGATTGAAACTGCGCCATCTAGAGGGATAACAGGCATTTTTGATGAATATGCCTCTGTGACCTTGAAAAATAGGTCAAGGTGACCAGTTTTCAATACCCTGGTAGAGTGTGCTATAGACACTATTCAACATAAACATAAAAATAAATCTGTAAAGATTTGGCGCCGCTAGAGCGCTATAAAGCAATCATCCGGGGTGGTGGCAGTGGATGAGGAGGGTCCCTGAGAACATCATATCCACTTCACGGTGGCCGCAGTTAGATATTGATGTGTGAAACTATATCCTAAAATTCTATAGAGCAAGATGTGTCAGCAGCACCTGTTGAAAAATCTCAGCTCAGATGCTGAATAATAAAACGATAATCAGGGGACGGTTTCAGTCTGTGTAATCACTTGGTGCGTCTGAGCCTGATAGCGGACATGAATGTGCAAGTTGAGCTCGGAAGATATCAGCCCCAGCCTCAGTCCTGAAATCAGTGTGTGTGATTTTTTTATGAGCAGCAGAGGTGCTGTTGTACATGGATCTATAAACAATAAACAAATAAATAAATAAGTAAAAATACAAATATCTGAAAGAAAGTCGGCAGCTTCATTCATTCATTCTCCAAGAAGATCATCCGCAGTATGGTTGCTGGGGAGACTGGCACCTATCTCAGCCAAATCGGGATGAAGGAAAGGTACATCCTAAACAGCTTGCCAGGCCATTGTAAGGCAATACGCGCGCACACACACACACACACACACACACACACACACACACTCAGCATAGGTGAGAGACTACAGTATTAACCCAGCGATCGCAAGTTTAAATACGAGTTAATGTCCAAGCCTTCCATAGCCGGGAGTCCATGGGAGCAAATTGACAGAGCTCTCATGGGACGGAGGAAGGGATGGCATATGCTCACTTCCCTGTCACTCATTGTGATCACCTGCCAATCACGGGCATCTGTGAGCTCATTTGTATGAGCAGTCGGATAGCATTTTCCCTCCGAGTATGTTAGACCGCCCCAAATACATTATGTGCCTCAGTTCAAAAGGAGGGGCCGGTGGTATAGTGGTTAGGGTGCTGTGTTTATGATCAGGAGGTTGTGTGTTCAAATCCCAGTTAGACCCTCACTGTGCTAAGACCCCTGAGTAAGGTCTCAACCACAAGTGTGCCTCTCTTCACCCAGCGGTATAAATGGGCACCAGGAAAAATATACTGGGAAGGTAATCTGCGATGGATTCGCGTCCCATCCAGGAGGAGTTGAGCTCCAAGTCGCTTCACGCTATGGAAACCGGGAATAAGCACCGGTCCGATGAGCCGCTATGGCTCAGGTTTAAAAAGCCCAACGGACTTTACCTTCAGTTCAAAAGGACGCAGGTGGCTAGCATCACATGTCACAGAGGGGGCGCATGCATGCTTTTGCCCCTCCCTGGTCAGTGGTGGTGGTGGTGGTGTGATAGGAAAGGTAATACCTGATGGGTGGGAATTAGATACGACTAAATTAAGGAGAAAATGGTGGAAATTCATGGAAAAAAAAAATGGTGTAAAGATTACACCTTTTATTGATTTTTTTTTTTTTTTTTTAGCGAGAGGCAGATGAGAAAGCTTTTCGAAAGCTTTTGTGCTCTTGTGATGTGATCCGCCCAAAACTCAAAGTGAAAAAACCTTTAGATAAACATCAATTAAAAAATAATTAGAAATGGAAACTGTAAGACTATGGACGATTTTAGAAATACCCTTCAGCATGGACGCGCTGCACGTAGGCGTTTTACCAGAATACAGTACATGCTTTGCATAAACATTGCATTAATTTCATCAATAATTACTTTTAATCTTCGATAATAAGAGTTTCGAATTGACAGCCGTGTTCTCTGTTCCTTTCTCATGCGATCGAAATAAACAAAAATAGTTTGATCTCACACAACAACTGGCACATTTCCATAACGTCTGAGAGTTACGTTGCTAATTTAGTGCCATGTTAGCGGCGTCCTTCTGTACAGCTCTAACTGAACTAGAGCGAGCGTCAGGACTCGCATTCAACCGAATGAAAGACAAGTGGGGACAATCGAGAGACGAGAAGTTCTGCTTATACTGATTCTCATACTGGGCCATGAATGCAAACAAACAAACAAACAAACAAAGTGTGTATTACGTCCTTATTCGTTATTTACAGAAGTCCAGTTGAACGATTTAAAGATTTGTACAGATTTTATTACCATAGGGACATACGGTGGCGTAGCATGTCCGTTTCACATCAAGTAGGTCCTGGGTTCTCCAAGTGCTTGTAGGGGTTTCCTCACGGCACTCCGGTTTTTCTCTTACCGCCCAAATACATCCGCATGAGGCTAATTTCCTGTTTCAAATTGCCCCTAGGTGTGTGAATATAAATTGTTGTGTGTGTGTCGGCTGTGTGAACGGCTAGCGAACTGTTCACGGTATAACCTACCTTCACCCAGAAACAGCCGAGATAGGCTCCAGCCCGGATTTCCATGACCCTAGCAGGATTAAACAGTTCAGAAAATGAAATGAAATGAATGAATGAATGAATGAATAATATGCATATGAATGAAAAGTCCATGATAAAGTGTTATTCATGCAAAGTAAAACAAAATGGCAATGTTTACTATTACCATGGCGCCCAATGCAGGGGTCGGTGAGCAAATTATTTCTGAAAGTCATTGGTGGCAATTGCATTTAATTTCCAAGAGATACCACTATATTTCATATTTATTGATTATGTTGGGGGGGCGCATAAGGCTCAGTCAGTGCATCCTCCTCAGAGCAGGAAGCACTGCCACTGCTGGTCTCCTCAATTGCTCAGTAGTATAAGAATGATAGCTGAAATTTGCTGTGTGTGTGTGTGTGTGTGTGTGTGTGTGTGTGGTGGTTAGGCTGCTGTCCTCATGATCGGGAGGTTGTGTGTTCAAATCCCAGTTAGACCCACACTGTTCTAAAACCCCTGGGCAAGGTCTTAACCACAAGTATGCCTCTGTTCACCCAGCAGTATAAATGGGTACCAGTAAAAATATTACTATTAATATACTGGGAAGGTAACCTGCAATGGACTAGCGTCCCATCCAGGAGGAATTGAACTCCTGGTCGCTTCACATTATGGAAACTGGGGATAAGAACCGGCCTGATGAGCCGGGTGTAAAAAGCCCAACAGACTTACTTTACCTCACCATAGACAGTGAGAGACATGGCCCGCCTTTGATAACCCAGTTAGCTGCACTGGGGGGACAGTGACAACCTTATGGAGAGTGGGACTCAAACCTCCAACCCTAGGATCAGTGATCCAGCGCCCTATACCATCAGGCCACCACTGCCCAAGAGAGAGAGAGAGAGAGAGAGAGAGAGAAAATAATAAGCCTAAGAAATGAACGTGCTCCTGTGTCTCCTTTAAAGGGACACGGTTTTGTGTGTGTGTGTGTGTGTGTGTGTGTGTGTGTTTCGTTTCCACCACCAGATGGCGGTAAAACAACAAAGGCACCTCGAAACAATGCCGCTGAAGAAGCAGTAGAACCAGGTGGAAGTGAAGCGCTGTGGTTTTGGTTTTGTTGTTGAAAGGAAAACGGGTGGTTTGTTTGGTTCTGTTGTTGTTGTTGTTTTGAGTTTATGGTTATTATTAGGAGACGGTTATTATGGAGAATAGTGAGTGTAATCCCCAGGAGTCCATCAGTGTTCATGATTTTTCCGAGAAGCTTTTGGAGCAAGTGGTGCATTTCCATGTGATGAAACTCTCAGGAGGTTTCTTCCTTTGGATCGGAACCAGCCCTGTACTTTCAAACCTGGCAGTGTCGATGAGCAGCAGATTTGTAAGTTGTCAAACAGTTTTGATTCAGCTGGAACAATTTATTCAGTTTGGGACTTGCAGGAATCAATGACTTATAATAATAATAATAATAATAATAATAATAATAATAATTCAAATGTATTTATTTATTTTTAATACTAGGACTCCATGCCTTTGTCCACGCTGGTACTGGGAGATTCATCAGACACGACCACAACTTCACTAGCTCAGAGACTGAGTAAGAACTCACCACCACCTTCACACACGCACTCCATCTGATGTTTATGGCTGGAGCCTATATCAGCCGACACTGGCCAAATTTGGGCTGCACCCAGAAGTTTGCTTGCCAGAGTATTTCAGGGCACCACTCACCCCTAGGGTCAAATTGAAACAGCCAGTCAGCCTAATATTCATGTATTTGGACTGTGGGAGGAAACTGGAGTACAACATACAAACTACACATAGAAACATCCTCGCCAAACCTGGGACTCGAACCCAAGAGCTTCTTGCGTATTGATTTTGGATAGTTTGAATGGTCCATTTTGGATCATCATTTGTGTATTTTCTGTACCTTTTAATCCGTTGTGGGTTGCAGGTGAGCTGGGGCCTACCCCAGCTGAGGTCGTGTGAGTGGCGGTTTAGATCATAAACGGGTCACCAGGCTATCTTGGGACTAACACAGAGAGACAGCCGGTCATATCCACACACCTTCACATCCAAGGACATTTTAGAGAACCCAGTTCACCTAATCTGCCTGGTTTTGGATTGGTGGAGGAAACCAGAGCACCCAGAGCGAAGTAAAGGCCCAGGTTCACTTGCTGTGAAGTGACCTTGTTAATTATTTTCCCCAGCATGGATGAAACCCATTTAGAATCATTCTTGAAGAAGTTAATAGTAAATAACACTTTTATCATGGCGGACCGTGATTTCTACCACAGTACCAAAACCTGCACTGTATTCAGAATCATCACTTTTATACAGTCGGCCCCCTACTTACAAAGACCCCTGTGTACGAAATCCCCGGGTTACGAAGATCATTTTCCTAAGTTTCCGTCCCTGGGATACGAAAACAACCCCCTCTTACGAAAAGAAATTCAAACGCGCCAATCAAAATTTCACACGACGAGCGAGTTGCTCTCTCATTGGCTGTCTCTCAACATCCCGCCTCGCTGGCCTCCCAGATAGACACAGAAGGAAGCTTCATGCTTTAGTTTTTAGTTTAGTTTTTTAAGTTGTTTAATTCGGGAAATGTTTAATAAATGTGGGCGCATTTGAGCTCATCTGGAATTCCGATCTCTCAAGGAATCAAATTAAAGTTGAATTTGTCAAGTAGGGAATGCACTTTGAATTCATGTCTTGTGGGTGTGGCCCGCAGAGCACGAGAGAGAGGGGTGTGTGTGTGTGTGTGTGTGTGTGTGTGTGCATGTGTTAATAAAAAATGTTTAATAATGGTTTAATTAATAAATATGTTAATAAAATGATTTAATTTGTTAATAAAATGTTTAAATTGCTTAATAAATATTTTTCTTTTACTTTTAACACATATTTCATACAAAATTGGTGTACTTTTATCATTTTTAAAGGGTTTATGGGGTTTATCCAGTCCAAAGACTGAAGCCTTGGAACGAATTGGGCATTTAACATGCAATATTCGACCCCTACTTACGAAATCTCGCGTTACGAAAAATACACTGGAATGGATTAGTTTCGTAGGTAGGGGGCCGACTGTACTAAAAATATCAAAATATATCCATTCGCAGACCTTTAATAAAATTTGTTTTCGAATAATTGACTCGGATTTGTTGATTTGTAAAATACAGGGATCCCTCGCTACTTCGCACTTCAATTTATGTGGCTTCAGTGCATCGTGTTTTTAAAAAAAAAATTCATTGAATTAAAAAATAAGGAAATTAAGGAAGAATAGGGGAAAAGTTAAGGAAAATGCCACAAAAACAAAGCCAATTATGCAAAAAAAAAAAAAAACCAAAACAAAAAAAACAACAACAACCCAAAACCCCCCAACAAAACAACTTGCATTTTTATGAGGAGTGCATCTGTGTGCGCGTACATGTCTGTATGTGTGTATTTATATTTTATTTACATCTTATGCATTATTTTTGAATGTTTCATTGTTGTTATAAGCATTTATATTGTTGAATATGTATTTATTGATATTATATACACATACACATGTACGTATACATCAGTAGGGGGGTCGATCCTACTTCGCAGAAATTGGTGGTCATGGGGGGTCTCGGTCCCAATTAACCGCGGAAAGTGAGGGATCCCTGTATTTACTAATCTATAGATTTTATATAACAAAGCATGGAGGTTTTATTGTTTTTTCCTTTCTTTTGCAAATAGAAAAAAAAAATTAATTAAAATTTTTTCCATTCTGTTAAATAAAAAAATCTGAAGCTCTGTTCCTTTCCCTAATTTTTAAATTGATGGTTTTCTTCTTCTTCTCAACTTGCAGCAAAGAAGACCAAGAAGCAAGTGTTTGTGAGTTATAATCTTCCAGTGACGGATTCGAATCTAAGCATGTTAGTGGAGAACCGGATAAAGAAGGAGATGCAGCTCCACCCGGATAAATTCTAACTTCTTTCATTGTAGTTCTTGTATTTTCTCCCCAACATTTGAGTTTTGTACATAATTCGACCTATAAAGGTTCACAAAATCTCACACAGTCTAACAGTCTCCTTGTTTAATATTACATGAGAATGGCATGATCTGATTGGTTCGCTATCTTTGCATAATTTACATTATAATTCATGTAAGATATGTTTTCACTTCTGATTAATGAAACGACAGAAAAAAATTCTTGGTATTCGTGTGTTGACGTATTGCACAATTCACATCACGCATCAATGTTCATTCGTTCACACACACACACACACACACACACACACACACACACGTGTCAGAGAAAGCTAGTGAGAAAATGGCTGCCTGTTTTTAAACTAAAGGACAATGAAATTAGTGAATGATTTGAAAAGAGGAGGGTGGCTCGCATCTCATGTCCCAGTGGGGGTGTGTCCATGCTTTTGCCCCTCCCTGGTTGGTGGTGGTGGTTGCGTGATAGGGAAGGTAATACCCCATGGGTAGGAATTGGATATGACTAAATTATGGAGAAAAAGGATTGAGTGGTTCAGCAGGTGTGTGTGAGCCTGGTAGTAAGAGGTGGATAACTGATCCTAAGGTTATGGGTTCAAACCCCACCCCCACCCCCCAAGTGCAGCTTACTGGGTTATCAAAGGCCGGCCATGTCTCTTACTGTCTATGGTGTGAGGTTCATGTAAAGGAACCATTGCTGACTTTCGTCAAGAGTAACTGCAAAACCATCAGCATGTTTCTGCCCTGCGATGGCCTGGAGAGCTGTCCAGGGTGTACTCTGCCCTTGCCCGGATCGACTGGAATGGGCACCAGCCTCCCCGTGACCATAATTAGGAGTAAGCGGTTACAGAAAATGAAGATAGAGAGACAGATGTAGGAATATTGAGGACTTGTGTCCAAAAGCCCATGTAATCCAATGATTGATAATTTTTCTGTGGTGGGTTTTCTAACAAAAGTGTGTTGGAAGTGATTTTTGGATCAGATGTTCATGCTATTGGCGGACATGGCCTTGTTTAAAGCACCAAATCAGAAATAAATATATAGTTCACCCCTCTTTTCCACTAATATACCATTCCTAATGTTATACTGGTATCAGTTCAAGCTGCACAATGGACAGAACCTCTTTTTTTGGGTCATGTGCCAGACCTGAGCAGCAGCGGAGATGTCAGGCTTAAACTGTACACCGCGAACATTGAGATAATTGTTCACCAGCATGAACCATATTCCCAGACCCTTATAGTGGACTATTTTCTTTATCGGGGCACAATATTCAAGTCTATTTGTTGAGTATATTAGCAATGTTTTATGCCAATTTTAATTTTTATAAATTATAGCACGTAGATGGTGTAAATATCATGGACATTTTATCAGCCCTGCCATTGTAAAATACAGTACAGGGATCCCTCACTTTCCGCAGTTAATTGGGACTGAGGACACCCCCAGCGTGACCGCCGAATTCTGCAAATTAGGACAACCCGCCCCTGACTGATGTATACGTACATATATATGTGTATATAATATCAATAAAACATTCAAAAATAATGCACAAGATGTAAACAAAATATAAATATACACATTTACAGATGGGCAGTGGTGGTCTAGTGGTATAGGGCGCTGGATCGCTCATCCAAAGGTTGGGGGTTCGAATCCCACTCTCCACAAGATTGTCAGGTTGTCACTGTCCCCCCCAGTGCAGCTAACTGGGTTATCAAAGGCCGGCCATGTCTCTCACTGTCTATGGTGAGAGGCATGTAAAAGAACCATTGCTGACTTTCGACAAGAGTAGGCTGCAAAGCCGTCGGCGTGTTTCCACCCTGCGATGGCCTGGCTAGCTGTCCAGGGTGTACTCTGCCCTCGCCCGAAGTTGGCTGGGATGGGCACCAGCCTCCCCGCGACCCAAATTAGGATTAAGCGGGTACAGAAAATGAACTGAACTGAACATTTGCAGACACGCGCGCTCACTGATGCACACCTCACATAAAAATGTAAGTTGTTTCGTTGGGGGGTTTTGGGTTGGGGTTTTTTGTTTGGGATTTTTTTTGTACAATTGGCCTGGTTTTGTGTCATTTTCCTTAAATTTTTTCTCCATTCTTCCTTAATTTCCTTATTTTTTTTAATTCGATGCACTGAAGCCGCATGAATTGAAGTGCGAAGTAGCGAGGGATCCCTGTAGTCTGCAGCAAGATTAAGAAATTTGGAATGTACTTCTAGGCAAACATGTATAGTATACACGGCAACCTTTAAAAACTAAGGAACGATAAGGAAGCGGCGGGAGGGTGCAGCTCGGAACCCCCCCCTCCCTCCGACCAGCACAAATTGTTTTACTGCAGGTTTGGGAATTGAACCAGTAACCTTTAGGTTACAAACCCTTTTCTCAAACCACAAGGCCATAGTTAACAGGCTTACAGCCATTAACCATCAGCAATACTCAGATTAAATTCTACACATATAAAAATCTTGATTTATTGACATGATTTAAAAATATTTATTCACAAATGACATATCTTTTAAAAAAAACCCAGTAGGGATAGGATACATTTCCATGAACTGCACTGCATATAGGTACCTGCATATTACTGACCAAAAAAAAAATCAAAACACACAATCGAAGAAGTGGTGTAAAATAAGTACATTTCAATCATGGAGTCACACCTGTCATGTCAAATGACCAATTATATACCAGTGAACATTCATTTATTTGGATGAATGAATATATATATATATATATATATATATATATATATATATATATATATATATAGGCCAGCAAATTCAAATTAAGGACAGAGTTTTGTCCTGGACCCAAAATTTCTTGAAATTTCTTACATAATCAAAAATTTTGTGCGGCAGGCTGCACATAGTTATGTTGAAACCATATACGATGGGTGATTTTTCTCTGTTAAAATATTAACTCTATCAAACAGATTACGGGATTTTTGGGTGTGTGTGTGTGTGGGGGGTCAGAAATTGTGTGTAGGACATACTGAGCAGCCTTGTCAGCAGCCCTTTCCATCTCTGCTCTGCCCTGGCTTTTACATTTCCAAATGGAAATAAACAGGGGGTTCTCTCTCTCTCTCTCTCTCTCTCTCACACACACACACACACACACACACACACACACACACACACGCGCACGCATGAAGGCACACGCATGCATAACAGATGAAGAGTCACATGATTGTTTTTTTTTTTTCATCCTGGACGTACAAAATTATAGAAAAGCTAAAAACCGTTGACGGTTTGCCAACATCCGCCTGAACTCAGTGGTCGCTTGAAAAATAGACTTCCGTTCATTGCTTGAGTGAAGTTACGCCAATATTTATTTTCACAACACGCTACCACGCCTGGATTAAGAGGTTTGTCACATTATAAGTAGTCTGAGTAGTCAGTAGTTTGACATCATTCACTAGTTAAAATGCGCTAGAAAATCTTAGCGATTGTAACCTCATGATGCCGCTCAGTGCTCATGGACCAATCAGATCACTGCCACTGTTCTTCATAGGCCTGAGCCGGCTTTGAGATGCACACACACACATATACACACACACACACACACACACAGAGTCAAGTCCTCACTCCATTCGCTGTGCTGTTAGCAGGTGCTGCGGCGTTACTGGGATTGACAACCTGATGAAGAGGTGTGTCCTGAACACGAGAGTACTCCCTGACTTCTTGTCTGGCCAATAGGTGATGCTGCTCTCCAGGGAGGAGTGGCCTGCGCAAAAGCCCTTCCCCTTCAGCTAGAGATTCGGGTAATGGTTGGCCGGTGGTCTCGGGCAGTAACGGAATGCAAATGATGCATAGGAGGGTGCAGCAAGTCAGGATGACGTGATGGAGGAAGAAGCCTTTCTGGTTGTGAAGTTCCATGAGTGGAGCTGTTAGCATGCCGAAGCCTGCGCTAGCCAGAACCAAACCAACACCTCCACCCCTATTGCACAGATCAAGGGTAACATTATAAACAGGAAGTTAGCAACATATCCTACAAGACACATATCAGGTCATTTTTGATCCACTAACATTCACTTTCATTATCCACACCGTTTATCTATTAGGGTCACAGGGGAATCTGACGCCATTTCCCAGCCTGAGTTAAAGTCAGAGGCGGGGCTACACCCTCTACAGGTTGCCAAGCTCTCGGAGGACTAACACACAGAAAAACAACTATATACATACACTCACATTCACACCTATGGCCAATTTAGAAGACCAGCTGAATTAAAAATGGCTTTAGATTTGGGAGGAAACCAAGTGGAACAGAGTGAAACACAGGAATGCCGAGGCCGAGACTTGCACCCAGTACCTTCTTGCTCCCATGCAATAATCAGCATAATCAGCTTAGTCATGATCGTTGTTCCAGCTAATCTTCTTCTTCTTGTCCTTTTGGCTTTTCCCTTCAGGGGTCACCACAGCGAATCATCTGCCTCCATCTCACCCTATCCTCTGCATCTTTTTCTCTTACACCAACTGTCTTCATGTCCTCCTTCACCACATCCATGAATCGTCTCTTTGGTCTTCCTCTAGGCCTTCTGCCTGGTAGTTCCAACCTTAACATCCTACTACCAATATACTCACTATCCCACCTCTGTACATGTCCAAACCATTTCAATCTAAACTCTCCGACTTTGCCTCCAAAGTATCTTACATATGCTGTCCCTCTGATGTAGTCATTTCTGATCCTATCCATCCTAGTTACTCCCAGAGAGAACCTCAATATTTTCATCTCTGCTACCTCCAGCTCTGCCTCCTGTCTTTTCCCCAGGACCACTCTGCCCTCCCAAGCCAGACCGCAGTATCTGCAATTTTAGCCAAATTGGCCTTTTATGTTTTTCTGACTAAGTGCAATCAGCTCCACCTAGTGGGCTCAATTTTCTCAGTTTCATGATTTTGCAGATACTGCGGTCTGGCTTGGGAGGGCAGCACTGTTTCTAAACCATACAACATTGCTGGCCTCAACACCGCCTTGTACACTTTTCCTTTCATTTTTGCCGATACCTTCCTATCACAAATCACACCGGACACTTTTCTCCAACCATTCCAACCAGCCTGTACACGCTTCACCTCTTTTCCACCCTCTCCATTGCTCTGGATTGTTGAGCCTAAGTACTTAAAATCCTCCACCTTCCTTATCTCTGTTCCTTGTAACCTCACCGTTCCTGTTGGGTCCTTGGCATTCATGCACATGTATTCTGTCTTACTGAGGCTAACTTTCATTCCCCTCCTTTCCAGGGCATACCTCCACCTCTATAGGTTTTCCTGCACTTGTTCTCTGCTCTCACTGCAGATCACAATGTCATCTGCAAACATCATAGTCCATGGAGATTCTTGCCTAACCTCGTCTGTCAGCCTGTCCATCACCATAGCAAACAAGAAGGGGCTCAGAGCTGACCCTTGATACAGTCCCGCCTCCACCTTGAACTCTTCTGTCACACCGACAGCACACCTCACCACTGTCTTACATCTCTCATACATGTCCTGCGCCACTCTAACATACTTCTCTGCCACTCCAGACTTTCTCATGCAATACCACAGTTCCTCTCTCAGCACCCTGTCATATGCTTTCTCCAGATCCACAAAGGCACAATGCAGCTCCTTCTGACCTTCTCTGTACTTCTCTATTAACATCCTCAAAGCAAACACTGCATCTGTGGTGCTCTTTCTTGGCATGAAACCAAACTGTTGTTCACAAATGCTGACCTCTACCCTTAGTCTTGCTTCCACTATTCTTTCCCATAACTTCATTGTATGGCTCATCAACTTTATCCCTCTGTAGTTGCCACAACTCTGCATGTCTCCCTTGTTCTTAAAAATGGGCACCAGCACACTTCTCCTCCATTCCTCCAGCATCTGCTCACTTTCTAAGACCTTGTTGAATGTTCTTGTCAGGAAATCTACTGCATCCTCTCCTAGACACTTCCATACCTCCACCGATATGTCATCAGGACCAACTGCCTTTCCATTCTTCATCCTCTTCAATGCCCTCCTCACTTCACCCTTACTAATCTTCGCTACTTCCTGGTCCTCAACAGTCACCTCTTCTACTCTTTTTTTCTCTCTCATTTTCCTCATTCATCAGCTCTTCAAAGTACTCTTTCCATCTTCCTAGCACATTTCTGTCATCAGTCAATACATTTCCCTCTCTGTCCTTAATCACGCTAACTTGCTGCACATCCTTCCCATCTCTATTTCTCTGCTGTGCCAACCTGTATAAATCATTTTCTCCCTCTTTACTTTCCAACCGAGCATACAAGTCATCATACACCCTCTGTTTGGCCTTTGACACCGCTACCTTCGCCTTACGCTGTGTCTCCCTGTACTCCTGTTTGCTCTTTTCGGTCCTCTCAATGTCCCACTTCTTAGCTAACCTCTTCTTTTGTACACACTCCTGCACTTCCTCATTCCACCACCAAGTCTCCTTATCTACTCTCCTTCCAGATGACACACCAAGTATTCTCCTACCTGTCTCCCTGATCACATTAGCTGTAGTTGTCCAGTCATCTGGAAGCACTTCCTGACCACCCAAAGCCTGTTTCAACTCCTCCTTGAAGACAACACAACACTCCTCCTTTTTCAGCTTTTATCACTTTGTCTTCTGCTCTGCCTTTGCCTTCTTCACCTTCCTCACCATCAACGTCATCCTGCACACCACCATCCTATGCTGTTTGGCAACACTCTCACCCGCTACTACTTTGCAGTCACTGACTTCCTTCAAATTACATCGCCTACACAAGATGTAGTCTACCTTTGTGCTCCTACCTCCGCTTTTATAAGTCACTCTATGCTCCTGTCTCTTCTGGAATAAAGTATTCACCACAGCCATTTCCATCCTTTTTGCAAAATCTACCAACATCTGTCCTTCTGCGTTCCTGTCCTGGATACCAAACCTGCCCATCACTTCCTCGTCCCCTCTGTTTCCTGCACCAACATGTCCATTGAAGTCTGCCCCAATGACTACTCTTTCATCTTTGGGGGTATTTGTTGTGATAGATACAACGTTCACTATTCAGGTCACTAGCTGGGTTCAAATATTTTGGTGGGTCTTGCCCTCATCAATGAAGCAGCCCCATATCATAACCCTGCTACTATGTACTGTACCTAATATCATCATTCACAATGAGTACATTCAGAAGCATGGAATATGGTTACACTGGACTTCTCAGGTCATGGGACAATTTTCTGTTGATCCGGAGTCTGATCTTTATGCACCTGGAGCCTTACACTCAGACCTACAAATGATACTGTATGGCCACACACAGTCATATTTTGGTGCAATTAGCATTGTTGGCTCGAGACACCTAGGCGCAACTACAACCCCTGGAAAAAAAATTATGGAATCACCAGTCTCGGAGGATGTTCATTCAGTTGTTTAATTTTGCAGGAGGAAAGCAGATCACAGACACAGCACAAAACTGAAGCTATTTCAAATGGCAAATTTCTGGCTTTAAGAAACACTAAAATAAATCAAGAAAAAAAATGGAGTAATCAGTAACAGTTACTTTTTTAACCAAGCAGGGGGAATAAATTATGGAATCACCCTATAAATTTCCATTCCTAAAACTAACACCTGCATCACATTAGATCTGCTGGTTAGTCTGCAGTTAAACAGGCGTGATCACACCTTGGAGATCTGTTGCACCAAATGGACTGACATGACTCATGGCTCCAACACCAGAGATGTCAACTGAAACAAAGGACAGGATTATCAAACTTCTTAAAGAAGGTAGATCATCTCACAATGTTGCAAAAGATGTTGGTTGTTGACAGTCAGCGGTGTCTAAAATCTGGACCAAGTACAAACAAGATGGGAAGGTTGTTAAAGGCAAGCATACTGGTAGACCAAGGAGGACATCAAAGCGTCAAGAAAGCAATATGTCTTGAAAACAGAAAATGTACTGCAAAACAAATGAGGAACAAATTGGAGGAAACTGAGTCAACGTCTGTGACCGAACTGTAAGAAACCGCCTAAAGGAAATGTGATTTACATACAGAAAAGCTAAACGAAAACCACCGTCAACACCTAAACAGAAAACAAGGTTACAATGGGCTAAGGAAAAGCAATCGTGGACTGTGGATGACTGGACGAAAGTCATATTCAGTGATGAATCGCGAATCTGCATTGAGCAAGGTGATGATGCTGGAAATTTTGTTTGGTGCCGTTTCAATGAGATTTATGGAGATGACTGCCTGAATAAAACATGCAAATTTCCACAGTCATTGATATGGGGCTGCATGTCAGGTAAAGGCACTGGGGAAATGGCTGTCATTACATCTTCAATAAGTGTACAAGTTTACATTGAAATTTTGGACACTTTCTTATCCCATCAGTTGAAAGATGTTAGGGGATCATGAAATAATTTTTCAAGATGATAATGCATCTTTTGCCATAGAAGAAAAACTGCTAAAACATTGCTTGAATAAAGGCACATAAGATCAATATCATGGTCTGCTTCAACATCTTTTGCAACATTGTGTGATGATTTACCTTCTTTAATAAGTTTGATAATCCTCTGCTTTGTTTCAGTTGACATCTCTGATGTTGGTGCCATGATTCATGTCAGTCCCTTTGGTGCAACAGATCTCCAAGGTGTGATCACTCCTGTTTAACTGCTGACTAACCAGCAGATCTAATGTGATGCAGGTGTTAGTTTTGGGAATGGAAATTTACAGGGTGATTCCATAAACTTTTCCTCAAAATCGAGTGATTCCATAATTTATTCCCCCCACTTGGTCTAAAAAAGTAACTGTTACTGACTACCACATTTTTTTTCTTGATTTTTTTTAGTGTTTCTTAAAGCCAGAAATTTAGTTTTGTGTTATGTCTGTGATCTGCTTTCTTTCTGCAAAATTAAACAACTGAATGAACATCCTTCGAGACTAGTGATTCCATCATTTTTGCCAGAGGTTGTATTTACATCCAGGTATAAACAGACGTATTGGCTATTCACACAAATAGCCTTCTTAGCCATGGACAACCATACAAATAGCATCTGCCTTGTTTTATTTCGTATATGTGTGCCTATAAGCATGCATAAACAGACACATACATATATATATATATACATATATATATATATATAAATTTCTGAGTAGATCCTTCCATAAGAGAGTGCTCAATACTTCTTCGTAGAGCAAATATATATACACATACATACATAACATTATATATATATATGGCGTGAGAAACACATGGAATGATGAAACGATGAAAATGAGGAGAGAGAGGGGTTTCACCTGATGACAGTAGGCGTGATCTCTGTACAGTAGAAGATGCTTAGAGTGCTGACGGCATGAGACGAGAACATCCCGATGATGGAAAACGCCACAGAGAACCGCTGATTTAGCGTGTCCCTGAGAACTGATATAGAACAGAACATCTTTAAATATTGGCACACTCAGGAAGTGTGTGTGTGTGTGTGTGTGTGTGTGAGCGAGAGAGAGAGTGAGAAAATTAAGTAGTCTTACCTGCATTGTGCCGAAGACTGTACTTTCCGATTACTGTTAAAGAAAAAAGCAAGCATTTAAAAAACGAGAATCTTGGCAACAAGCATCACACAAGATTTACTAAACACAATCTATCCTGAGGGTGGCATGGTGAACGCTGCTTTGCACCTCGATCTTACAGCTAGAAGGTCCTGGGTTTGAGTCCTGGGCTCTGTAAGGCCGTTTTATGTCACATGACACTGCAATGTCAACACTAGGATTTGTGTGATACACTTTTTTATATATTGTATCCAAATGCATTTGCAATCAGCATCTGAGACCCTTGAAATGCGCCAGCAAGCCTGTGGCAATCCGTCAGTGACCCGGGTGAGGGGTTTTGACTGACGTGCACCCTGAAGGGCTTCATGTGTCTGAATTAGGCGTGCCTAGCAGGTACTGTCAAACCCTGTGTACATATTTACATCAGCTTTGAAATCACTTTGCTGAATAACAAAAGATGTTAAAGAGACGAGAAGAAAGAGTGAAGCGTTGCGATTGTCGCTACCATGAAAGGTTCTTGCATGTGTCATGTGGCTCCAGGACAAGTGTGTTCACTCACAGCTGAGCAGCCCGAGCTGGAGTAAAGAGGCCAAAGCTGTGATGATCATGAAAGTGAGGAGGCCGCCTCGTCTGCCGAAGGCCGCCACCACTGGACAAAGCACCAAGCACGAGGCCATGGCGATGCCTGCCAGAGCAAAATAGTGCAGGTGAGAGGTGCTGCCCTCCAGAACGCT
Organism: Plotosus lineatus; assembly: GCA_024760905.1. Taxonomy (NCBI): domain Eukaryota; kingdom Metazoa; phylum Chordata; class Actinopteri; order Siluriformes; family Plotosidae; genus Plotosus; species Plotosus lineatus. Next base: position 18,363,267 of record CM045731.1, read on the forward strand.
GCGTGCAAAACAGTGGTGGATACCATAACCAGTCAGCCTGAGAGAAAGAGAAAGAAAGAAAGAAAGAAAGAAAGAAAGAGAGAAAGAGTGTGCGACAGAAAATGGGAGTCAAAGAGAGCAGGGAGCAAGAGAGGGGAGGGAGGGAGAGAGAGAGAGAGAGCAGAGAGCAAGCAAGCGAGAGAGACAGAGAGAGACAGAGAGAGAGGGGGGAGCATGGAGCGAATAAGAAGGAGTGCAGGGAGCGAGCAAGGAGAGAGAAGGGAGTGAGCGAGAGCGCAGCGAGCGAAAGCGAGAGAGCAGGGAGTCAAAGAGAGAGCAGGGAGCAAGCGAGAGAGTGCGGGGAGAGAGTGCGGGGAGAGAGTGAGAAAGAGAGATAGAGAAAGCAGGGAGCGAGCGAGAGAGTGCGGGGAGAGAGTGAGAAAGAGAGATAGAGAGCAGGGAGCGAGCGAGAGAGAGAGAGAGAATGCCAGGAACGAGCGAGCAAGAGGGAGAGCAGGGAGCGAGCAGGGAGCGAGCAAGCAAGAGAGCGAGAGAGAGAGAGAGCAGGGAGTGAGTGAGAGCGAGAGTGGGGAGCAAGAGAGCAGGGAGCAAGCAAAAGAGAGAGAGAAAGCCGGGAACAAGCGAGCAAGAGGGAGAGCAGGGAGCGAGCAAGCAAGAGAGCGAGTGAGAGAGAGCAGGGAGCGAGCGAGAGAAAGAGAGGGAGAGCGGGGAGTGAGAGAGAGCAGGGAGCGAGCGAGAGAAAGAGAGGGAGAGCGGGGAGCAAGCGAGCAGGGAGCGAGCGAGAGAGCGAGCAGGGAGCGAGCGAGCAAGAGAGCAGGGAGCAAGCGAGATTGAGAAGCGATTGAGCGAGATTGAGAAGCGAGTGAGCAAGATTGAGAAGCGAGTGAGCGAGATTGAGAAGCGAGTGAGCGAGATTGAGAAGCGAGTGAGCGAGAGAGAGCAGCGAGTGAGCGAGAGAGAGCAAGAGAGAGAGAGCAGGGAGCGAGCGAGCAAGAGAGCAAGCGAGCAAGAGAGCAGGGAGCGAGCGAGCAAGAAGGAGAGCAGGGAGCGAGCGAGCAAGAAGGAGAGCAGCGAGCGAGCAAGAAGGAGAGCAGCGAGCGAGCAAGAAGGAGAGCAGCGAGCGAGCAAGAAGGAGAGCAGCGAGCGAGCAAGAAGGAGAGCAGGGAGCGAGCAAGAAGGAGAGCGAGAGCAGGGAGCGAGCGAAAGAGCAGAGCGAGTGAAAGCGAGAGAGCGGGGAGTGAAAGAGAGAGCAGGGAGCAAGCGAGAGAGTGCGGGGAGAGTGAGAAAGAGAGATAGAGAGAGCAGGGAGCGAGCGAGAGAGAGAGAGAAAGCCGGGAACGAGCAAGCAAGAGGGAGAGCAGGGAGTGAGCAGGGAGCGAGCAAGCAAGAGAGCGAGAGAGAGAGAGAGAGAGAGAGAGCGGGGAGCCAGAGAGCAGGGAGCAAGCAAGAGAAAGCCGGGAACAAGCGAGCAAGCGGGAGAGCAGGGAGCGAGCAAGCAAGAGAGCAAGAGAGAGAGCAGGGAGCGAGAGAATGAGAAAGAGAGCGAGTGAGAGAGAGCCGGGAGCGAGTGAGCGAGAGAGAGAGCAGGGAGCGAGTGAGCGAGAGAGAAAGCAAGGAGCAAGCGAGCGAGAGAGAAAGCAAGGAGCGAGCGAGCGAGAGAGAAAGCAAGGAGCGAGCGAGCGAGAGAGAGGAAGAGCGGGGAGCAAGCGAGCAGGGAGCGAGCGAGCGAGAGAAAGAAAGAGAGGGAGAGCAGGGAGCAAGCAAGCAAGAGAGCAAGGAGCGAGCAAGAAGGAGAGAGGGAGCAGGGAGCGAGCGAGCGAGAGAGAGAGAAAGCCGGGAACGAGCAAGCAAGAGGGAGAGCAGGGAGTGAGCAGGGAGCAAGCGAGAGAGAGAGAGAGAGCAAGAGAGAGCAGGGAGCGAGCGAGAGAGAGCAGGGAGCGAGCGAGCAAGAGCAGGGAGCGAGCGAGAGAGAGAGAGCAGGGATCAAGAGCAAGAGTGAGAGAGAACAAGAAGCGAGTGAGAGGGCAAGGGGCAAGAAAGAGAGATCATGGACAAAGAGAGAGAGAGAGAGAGAGAGCAGGGAGTGAGACAGCAAGCGAGCGAGACAGAGCAAGAAGAGAGACAGCAAGCAAGAAGGGTGAGAGACAGACAGCGAGAGAGAGCAAGAAGGGCGAGAAAGACAGAGAGAGAGAGAGAAAGAGAGAGAGAGAGAAGGGGGATGGAAAGCAAGAGAGCGAGAGAGAGTAAGCAGGGAGCGAGCAGGGAGCGAGCGAATGAGAGAGAGAAGGGTGCGAGGGAGAGAGAGAGAGAGCAGGGTGTGAGCGAGAGAGAGAGCAGGGTGTGAGCGAGAGAGAGAGCAGGGGGCAAGAAAGAGAAAGAGAGAGCAAGAAGGGTGAGAGAGCGAGAGAGGGCAAGAAGGGAGAGAGAGAGAGCAAGAAGGGAGAGCGAGAGAGAGAGAGAGCAAGAAGGGAGAGAGAGAGAGAGAGAGAGAGAGCAAGAAGGGAGAGAGAGAGAGAGAGAGAGAGAGCAAGAAGGGAGAGAGAGAGAGACTTTACTGGTGAAAGACTGTTGATTATTGAACTTAACAGCCAAATATACACCTGAGTTCAGAAGCTCCGCCTCTCAAATTTACTGATGTGCTATTCCACGATACAGACATCGAAGTCCACATGTCCTACAAATCAGTAACATGTGTTAGAACGCAAACATCTGCTGGTTGCTGATTGGCTGGAATAATGTGCTGTGGTTCACCCCATGCCACTTCTTCCCCCCACACCACCACCACCTCCTCCCAGATAACATAAGTTAGTTTGATAAAGTCTGACATGTGTAGTTTTTACGGCGCCCTCTGGTGGCTCTGATCAGCATGCACACTTGAGTGCTACAGTATATACTTACGAGTTGACACAGAGTACCACAGTGCTCTTCCACAGGTTTCTTGTGCTTCTTAGCTGTGTGATGCAGGAGGTTCTGGGCTTCTGCTGCAGTTCTCGCTCCAGCTCTGAACACAAGACCAGAAAATTAATTATGACTTTTATAATTGTCTCAGATTTCTGTTTGAGTCTACATGTTAACAGTCTTTACCTGAGAGAATCCCTTTAGGGTCAGTTGCAGTGTCCACATTGTTGCTTCGGGCGATGGAGTACATTTGCGTCTTTGCTCTGTGGTAGTGCTGCGTGGCCAGTAACCACCGTAGTGACTCAGGAAAGAACCTTCAGACAAGGAGGGTCAGAAATCAGGAGCATCCAGAAAGAGCTTTCAAAAAGACACGGAGCGCTAAAATGTTTACACACCCAGTTTCCCCTTTTAGTTCTATCGCCACAACCAATGCAACTTCATTCATTTGTACTTCAGTTATATTTTTATATGGCAGTACAGTAGCATAGCGGTTAGCACCTTCGACTCACATCAAGGTCCTGGGTTCAAATCCCAAGCTGAGCAAGAGTGTTTTTCTCTATAGAGTTTGTATGTTCTCCCTGTGCTTGCATGGGTTTCCTCGGGGTATTCTGGTTTCCTCCCACATCCCAAAGACAGGCAAATTAGGCTAATTCATTCATTTGTTTTCTGAACCGCTTAATCCTAATTAGGGTCGAGGGGACGGCGCCAGGGGGGCACCCATCTCGGCCAACTCAGGATGAGAGCAGAGTATGGATGTGAATGTGAACTGTTGTGTGTGTGTGTGTGTTGCCCTGTGATGGGTTGTTAAGGGTGTACTCTACTTTTTCTTTTTTTTTTTTTAGATTTCTTGAATTGTGGATCCGCAAGTGTCAATGACTGCAAAATCTAAAATTTTTAAAAAGATAATTTTTTTAAAAGTGGGGGAAATTGTCTTTTTTTTTTTATTCCTGCCGGTCTTAACCTTCCAAGTGTGCAATGAATTTTAAAACCAGATTATTTTTGGAGCCAAGCCAGTCCTTTCATAACCCTCCTGTGTCCAGGTTTGCATCAGAGAAATTCACTCAAAAAAGGAATAAATAAGGAAATGGCAGAAAGATATGCTTTTAAAAATTCTGTCTAAACTACAGTGGAACCTCGATGGATGGACACAGTTCGGTCCAAAGATATGGTTGATTACCGATTTGTTCGAGGAGTGAAACAATATTTCCCATAAGAAATAGTTAAATGTCGATTAACACGTTCAGATGAATGTCTATTTCCATCAATACAGTTTTATATACAGTGGTACCATGACTTACGAATTTAATCCGTTCCAAGGATGAGCTCGAAAGTTGAAAAGTTGGTTAGATGAACAATTAATCCCATAAGAAATAACAGAAAACCAATTAATCCGTTCAAATTCCCTCCCAAACTCATAACCTTTCACAAACACGTATATTTGACCTAATATATTAAAGATAAACATGTTAAATCAATAAATATTTCATAATAATAATAAAAATCTACAGTAACATTAATAATAATTAATAATACATAATAAAACAAGAATAAACAATAAGTCGACGAACCCTTCCAATCACTGACTGCGGTGAAGATGTCACGTGGACAGGCGTGAGGTGGTGCGTAACAGAGAAGGAGTGCATGCTACGAATGCCAGCGAGGAAATGCTCGTGGTGCGCCAGTGCTTCTCGAATAGTGAAGCGTGCGGTGTGATGCCAAGAAGGGTGCGTATGACTCTGGGGAACAGGCTTTTTTGCCATACTGTACTAGAATTAAGTGTAATTGTGCATCCACTACTGTAGTTGGCAATGGCGCTCTCATTGTCACGCAATGGTGTAAGAAAAAAAAGCACTGAGAAAAATGATATGAAGTGCAGTAAACACTATTTATAGTTGCGCGCGGAACGCTGTGGGTGTGTGAAATGTTTTTTCTTCCTATAGGAGGCATCGCAGAAAATAATTGAGAAGCACTGCACAAGGCATTCTCAGAACACAGAGGAATACATGCCAGAGAATATGAGGCTAATCAGCCCAGAAAAGCCATTTCCCCAGCAGAGCTTGTAAATCAAAATTTTGTCTGTTGGATGAGGCAAATTTTTGGTGGGATCGAAGCTCGTATCATGGAAAATTCGTTATAAAAGACACTCTTAAGTCAAGGTACCACCGTATTTTGAAAACGAGTGTATTCATGATGCATATTAATACACAATACATACAATAATGTACAAAAGAGTAAAACAATAATAGTACGTAATAAATAACGTACATAATTAGATAATAACCTTTCCGGTTGCAATGTGTCAGCGTATGTGGATGGATGGGGAGAGAGAGATGGGGGCGGGCTATTGCTTTGAGGGGATGTGGCGGTTTTTCTCTTCTCCTTCTCTTGATCGCAGTTGATGCTTTCACGTTTTCACGACTTTTTTCCTTTCCAATAGAATTGCTGCTGCTTTTCTTTGGACTCAGGGTTAAAGGTTAAAGTAGCCGTAACGTAATGAACAAACACAATAGGCAGTACAAGATACTCGCTCATTGGCTGTTCAAAGAACTGACCACTATGCAGCATTCAACACACGGCTCTGATCCGTTCGAACTTGGATCATTTGTTCAAATACCAAGGCATCTTCTTCTGCGTTTCCTTTCGGCTATTCCCTTCAAGGGTCGCCACAGCAAATCATCTGCCTCCATCTCACTGTGTCCTCTGCATCTTCTTCTCTTACGCCAACGACCTTCATGTCTTCCTTCACCACATCCATAAATCTATTCTTTGGTCTTCCTCTAGGCCTTCTGCCTGGTAGTTCCATCTTCAGCATGCAACTACCAATATATTCACTATCCCTCCTCTGTACATGTCCAAACCATTTCAATCTAAACTCTCTGACTTTGCCTGCAAAGTATCTTACATATTCTGTCCCTCTGATGTAGTCATTTCTGATCCTATCCATCCTAGTTACTCCCAGAGAGAACCTCAACATTTTCATCTCTGCTACCTCCAGCTCTGCCGCCTGGCTTTTCCTCAGTGCCACTGTTTCTAAACTATACAACATCGCTGGCCTCAGCAGCAACTTGTACACTTTTCCTTTCATTCTTGCCGATACCCTCCCATCACACTGGACACTTTTCTCCAACCATTCCAACCTGCCTGCACACGCTTCTTCACCTCTTTTCCACACTCTCCATTGCTCTGGATTGTTGAGCCTAGGCACTTAAAATCCTCTACCTTCCTTATCTATGCTCCCTGTAACCTCACCATTCCTCTTGGCCCTTCTCATTCACACACATGTATTCTGACTTACTGAGGCTAACCTTCATTCCTCTCCTTTCCAGGGCATACCTCCACCTCTCTAGATTTTCCTGCATTTGTTCTCTGCTCTCACTACAGATCACAATGTCATCTGCAAACATCATAGTCCATGGAGATTCTTGTCTAACCTCGTCTGTCAGCCTGTTCGTCACCATCGCAAACAAGAAGGGGCTCAGAGCTGATCCTTGACGTAGTCCCATCTCCACCTTGAATTCTTCGGTCACGCCGACAGCACACCTCACCACTGTCTTACATCTCTCATACATGTCCTGCACCACTCTAACATACTTCTCTGCCACTCCAGACTTCATCAAGCAATACCACAGTTCTTCTTTCAGCACCCTGTCATATGTTTTCTCCAGATCCACAAAGGCACAATGCAGCTCCCTCTGACCTTCTCTGTACTACTTTATTAACATTATCAGAGCAAACACTGCATCTGTGGTGCTCTTTCTTGGCATGAAACCAAACTGTTGTTCACAAATGCTGACCTCTGCCCTTAGTCTAACTTCCACTATTCTTTCCCATAACTTCATCGTATGGCTCCTCAACTTTATCCCTCAGTAGCTGCCACAACTCTGCACGTCTCACTTGTTCTTAAAAATGGGCACCAGCACACTTTTCCTCCATTCCTCCAGCATCTGCTCACTTTCTAAGACCTTGTTGAATATTCTTGTAAGAAAATCTACTGCTACCTCCCCTAGACACTTCCATACCTCCACCAGTACGTCATCAGGACCAACTGTCTTTCTTCATCCTCTTCAGTGCCCTCCCCACTTCACCCTTACTAGTCTTTGCTACTTTCTGCTCCTCAATGGTCATCTCTTCTACTCTTTTTTCTCTCTCATTTTCCTTATTCATTAGCTCTTCAAAGTACTCTTTCCATCTTCCCAGCACACTTCTGTCATCAGTCAATACATTTCCCTCTCTGTCCTTTATCACTCTATCTTGCTGCATGTCCTCCCCTTCTCTATCGCTCTGCTTTGCCAACCTGTATAAATCATTTTCTCCACCATTACTGTCCAACCTAGTGTACAAGTCATCATATGCCCTCTGTTTGGCCTTTGACACCGCTACCTTCGCCTTATGCTGTGTCTCCCTGTGTACGCTGTGTACTCCTGTTTGCTCTCTTCGGTCCTCTCAATGTCCCACTTCTTCTTAGCTAACCTCTTCCTCTGCACACACTCCTGCACTTCCACATTCTACCACCAAGTCTCCTTATCTACTTTCCTTCCAGAGGACACACCAAGTACTCTCCTGCCTGTCTCCCTGATCACATTTGCTGTGGTTGTCCAGTGAACTGGAAGCACTTCCTGACCACCCAAAGCCTGTTTCAACTCCTCCTTGAAGACAACAACACGACACTCTTCCTTTTTCAGCTTCTACCACTTTGTCTTCTGTTCTGCCTTTGCTTTCTTCACCTTCCTCACCATCAGCGTCATCCTGCACACCACCATCCTATGCTGTTTGGCAACACTCTCACCCACTACTACTTTGCCGTCACTGACATCCTTCAAATTGCATCGTCTACACAAGATGTAGTCTACCTGTGTGCTCCTACCTCCGCTTTCATAAGTCACCCTATGCTCCTGTCTCTTCTGGAAGAAAGTATTCACCACAGCCATTTCCATCCTTTTTACAAAATCTATCAGCATCTGTCCTTCTGTGTTCCTGTCCTGGATACCAAACCTGCCCATCACTTCCTTGTCCCCTCTGTTTCCTGCACCAACATGTCCTTTGAAGTCTGCACCAATAACCACTCTTTCACATCTGGGGGTATTCTGCATCACTTTATCTAACTCACTCCAGAATCTCTCCTTCTCTTCTAGCTCACATCCTGCCTGTGGGGCATAAGCACTAACAACACTGAACATCACACCTTCAATTTCTAACTTGAGACTCATCACTCTGTCTGACACTCTTTTCACTTCTCGAACATTCCTGATCAATCCCTCCTTCAAGATGACTCCTACTCCATTTCTCTTCCCATCCACACCATGATAAAACAGCTTAAACCCTACTCCTAATCTTTTAGCCTTGTGACCTTTCCACCTGGTCTCCTGAACACACAGTATGTCCACCTTTCTCCTCTGCATCATGTCAGCCAGCTCTCTACCTTTTCCTTTCATAGTTCCAACATTCAAAGTCCCTATTCTCAGTCCTAAACTCATGCTTTTCCTCTTCTCTCGCCGCCTACCGACACGCCTCCAGCCTCTCCTTCTTTGACCAACAGTAGTCCAATGCAAGGCATATTCTCCTCATATTCTTTGACCGACCTCCGATTTGTTCGAATAAAGATTCGTTCGGCCACTGAGGTTCCACTGTATTATCATAGCATAGAAACCCCACTTGCAATTTTTAAAATTATTTATTAAGAAAATCACATGTACCTGTGAATCATAATGCACACACAGACTCAAAAAAATGAATTCTATAGAAATCACAAAGATTTCCTTCTTATATTTCTTATAAACAGATTATCCACCTCTTCAATAAAACCTACAGTATATTTATACACTGCTTTCATCGTGACTCTCAGTTCATATTATTAATCATGTAAATATAATTACAACTGAAGTTTCGATGGGATTATGCAATTCAACCCTCCTGGGTTGACGACATCATTTAGCAGTATCATATCACTCAGCCGTGGAGTAGGGACGAGCTTACCAAACATAAGGAAGCATGAGGACAAATGGGACAATGATGACGACCTGAAGAATCTGCCAATCACGACACAACGCTGCCAAACCTGGCATCAGCAGCTGCCCGCCCACCACCACCAGACTTGCAACCATCGTCATGGAGAAGCGCCAACCAGGCAAACAGAGCTCAATCCCTAAGAGAGAGCACAGCAAGGTTACTGCAAAGAAAAATCTCTCACGTTAAGGCTGGTTCTGTGCAAAGCTTGGTAGTGTCCCTTCCTTCAGCAAAATCCCATCTAACCTCATTTAAATGGGTATATAATGCAGCTGTTTTTATTTGAAATAGTTTTCATGGCTCTTACATAGTTTTTGAGTTCTCATTTCTTTCCAATCCACCTGTGCTGAAAATCATTCTTTTTTTGGAGTACAGGGATCCCTCACTTTCCGTGGTTAATTGGGACCGAGATCCCTCCGCAACCGCCAAATTTCACTAAGTAGGATCAACCCCCACCCTGACTGACGTATCTGTACATGTATATGTATATATAATATCATTAAATTCAGATTCAACGCTATAAATGCTTAGCATCATTAAAAATTCGAAAATAATGCATAAGATGTAAATAAAATATAAATACTCACACAAAAAGACACGTGCGCGCACACAGATGCACGTGCACACACTCAGATGCGTGCCTCACATAAAAATGTAAGTAATTTTGTTGGGGGGGGGATTTGGGTTGTTTTTGTTTATTTGGGTTTTTTTTTTGCATAATTGGCCTTGTTTTGCAGCATTTTCCTTAACTTTTTCCAGTGTTCTTCCTTAATTTCCTTATTTTGAAGCACAAAATAGCAAGGCAGCCCTGTATTCTAAAGCGTCCTCTGCAAATCAGTATCCCAGGCTGCAGGTGATCAGCTCCAGTCTCCATTTATTTCCAGTAATCTCTGGCTTTTCTGTCTATTCCTGCATCAGGCCTCTGCAGTAACAATATAAGGCGTCCATCAGTACTGAAAGATTCGAAATGTGTCTGTAACCACAAGTGTGTCAAACGTTAAACTTTGGCTTAAAGTTTTTTTTTGCTGTATTGCTTATTACCAAATTCGACGTGATAAGCGCCCAGGGCGCTTCAAAAATTGGAGTGGGGGGCTTATTAAAATGTTACGAGCAGAGTGGAACGGTAAGTGCTTATTAGCGTCAAGGTGAAAAATATGAATAATAATAGAGCAATAAAGGAGTTTTACTGGTATTTGTGTTATTCATTTTGTAGTATCAACCAAATTACTTACAGGAAATTTGAAAATAAACAGAAAACAGCATTTTTTTTAAAGACCCCTTACTTTTCCCCTACTGGTCTTCTTTTCCTTTCGGCTGTTCCTTTCAAGTTTAAACATCAAGCCAATCAACACGAATGTCACTTTTAGAACATGGTACGTTGAACCAATCAACACAAACAAACAAAAGCACATGTCCAGAAACGTCCTTAAATTTATGACGTTAGTGAGCAGGAGAATCGGGTAAAAAATACTCGTCATCAGTTACTGATAGGTCCATATCTGGCTCATCGCTCCATTCATTCAGAGCATCCCATAGTTAAAACTGCAGTAGCAGTTTCTAATGGTTCATCGGTTGTTGGCCATTTACCAAGAGAACACAGGAAAATATTTTCCTGTCTTTTAAAGCGCGGAGGAACAATCAAATGTGTTGTTACTGATGAACATTATAGACATTCCCCAGTGGCAGGGGGTCTTGAATTGCCGTGTAAACTCTTTTTACAGGCAGTGAACGCCTCGTTTTACCATTACAGAGACTGATCGAATAAAATTGGTAAGTTTTATCTACGATTTTGCTCCCAGTCCACATGGGCGGTTATTAGACGTAAGATCAAAAACATTGGGGGAGCCTTACTGGAGCAATTCGCTTATTACGTCAAATACGATGTATATATAAAGTCCTGGAGATATTAAAGAAATACATAGAGATATAGTTGTAATCGGTCATATGCATTTTATTAATTTAAGGAAAACAAGATTGTTAGCTTCATCAAGGAGGTTATCTTTTGCCTTCAGTTTGGTTATTTGTTAGCAGTTCTGAACAAAAAGGTTGATCTGGATCAAATTGTGGCTCCAGGAATTTTTGAAGGATTCTTTAACATTGTAAGCAAGGATGATTTTTTTTTAAGTGTAGTATTTTTGAAGGCCCAGCAGACAGTGCACTCAGCTTGGTGGAGGTTTGTACTCCCTGAGTGCTCTTAAGCTATACAGTCGGCCCTCAACTTACGAAATTAATCTGTTCCAGAGCCCTTTTCGCAATGGGGGATTTCATCTTACAGGTTAAACGCCTAATTCGTTCCAAGGCTCCAGTCTTTGGACTGGATAAACCCCATAAAGCCTTTAAAAATGATGAAAGTACACCAATTTTGTATGAAATGTGTTAAAAGGAAAAGAAAATTATTTATTAAACCATTTAAACATTTTATTATTAACATTTTAAACCATTTTATTAACATTTATTAATTAAAACATTATTAAACATTTTTTATTAACACACACACACACACACACACACACACACACACATACACACACACACCTCTCTCTCTCTCTCTCTCCCTATCTCTCTTATGCGCGCGCTGCGGGCCAGGCCCACAAGACGTGGAATTCAAAGCGCATTCCCTGCTTGACAAACTCAACTTTAACTTGATTCCTTGAGGGATCGGAATTACAGATGAGCTCAAATGCGCCCACATTTATTAAACATTTACTGAATTAAAACAACTTAAAAAACTAAACTAAAAACTTGAAGCTTCCTTCTGTCTCTATCTGGGAGGCCAGCAGGGCGGGATGTTGAGAAACAGCCAATGAGAGAGCAACTCGCGCATCAATTAGCGCGTTTGAATTTCTTTTCGTAAGAGGGCGTTGTTTCGTATCTCAGGGACAGAAACTCAAGAAAATGTTTTTCGTAACCCGGGGATTTCGTACACAGGGGTCTTTGTAAGTTGGAGCCCGACTGTATTATGTTATTAAAATGTACATGCTGCAAAACGGGGGTGGGGGGTTGACTCCACATCCAAAGTTATGTTTTGTATTAAATTTTAAATACAAAAACAGAAATATTTTTCATATTATTAAAGCTTTTTAAAGCTTGAAAGCCTAAAAAAAATCATCATTTAATTAATCCTCAACACCCAATACTTTTTTCTGCTGAAATTCCACTCTACTGCCTTCGCTCAGCGCCAAATACCCGATGTGAGAACAAGTTGTTGTTGAGCTACAGTCCCTTCAAACTGGAACAAAGGAACATTTACTGGCACAGTGAAAATAATTCATTGTCAAATGGCCTGGTCCGTTGGTGGATTTGGAATGGAATGAGATGAAAATAAAATAAAATAATTCAAAAATAAAATAAATTAATAAATACAAAAATTTTTAAAAATAATAATTAAAAAAATTCAAACTTAAATAGAATTAAATAAAATATAAGTAAATTAAATTGTATTATATTATATATAATTAAATTCAATTAAGTAGAATTAAACAAAATTAATATTAAATTCATTTAAATAGTTCAGCTGTACCAACAACAGGCAGCTGTGGAATTAATAAATCAAGAATGATGACACTTTTTAGTATGAAAAATAAATAAATAAATAAATAAATAAAATGGTCTGAGCACAGCACAACCCAGGCATTACGAGAGAGTGTGAGGCAGATCACAGCCTTAGGTTTCAATGTGAAGAAAGAAAAGTGAGAAACCGAAACTTACTCAGCACATAGAGGGAGAGTCTGATCGCAGCGAGGCAAAAGCCCTGAAAGAAGCGCAGAGTGCTAAACATGGCCACGTCCACAGAGAAGGCCACACACAAGCCAAACACGAGCACAGACAACACCGACACAAGCAGCACCGGAATACGACCTATCCTGAGAGGGAAAGAGAAAAACAAAAGAATTGTATGACTTCTGTAAGAGATAATCCTAACAGGTTATTTATTTCAAGTGCAAATCCTTTCCTGATACACTAGACTTTCAAATATTTGTAGACATCTGACCATCAACCCCATATACAGGGTTTTTTTAGACTGGTGCCCCGATATCAAACACACATGATCGTCTAGAAGGTCTTTGAACGCTGTAGTGTTTGCGTTTCCCTTCACTGAAACCGAGTTCCTGTTTACACCACAAGTGTGTAGAGTGGGTTTTTTGTTTGTTTTCTTGTCGTCCATCAGACTGCTGGCTCTCACATCAGATAGAATTCAAATGGAATTCCACCAACAATGCAAACTGGAAGCGTTTTATGCGTGTAATACAGCCAGTTCTGATGGCATCACGTAATCTCCATGGAATCGCTTCTTTGATTAGTCCGGTCGATGCCCAGACACATTAATATGGCAATAGAATGAAGCAGCTGATGACCTAAATGTCCCGAATGAGTAGGAATCAACGAAGTCTTTCTTCCCCGCCGACAAGGACCAAATCAGCGATCATTCTGATCCCCAAGTTACCAAATGGCGGCACAGTAGCGTAGCGGCTAGCACATCTGCCCACAGCAAGAATGCCCAACGTTCGACTCTGGAGCTCAGCCTTTTCTATGTGGAGTTTGCATATTCTCCCTGTGCAGACACGGGTTTCCTCTAGGTACTCCACTTTCGTCCTACAGTCCAAAGAAATGCACGTGAGGCTAAATGGCTGCTCCAGTGTCAGCTGAGATAGACACCAGACTCCCCATGACCCATGAAGAATTAAGCGGTCCTGCAAATGGTTGTTACCAAGTCGAAGTGGCCTTTAAACCTTTCAATATGGTGGAGAAGAAGGACAGGTTTAGACATGGATTCATGGATGGTTCAGACGACGACGACTTTTCCTTTCGGCTGTTCCCTTCAGAGGTCGCCTCAGCAAATCATCTGCCTGCATCTCACCCTATCCTCTGCATCTTCTTCTCTTACACCAACGACCTTCATGTACTCCTTCACCACATCCATAAATCTCCTCTTTGGATGGTACATTGGTATCCGTTGTGTGTGCACGTCATTTTAAGGCGCTATCTGTGTGCACTTAAAGAGGGAGTGTCATGGGTGTTTGAATAAAATAACCCAAAAATATCATGAATGGTGTTCCCAAACAAGACACAACCATTAACCTTGGTGGAAATTTTGGGGTTATGAAGGATGACATGGGAAGTGGTGTCCTGGTGGCAAGGTGCTGGATTATGGATCCCAATATTAAAATTTAAAAGCCCCACCATCACTGGGTTGTCACTGCTGTGCCACGGTGCAGTTAACTGGCTTATCGAAGGCTGGCCATGTCCTTCAATATCTGTGGTGAGAGGTTCAAGTAAAAGAATCATTGCTGCCTTTCGTCAAGGGGAGATGCATAGCCAGCAGTGAGCTGTCCAGGGTACACTCTGCATTCTGCCAGAGTTGGCCGAGATGGGCAGCAGCCTCTCCATGACCCTAACTAGGATTAAGCGGTTCACAAAACAAATGAAGGATACCAAGCATGAATTCGATCCAGGGTCGAGGCAAAGCACTTGAACATCAAAATACCCATAATTCCAACTTCACGAGTCTTCGGACTTACATGTGAAGGCTATATTAGATCAAAAACAACATCCGAGACATGCTCATTATTTTCAGACCTGCTGCCGTCACCCGGATGGTATGAACCTTCAGAAACACAGGCGGTGTATACCATATCAAGTTCACGAGTTGTTCTTATCTTGTATACGCCTCACTCTCACTTGTAAATTGGCCTTGAGAGGCTTCGGGGTTTTTCCCCCAGCATGACAAAGCTCCAGTACACAAAGTTCAGTAACTTGCTATACTTACGAATAGAGCTTAAAATAGATCAGATTACTGCTCACTGATGGCCTGCACTGGACCTTCGGGTGCCATCACACTTTTCCTGGGAACAAAATGACAACAGCAGCCGCACCTCATTCATTCTTTTAATTCGACTAGCGTCACGAGATTGCTGGAGCCATCATATCTCAAGGAGAACACAGGGTACACCCTGAACCGCTGTTTGCATATTATTCTCACAAAGCTGTCTGAGCAAAGCGTAACATTTTCTATTTTTAGGCAATAGCTATTCAAAGTAATAATTAGCGTCGAAAAAGCAGTGTTTATCTCCTTTGCAGTGGACAGAGGGGCGGCACGGTGACAGAATGGTGAGCACGTCTGACTCACAGCGAGAAGGTCCACGGTTCAAGGCTGGAGTCGGCAAAGGTGTTTCTGTATGTGCATCGGTTTTCTCAGGGTACTCCGGTTTCCTTCCACAGTCCAACGACAGGCACATTAGGCTAACTTGGCTGTTACGAATCACCCCAGGTGTGAAGGTGAATGATTGTGTGTGAGTGTTGGTCCTGTAGTGGTCTGGTGAGTATACCACGCTTTCACCCAGAGTCGGCATGGATGATCCATGTGACCCAAGTAGGATTAATCAGTTCAGAAAATAAAATGAACAAAAATACATTATAATACTTAAAAATGCTGCAAATGTAAAAAATTATTTATGATTTTTAAAAATTGTACACAATGTGGTCATAAGTTTGTGGACACCAAACCATCACACCCATGTATGAGTGACCTGAGGTCTTAACACTAGGTACAGATGGACCTGGAACTTACCTTTAAAGTCTGAGATTCTACTTATATGAGGAGTGCACCGGAATCAAGGACTCAGACATGGAGGAAGTAGCTAAAGCCAAAGAGGCACAAACTAATAAGAGCTGTCCAGGGTGAACCCTGCCTTCACCCAGAGTCGACTGAGATATGGTCCATATGTTGTAGGACTAGGAGGTCCAACAAATAAACGAATGATTACTAATAATGTGCATGAGGGCAGATATTGGGGGACGTTACAGAACTTACATTGTTGTTGAAATGTGTATACACGGTACTGTATATAAAGTGTCTCCTGGATGCATGAAGACCTTCAGACGGATCTTTAGTGATCCAGAGTTGAATCAAGAGTAAAAGCGAGAGGGGGGGTGGCGTAAGAATTGGAAAATTACAGAAAGATGATACGTCACATATCTTACCAGTCCGCCAATGCGCCCATCAAGAGATAACCAAATATGGAGCCCACCAGCAATGAAAACTTAGCAATGTGGACCTTCCACTCCTCATCACACACCAGCTGCCACTGTGGAAACATCATACAACATTCACGTCCATGACAAAGCAATAATACCACCATGATGTCCAAGTGGAACTCGGTTTGGGTGCAGTTATAACACATTGCTTATTTCTGATTAGTCAGAAGGACCAACATGCTTCGTAATATTATATAAAGTTATTGGGACAGTTGTAGCGGTGCGCACTGAGACTTTTACGTCCGACAAGCTACGTAAATAGGACATGCAATTTTTTATGTTGTGTTTCTGTCAGGAGACATATTGAGCTTAATTTAAAGGCAGTTCAGGGAACATAACTCCGGCAGATGCAAATCGGGCAAGGTCTTAACCACAAATGTGCCTCTGTTCACCCAGCAGTATAAATGGGGACCAGTAAAAATATACTGGGAAGGTAACCTGCGATGGACTAGCGTCCCATCCAGGGGGAGTTGAACTCCTGGTCGCTTCACGCTATGGAAACCGGGAATAAGCACCGGCCTGATGAGCCACTATGGCTCAGGTGTAAAAAGCCCAAAGGAAAGGACTTCCTGGTTTGGCTGGATCCAAAAAAGCATATCAACCTCAAAGTCTTTCGAGATTACCTCAAGATCTCAAGTTAGCACGCCACCAAAATAATCGCTCGGTATACCCGAGGAGTCATTCAAATGCCACATTCCCCCATTCCCACTCATGAAGCTCCGCCCTCCAAATCTTAGATAGCCCACCGAGTGTCTGTAAAATGACTGACAGGAGGCGCATCCAAGCACAAACAAACATTCTAGACGAGATGTATTTTTCCAAAATAGTTTCTGTAGTTATTTAAATATAGAGTCGTCAATTCTGGCGAGCAAACCAAACAACTACAACAGAAGTTATCTCCTCTCCAGCCTATCAGCAACAATGTGTGTTTATGTTATACTGATTGGCTGGAATGTTGTTGTGTGGCTCAGTTAGTGCCAACTTTATTTATTTTCCATCTGCAGAACCAGGGTTGGGTATAAACACCAATTGTTTGGGGGTTTTCTCGGTCCACAAAAAGAACAGACAGCTAGCAGATACGCCAAGCGAAAAACAACAACAATTGCGCTATTAAATAGGAGTGTCCACTCCAATCTTCAAGCGTCTATGCTAAGATTCTACTACATTATTTGTTAGCATGTCCACCTCAGAGCAAGAATTCCTGGGCTCAACAAGGGTATTTCTGTGTGGAGTAAGCATGTTCTCCTGTGCTTGTATGGGTTTCCTCTGGTTTCCTCACATAGTCCAAACACAAACAGTAGGCTAATGGGCAGTTCCAAATTGCCCCTAGGTGTGAGTGTGAAGTTTGCGGACTGGCGAGCTGTTCAGGGTGTACATCACTTTCACATAGAGCCAGCAGAGATAAACGCCAGCCTCCCTGTAACCATGGTAGGATTAAGCAGTTTGGAAACATGAATGAATGTTACATGATTATTCATTATTCATTTTGCAGGGTACACATATTTCTTTTTCTAACACGCTCACTGCATCCGTGAAAAATAACCATATCACATGAAACCTCCTAATCGCAACTATGAACTGCTGAAGGAAAAAAATAAAAAAATAAACAAAAAATCTGCAATGTATAGATATACTGCTGGGTTTGCTTGCCCTTGAGGAGTGTTATCTGTCCCCGTTTATGCAAGCGGAACACCCAGACCTCCTTATCACACCCTGCATGCACCTGCTGGGTTAACTAGACCGAGTCAGCTGGTCTATAACTGTTAGTACAAATTTGAGGTTCGGCTATGGTTATTGAAGACCTGCAGAGAATGGTTCCTGGTGAAAGCAGGTCAGATTTCCAAGGACACTACAGCAAAAAAAAAAAAAAAAAAAAAAGGTAGTTGGGGTTTGCAGTGCTCCTTTTAAAGGTGTCCATTCATGAGTGAAGAGCCTGTGTGCTTTATATTTTCCATTATCCAGTTCATTTTGAAGGTACACGTAGGTGTTCTGGTGAAAACACCCCAGCTCGCAGGCTTAGTCTTTTTTGTTGAACTGTTCTACATCTTGGTTTGGTTCTGGATCTGATTAAAATAATAGTATATATAAGTAAGGTAAGGTAGGTAGTAAGGTCTGTTGGGTTTTTTACCCCCGAGCCTCGTGGCTCATCAGGCTGGTGCTTATTCCCGGTTTCCATAGCGTGAAGCGATCAGGAGTTCAACTTCCCCTGGATGGGACGCTAGTCCATCGCAGGTTACCTTCCCAGTATATTTTTACTGGTACCCATTTATACTGCTGGGTGAACAGAGGCACACTTGTGGTCAAGACCTTGCCCAGGGGTTTTAGCACAATGAGGGTCTCAGTGGGATTTGAACTCTCAACCTCCCGATCATGAGCACAGCACCCTAACCACTACACCACCGGCCCCACATATATATATATATATATATATATATATATATATATATATATATATCATCAGTTCATTTTCTGTAACCGCTTCATCCTAATTAGGGTCGCGGGGAGGCTGGTGCCCATCCCAGCCAACTCAGGGCGAGGGCAGAGTACACCCTGGACAGCTCGCCAGGCCATCACAGGGCGGAAACACGCCGACGGCTTTGCAGCCTACTCTTGTCGAAAGTCAGCAATGGTTCTTTTACATGCCTCACACCATAGACAGTGAGAGACATGGCTGGCCTTTGATAACCCAGTTAGCTGCACTGGGGGGGGGGGGGGCAGTGACAACCTTGTGGAGAGTGGGACTCGAACCCCCAACCTTTGGATTAGCAATCCAGCACCTTATACCACTAGACCACCACAGCCCCGCGCATGCATATATATATATATATATATATATATAGCTGTTATGCTATTTATTTAATATATATATATATATTTTTTTTTTTTTTAAATAAATCAATAGCATAACATGGTGTGTTTGAACCCAGAGAAGATCAAGTGTACATATTAGCAGCACTATACTGATAGATGGTGGAAAGGTCAGAGATCAAGATAAGAAATTAAAGAAGGCAAATAAAGAAGATGGTAATTTTACTAACACAGTAATCACCCATCACTACAGTATGCCCATTGCAGGGGTCACTGACACGTGCATCCAGGAGGAAATCATTTTTTTGTTTCCTCAGAAAGACATTGTGGCAGAATTGGATTTTATTTACAAGGGCTACCCCCTGTATCTGTATACCCTTTGTATGTAATTGACATGCTGGGGAAGTAAACAGGCCTTTTTGATGCAAAACGGAACCACGTGTTCAGGGAGTGAAATGTGGGGAAATTGGTTTAAACGTGCAAAGGCTCGTCCAAAATATAGTTTGATCCCCATTCTCACCCACCTTCGTCACCACATTCTGCTGCAATCCGAGCTGGAGCTCGAACCTCTGTTCGGTGCATTTGCACCGCGCGCTGCTGGTCTCCGAGTGCGTGCTGTTTGCGAACAGACCCGGCGGTACGGGGCTCGCGCTCACGCCGCTCCCGTTCCTCGCGTGATCGCTCTGATGGACGCACGTGCTCTCGGGTTGCGCGAGGAGAAAATAATCGGAGAACTGTCCGAAAGCGATGAGCAACGCAGGGAGCCATGTCAGAGCCACGAGACGCTTCTGGAACCGACCGAACCCCCCGAGGAACGGAAGCACCGCGGTGTCCACCTGACCGAGCAGCTTTGGGGTGTGAGGTTCCGGTGTTCGCGAGACACTGCCGTTTTCGGGCAGCTGATCCAATCCGTGCAAGTGAAGAGAGGCCATGCTCTGTTGGTGTCGGTTTGCGGACGCTCTTTGTGTGAGATCCGGTGGATTACACCGACACCCAGTTACGGACCAGATCCTAAAAACCAACGAAATCCAGTGCAGGCTATAATTAAAAAAAAAAAAAAAAAAATCAGTTCGGAAATGTTCCAGTGGCGATGGCCGTGATGTCATCCGCGTGAATCGAGAATTTCAGGTGACCGACATGCCTTCTGTCGCCTTTGTGGATCCTCCGGGTGCTCATACCGTCGCGAGGATGGGTACCATGGACGCCGAACCCTTCCACAAGAACAGCATGTTTTGATAATCCTTTGGTTCTGGAGGTCCACAGGTAACATACCTGTTTATGCGCAGATCCCGGGCAGGCGTGGCCCCGCCACCCATCCCTGATCCCAAAACATCCTTATAATAAAAACTATTATTGTTATAATAATGATGACATCATGCGGCGGTGTCCAGCGCGCGCGTTTCTGGATCTCTGTTTTCAGCTTCACATGGCAGCCACTGTGTTCCGCTTGATCTTTAGATGAGTTCGCATGGTACCAGGATACGCGACCATTTTTTTTTTTTTTTTTTTTTTTTTTACCCGGCGATGAATTCTTCACACACACTGGTCGGTCAGCGCGCGCGCACGCTCGCAGCATCCAAATGAAACGCCTTTCTCCACGCTGTCGCTGCGCCCTCTGATTGGCTCAGACATTCCTAGCGATCTACCCGCGGCGTGTGATTGGATCGACCAGCAACAAAGACCCTTTGTGCACCCGTTCCCCCGCGTTCCCATTGTAAACACGGCGCTGCACCACCAGAAGAACTTCCATAGGCTGCAAAAGCTCCTCGAACATGTCCAGGCTGCACTGTAATGTCCAGATCATCTGTTAGAAAGCAATAAAAATAAAGATAATCAGCTTTAGCATGTCAGTCCCACGTAGAATTCAGTGGCCCACACTTCTACTGTAATAGGGATGGAGGAGTAGATTTTATTCTGTTAAGGGTCATGGACTGTGAGGTTTGAATTAAAGGTACAGTACTGTAGGTGTGTGTGTGTGTGTGTGTGTGTGTGTGTGTGAATTATTTGTACACATAGACCACAAAGTATTGCCATCTACTCATTTTCCAAACCCTTAGCCCTACTAGAGTTGAAAGGAGGCCAGTGCCTATCTCAGCCAACACAGGATGAAGGCAGGGCGCACCCTAAACCACTAAACAGTAAATCATTGTGCCAACAAACTCACACACACACAATACAATTTACACTCACACTTCCACCCCAGGGACAATTTAGACCAGGTAGTTAACCTAATGGGGGCGCGTCCGCCTCACAGCAAGAAGGCCTGGGTTTGTTTCTGTGTGGAGTTTGCATGTTCTCCCCGTGCTTGCATGGGTTTCCTCCAGGTGCTCCGGTTTCCTCCCACAATCCAAAGACATGCACAGTAGGTTAATTCTTCTTCTTCTTCTTCTTTTCCTTTCGGCTGCTCCCTTCATGGGTCGCCACAGCAAATCATCTGCCTCCATCTCACCCTGTCCTCTGCATCTTCTTTTTTGACTCCAACGACCTTCATGTCTTCCTTCACCACATCCATAGTTCCAACATTCAAATGTCCCTACTCTCAGTCCTCGACTCATGCCTTTCCTCTTCTCGTCTACCTACGGACACGCCTCCCGCCTCTCCTTCTTCGACGTCTTCGACCAACAGTAGTCCAATTTCCATCAGCACCCTGTTGATTGACAGCACTGATGGCGGTCATTGTTAACCCGGGCCTCGACCGATCCGGTATGGGAGTAATACTTCTGATTTGCATCATAAAAGTTTGGCATTGGTTTTACGTCGGATGCCCTTCCTGACACAACCCTCTGCATTTCTCCAGGCTTGGGACCGGCATAAGGGGGAGAGACACTGGTTAGTGCCCCCCCCCATCCCCCCGCCTCATGGCTGCATTGTGCACATGCACAGTAGGTTAATTGGCCGCTCTAAATTGCCCATAGGTTCGCATTAGTTAACGACCTGGAGAGGAATGAATGGGCACCGCCAGGCCAAATCAGCCCAAGTCTCGCCATGAAGGTGCCCCAACGACATCCCCGGATGTTAAGGGATAAGTAAAGAAGAAGTTAACTTGGGCAGTGGTGGTCTAGTGGTATAGGGCACTGGATCGCTGATCCAAAGGTTGGGGGTTCGATTCCCACTCTCCACAAGGTTGTCACTGTCCTCCCCAGTGCAGCTAACTGGGTTATCAAAGGCCGGCCATGTCTCTCACTGTCTATGGTGTGAGGCATGTAAAAGAACCATTGCTGACTTTCGACAAGAGTAGGCTGCAAAGCTGTCGGCGTGTTTCCGCCCTGCGATGGCCTGGCGAGCTGTCCAGGGTGTACTCTGCCCTCGCCCGAAGTTGGCTGGGATGGGCGCCAGCCTCCCCGCGACCCTAATTAGGATTAAGCGGTTACAGAAAATGAACTGATGAACAAGTTAGCTTAATGTGCATGTCTTTGGAATGACAGAAGAAACTCGAGGACCCAGAGGAAACACAGGAGAACATGGCAGGGACTCAAACCATAGAGCTTGTTGTGATGAGGCAAACAAATATTCAGTGTAAATGCACAGTGTAAACAAAATATTAGTGTCATGGAAAATATCCTAAACACGGGCCACAGGGATCCAGACACTATAACAGTCTGGAATGAAAAGTTTGATTTGTTATTTTAAATGATGCGGAGGGTTGATTTATTCTCCAGTGTTCAGCTAAGATCTTAATGGAACTGAAGGCTTTCTGGACAAACAAAAATCATAATTAAAAATAATAATAATAATAATTAAAATAATAATAATAATAATAATAATTATTATTATTATTATTGTTAGATTTTGGGGTAAATTCAGCTGGCCTGAATCATGTGATCACTCTCCTGTTTCTATCTCCTGAATTCATTCATTTTCTGGACCACTTAATCCTAGTTAGGGTCACGGGGAGACTGGTGCCCATCCCAGCCGACTCTGGAAGTCAGAAATGGTTCTTTTACATGAACCTCACACCGTAGACAGTGAGAGACATGGCGGTCTTTGATAACCCAGTTAGCTGCACTGGGGGGACAGTGGCAACCCTGTGGAGAGTGGGGCTTGAACCTGCAACCTTAGGATCAGTGATCCAACATCTTTTTCCTGAATTATATGTAGTTATTAAAATAGAAAATTTACCCCATATTAAAATAACAGTAGCTACATTTTAATAATAATTACAAAACTAATAATTATAATAAGTTGATGCTCTGAAAGCAAATATAAAATAACATGTACAGGACAATGACTCTTAAACAGCGATGGAACGGATTACAATGTACAGCCACCAGATGGCGCGCTCCTAAAAGGAATCTTCAATTCCGTTTTTATTTGTTGTAATAATAATTAATTCATACATTTTCTAAGACACTAAATCTTAATTAGGATCGGGTGGAGGCTGGCGCCCTTCTCAACCGACTCTGGGCGAGGGGCGAGGTACACCCTGAACAGCTTACCAGGTAATTGTACACTCGCACCTTGGGATGATTTGGAACAGCCAGTTAGCTGGCAGTTAGCAGTAAGTCCCACGTGCATATGGTAAAGTTACCTGAATAAATTAACACACACCCTACTCCCAATCACTGACTATGAGTAAGAGTTGGGGTACACCCTGAACAGGTTGCCAGGCTACTGCAGGGCTAAAGGAAATTTGAACAACCATTTAAACTCACACCTATGAGCAGTTGATCTAATGCAGGGGTGGCCAACCAGAGACCAAGAGCCACATCATACACATGGGCACACATGAACATCACACACACACACACACACACACACAAATACATACACCTACCTCTGCTCAGCCAGATTTATTGTAAACGCACACACCAACATGATAAAATACATCTTTGAAGGTCAGAGTGCAACTGTGATTCAATAGCCGTATTAATGTCGAATATTCTGTGTTCAACAGTGTGGTGGGACAGTTGGACGTCCAATACCACGTATTTAAGTTTGTTGTTTTCATGAGAAAAGTTTTCAACAACGCCACTGAGGGATTTTATAACGAACACTCCTTCAGTGTATTTCATTTGGGCCAGTGTAATGTTCCAAGCCAATTGATACGATGCAAGCGTTACGGTCTCTGAGCACTTCGTAAATGTTTGGAAAAACAGTATCTGCATTTCTGCCTGACTTTTCAAAGTGTAAAACGTGTGCTTGTGAAGTTCAGTACCTTTTGGAAATTCCTGGTGAAAGTTAGCATGCAGTCGGCTGAAGTGGTGCTGAAGACTCTGTTAAAAATGTCCTTTGTTCATCTTCATATTTTCATTTTGCTGTGTATTTTTTTTTTTTTTTTTTGCCATTTTAGGAGCAAATTTGACACAAATTGTTGACTGAAATGATCTCGCCCGTACTGGGAAGCTTTGCAGTATTTTCATATCACGCACATAAGCATTTGACAATACAGTAATACCATATTGAACTCAAGCAAAGCAAACACACACATTAAAAAAAACACAAACTTTGATACGAACATAAGAGCCGCATGAAATTAGGTAAAGAACCACATGCGGGTTGGCCATGCATGGCCTTTGCACTGTTGGAAGAAACCTTGGCTGGGATTCAAACCGCATACCTTCTGACCGTGACGTGATAGGGCAAACTACTACGGTACCATCTCAAGCAGAAAACACTACTCTCTGTCATGTTTGAAATCATTCACTCAAAATGGAGTTAATGAATCCAATGAGGGTTCAGGTTCAAGTCCTGGGCTCATGAGAGAGTTTTTGGGTGGAGTTCGTTTCCCCCCTTCTTGCATCTGGGTTCTCTGGTTTCCTCCAAATGTCCAAAAATATCCACTGTTCTAAATTGCACCTTGGTGTGAATGTGTGTGTGTGTGTGTGTGTGTGTGTGTGTTGGCCCTTTGATAGTCTGGTGTACTATTCAGGGTGTACAATGCCTTCACCCAGTGTTGGTTGAGATAGCCAACAGCATCACTATAATCCTAGTAGGATGAAGTGGGTTGTGGTTCATGGGTGGTATTATGGTTCAGTGGTTAGCACCTCTGCCTCGCAGCAAGGAGGTCCTCGGTTCGATTTCCAGGCTCATGCATTTTTGTGTGGAGTTTGCATGTGGGTTTGTGCTTGTGTGGGTTTCCTCTGCATACTCAGGTTTCCTCCCACAGTCTAAAAATATGCACAGTAGGTTACTTGGCTGTGTTAAATCTCCCCTAGGTCTGAGTGTGAATGGTTGTCTGCGTGTTGGACCTGTGATAGCCTGCTGAGCTATTCAGGGTGTACCCCAGCTGAGATGGGCACCAGCCTGCCCGTGACCATAATTTAGCAATTTAGGAAATGAATGAATCTGCACACCGTGTGTGTGTGTGTGTGTGTGTGTGTGTGTGTGTGTACGCGCACGCATTCACACGTGTGTGTGTGTGTGTGTGTGTGTGTGTGTGTGTGTGTGTGTGTTAAGTAGTTTGGCAGTCAAATATTCAACCAAATAATGCTGCTTGCTGAACATGTCGGTTGCTGCAAAGCTACCAGATCATGAATTAGTTAAGAAGTGAATTTCACCTTTGTGCAAATTTTTTTTCCACACCCAAAAAATTGAATAAACAGGTTTTTCCTGAACAAGCAATTAAAAAAATGATTCGTACTGTCTGTTACCGCCCCAAGGCTCCCCCTCCTGTTTTCCCTTCCAGATCTCAAAGCAGCGTGACATTCCGTTTTAGTAACAGGGGTGTTCATCCTGAGCAACACTGGTCACCTGTTATGGTGCCTGACACGGAATGAAGTCACGAACCCAGCAGAGAGCGTGAGTTCACTGGCAGGAGACTCACTGTGGTGGTGCAATGATGAGCTCAGGTATTTCACAAGCAACTATGAGCATGAAGTTAGACCTCATCCATTTCTAATGTGTTTGTCAACCTTACATTAGATATTCCCATTAATCAAAACAAGGGTGTGTTCCAGAAATGTTCAAGCACTTAGGCATTACATTTACAACATTTGGCAGATGTTCTGATCCAGAGCGACTTACAATTATAATTTTGTGCAACTTGAGCAATTAAGGGTTAAGGGCCTTGCTCAAGGGCCCAACAGTGGTGATAGTGGGGATTGAACTGGGGAATTAGTAACCCATTGTATTGCCCACTAAGCCACCATTGACCTGCATTGATCAGAAGCACGATCCTTGGTCGGAAATAGAGCCATGTTGTTCTTTGTCTTTCTTGGGAAAGGGAACTCAGGTAATGTCTGAGAGTGGACATCAGTCCTGAGGGAGGGTCGGTTTTCAGTAACACGATCATTTCAGACTCACCACAAAACTACACTATGATCTTTCACTCCTCCACTAAAGGAGTATCGATGTCAAATAATCTCAAGCTATGGATCACTACAACTGCTGATGACAAAGGTGGACACACACACACACACACACACACACACACACACACACACATATATGCATGCATATATAGATTCTTCTATAATCACCTGAAGAGAGAGGATGGTTTCACCACCCCTCGAAACAGATCTGTAGTGATAAATGGAGTTTCAATAGAAAGTCTTTGTCCTGTCCTTTTATTTTTGTGTATATATATATATATATATATATATATATATATATATATATACACACATACACACACACACACACACACACACACACACACACACACACTGTCCAGCCACACACACAAAAAAGTTGTACACATTAATACATTGTTGTCCGACCTTTATCCTCACTTACATCATGTGATCATCGCAGCATTATTTCAACAAACTTAAACAACATAATTTTTAAACAACAGTTTGAGAAACTGAAGAACCCTCAGACTGCATGCGAACTGCAGGAAGCTCTGGGCACCAAGCTACCTCACGACCAGCCCACCCTAAATTGTGTCGAGGAACAATGGTTGTGCTTCAGAGACACCACCTCCTCTGGTGCTTTGGAAGTCATCGGCCCAAAGAGCAAAAAACACTAGGACTGGTTAGATGAGAACGATGATGTAATCCAGTCCCTTCTGGAAGAAAAACATTGTCCGTGTGCACCAGAGTGACCCCAAATGCATTGCTAAGAAAGCTGCCTTCACCACCATCCGCAGCAAGGTGCAGGCCAGGCTTTGCTTCATGCAAGAACGCCTGATTCAGCGCCAAAGCAGACGAGATCTCGGAGAATGCAGGCAGGCAGGATGCGAAGAAGCTCTACGGTACACTCAAGGCCATCAACGGTCCACAGCCATCTGGTTCTTCCCTTCTGCTCAGCTCAGATGGTTCTACCGTTCTGACTGACAAGAAGCTGATCCTGGACAGGTGGGCAGAGCACTTCGGCATCTTGCTCAACTGGCCGTCCTTCACCAATGACATCGCCATTGATCGTCTGTCCCAGGTGCCCATCAACAAGGAGATGGGCTCTGCCTCGTCCACCAAAGAGGTCTTGAAAGGCGTGAAGCAGCTTTCAAATGGGAAAGCCCCTGGTTATGATGCCTTCCCGGCAGAGATCTACAGCGTAGGCCTCCGTCAGTCCCGAAGGACTATGGCTGCGCTCTGGCCAGTATCCCGACTGGTGATACTCCCCAGTGCACAGAGCCTGGGTAGGGAGTAATGAGGGACAGGCTGTTACCCAAGCAGCAAGTCCCCCCCCTGTCTCGGCGCCACCGGAAGGATCCAATGGAAAGGCAAGTGCCGATACGACTGGGTTCCAGTGCCGCTGCAGGAGAGAAACTACGGTCAATTTAGAACGGCCAATTAACCTACAGTGCACATCTTTGGATTGCGGGAGAAACCGGAGCACCCGGAGGAAACCCGCACAAGCACGGGGAGAACATGCAAACTCCACACACAAACGCCCAGGCCGGGAATCGAACCCGGGCCTTCTTGCTGTGAGGCGGACGTGCTAACCACTACGCCACCGTGCCGCAGAGATCTACAAGGCTGGTGGAAAGACCCTGCTCACTGAACTGACAAACCTGTTCCAGTCCATGTGGGAGAGCGAACAGCTCTCGTAGGAGTTCCGCAATGCTACGGAGATTCCGCAAGGCTAACCGCCAGTCTTGTGACAACCATCATGGAATCCTGTCCATCACCGGCAAAATCCTGGCAAGCGTCCTGCTTAAACGTCTACTGGAGCCCCTACAGCAGGGTCAGTGTGGTTTTCACAAAGGCTATGATACGATCAACATTATTTTTGCTGCACACCAATTCTAAGAGAAGTGCATAGAATAGCACCAGGACCTTTATACTACCTTTGTTGACCTGACCAAGGCCTTTGACAATGTTAGCAGGGATGGCCTCTGGAGGATCATGGGGATGTTTGGATACCGAAACAAGTTCAACATCATCGTAAAGCAATTCCACGAGGGCATGAAAGCCCATATCTTGGATGACGGCGAAGCATCGGACCCCTTCCCCTTGACAAATGGCGTCAAGCAGGGCTGTGTCCTGGCTCCTACACTGTTCAACTATGGTCTTTTCAGCCATGATGACTGATGCTCTCAAAGACTGCAGCCTTGGCATTACCATCCAGTACAGGCGTGACGGGAGGCTATTCAACCTCAGGCACCTCCAAGCGGTCATCAAGGTGAAGGAGAGCATCATCAGAGACCTCCTCTTTGCTGATGACTGTGCCCTCAACACTAGTGATGAGAGGGTGATACAGACTCTCCTCAGCCTGCAACAATTTTGATCTGACCATTACCACCAAACAGACCGAGGTCATGTACCAGCCGGTCCCAGGGAACCCACATCTTCAATCAAACATCACTGTCAAGGGACAAAAACTCCAAGTGTTGATCAGCTTCACCTACCTTGACAGTACACTGTCCTGCACAGCCACCATCGATACTGAAATCAACAACTACCTGTATAAGGCAAGCTGTGTTTTGGGGAGGCTCTGTGAGAGGGTGTGGAAGAGGAGAAGGATCCAGCCTGAGACCAAGGTGAGGGTCTATTGAGCTGTAATTGTCACCATACTCCTTTATGGCTGTGAAAGCTGGACTCCATTTAGGAGACGTAAAAAGTTACTCAATCGGCATTCTACGCATCCGAAGGTACGACAGGGTCTCAGACACTGAGGTCCTACAGCAGACAGGTATCCCAAGCATCACTACCCTGACCCACAAATCTCAGATCAGATGGGCCTGCCATGTTGTATGCATGACAGAGGGCTGTATTCCCAAGCAGCTCCTCTATAGAGAGCTTTGCCAAGGAAAGAAGACTGCTGGCGGTCAGAAAAGGCGCTTCAAGAACAGCCTGAAAGCCTCGAAGTCTGCTTGCTGACGAGCCTGTATGGCTTAGAGCAAAGTTATTAGAGGACTGATGCACCACCCTTGCTGAGCAGAAGGACGCAAGCAGCGAGTCGCCAGTATCCAACAAGACACACCAGCCCACACATGTCCTGTGTTCTGTAAGATGTGCCATGCTCGGATCGGAATATTATCAGCAACCTATGTAGCCACAGGCAAACCTCAACATCAGACTGCGTTTTGTGGTCATTCTGACGGACGAACAAGAAGAAGCAAAAACATAACATTTACAGTATTTCCATCCAATGTTGGGTTCATTTCTCATCGACGTCTTGAATTGATGAGGGGAAAACGGAACCCCTCCATAAAGTCTTCTCCAGACACATCCCGAACACATTCAACAGGGTTAAGGTCAGGACTCTAGGGTGCCAATACTTACGTGAAAATGATTCCTCATGCTCCCTGAATCACTATTTCAGCCCCAAGTTTATATCCGTGCCATCAGGGAAGAAAAATGAATCCAACATTCATTCAATAATTTTCTAATCCTAATTAGAGTCACATGGAGGCCTACGCCCATCTCAGCCAACACTGGGTGAGGGCTGGGTGCACCCTGGACAGTCTGCCAGGCCATCGCAGGGCCAACATTCATGCATATGTTCACACTCACATTCAGGGGTGATTTGGATCAGCCAATTAGCCTACTGGGCATGTGTTTGGACTGTGGGAGAAAAGCAGAGTACCTGGAGGAATCCCACACAAGCATGGGGAAAACAAACAGTTCTGAGGCAGACTTGCTACGCACTATGCATTTTTTTTTCCCTGGACAGTGGATATTTACACTATAATAGCACTGTCATGGTGAATAGGAATGCCTACAGATCATTAGTCACATACTCATTAACACCTAGGGATTATTGAAAGTAGTAACTCCACCTTGCAGCATTCCTCTGGGCGGTGGAAAGAAAAACAGAGGAAGTCCAACCAGACATAGCGTGAACATGTGAAACAAACACAGACATTACCCATAATTCACAGTCCAATCCCCAAGCTACATCTCCACCTACACCTATCCTATGCTCCCTTACAAAAGGGATTTCTGTGCTTCTGTGTTTTAGGTATTAGAGACGGTGTAGATCAATGGTCCCCAAACTTCGGCCCGCGGGCCGTACATGGCCCTCCTCCACATTTAGCCCAGCCCCCAGAACAATACCAGAGATGTACAGTATTACGATTACTTTTTTAGTCTGGCCACACAATCAAGACTAATACACACCTAGAACATGCCATTCTATTCCACCCTTCTGCCGTCTGTGCCTCGATCTGAACCCCCTCCCCCAGAAACAAAAATTCTAGACTTCTTCTTTTCCTTTTGGCTTTTCCCTTCAGGGGTCGCCACAGAAAACTATCCGTCTCCATCTCACCCTATCCTCTGCATCTTCTTCTCTTACACCAACTACCTTCATGTCCTCTTTCACCGCATCCATAAATCTTCTCTTTGGTCTTCCTCTAGGCCTTCTGCCTGGTAGTTCCAACCTCAGCATCCTACTACCAATATACTCACTATCCGTCTGCTGTACATGTCCAAACAAGTGTCAGCCCTCATGCCAGTCCCAAGCCCGGATAAATGCAGAGGGTTGCGATGGGAAGGGCATCCGGCATAAAACTTTTGCCAGAATACAAACTGCAAACAAAAATCCTAGACTCTCCTCTCTCAAATAGAATGGAATAATGGTGAAACGGTTATGGAAGAGAAAAATTGATTCAGAATGCAGGGTATTTCACCTGCAGTGGACAAACGGTTATTTTTTTCTTCAATGCAAAGAAAACGTTATTTGTGTCATCTGTCAAGAGGCAGTGGCGGTATTCAAAGAATACAATTTGCGCCGAGACTCTGACTCCTGTCACAAAGACGAGCATGATCGCTTGCAAGGCCACATGCACATAGACAAACTCTCAAAGCTAAAAAGTGGACTGCTAGCTCAGGAGAATACATTTGTACACCAGACGCGGCTGAACCAGTCATCTGTTCAGGCAGCTTTCTGGTTGCTCAATTGATAGCAAGCATCGTTTTTATCTATTTATTTTTATTTTTTATTTATTTATTTTTTTTAATTTCCTGACGTTTTTCTGTGAAGGTCCCAGAAAGGGTTACTAATTATTTGGTTATACGTGGCTTACTGAAAAACAATAAATGTTTACGTTCAGGCAGCCCTGCGATCGTCACACTTTTTCTGTTACAAACTGACCTCGGCCCCCCATTAGCGAAGAGAAACGTTACGTGGCCCTCGCAGGAAAACATTTGGGGACCCCTGGTGTAGATTATGTACCGATTAGATAAAAGCTGATTTTATTTTATAAGTGTAAGATGGGATTTATCTTGATTGATTGTAATGCTGTCAGTCTGTTTACACACAAAATAAAATTCATTCAAATGTGTGAAACATAATCACCTCGGGGCCAAAAACGTTTGGTCAATATTTATGCACCGAAAGTTATGTGTGGGTGCAGTGGTGGCCTGATGGTAGGGTGCTGGATCACTGATTCCTAGGTCGAGGGTTCAAGCCCCATTGTCAACAGGTTGTCACTGCTGCCCCCTCAGTGCAGCTAACTGAGTTGTCAAAGACTGGCCATGTCCCTGAGTGTCTGTGGTGAGAGGTTCATGTAAAAGAACCATTGCTTTAGTAAAGAGGAGCTGCTATCCAACAGCATGTTTCTGGCCTGCGATGGCCTGTCGAGTTGTTTAGGGTGTACTCTGCCCTTGCCAGAGTTGACTGAGATGAGTACCAGCTTCCCTATGACCATAAATAGGCTGGCGCCCAACTCAACTGATTCTGGGCAAAGGCGGGGTACAGCCTGAACAGTTCGCCAAGCCATTGGAGGGCCAACACACATACAACCATTCACACTTACACTCAATCACACCTAGGGGAGATTCAGGGATTGAGATTTGGACTGTGGGAGGAAACCAAAGTACCTGAAGGAAATCCATGAGGAGGAAAATGCAAACTCCCCACAGAAACACCCAAGCCCACAGAATCAAACCCAGGCCTTCTTGTTGTGAGGCAGACATGCCAAGTACGATGCCACCATGTTGCCCTCTTTAAGCTTTAACGAAAAAAAAATTCTGAGGAAAATAACAATTTGCTACTACACCACAATGCCCCTCCAGCTGATAACAATAATTAATCTGCTGTTGGTGCCACATTGATGGATGGATAGATGGATGGATAGATAGATAGATTGATAGTGAAGGGAAAATGTTCTTAATCATCATACTGTGAAGTTTTTTACTTGTTTCTATGAGAATGAAAATTATTGGCTTGTATATTTTTGTAACAATCAGTTGGTGCAGTGGTGGTCTAGTGGTATACGTGTTGGATCACTGATCCTAAGGTTGGGGGTTCGAGCCCCACTCACCACAGGTTGTCACTGTCTCTCTCCCCCCCAGCCCAGTGCAGATAACTGGGTTATCAGAGGCTGGCCATGTCTCTCACTGTCTATGGGTTGGGGGTTCAAGTCCCACTCTCCACAAGGTTGTCACTGTCCCCCCCCAGTGCAGCTAAATGGATTATCAAAGGCGGGCCATGTCAACTACTGTCTATGATGAGAGGTTCATGTAAAAGAACCCTTGCTGACTTTCGTAAAGAGTAGCTGCAAAGCCGTCAGCGTGTTTCTGTCCCTTGCTAAAAGGGCTGTGTCAGGAAGGGCATCCGACGTTAAAACCTACGCCAAATCAAACGTGCGAAATAATTCGCTGTGGCGACTCCTGATGAAGGGAAAGGCCGAAAGGAAATCTCTCAATCTCAGTTGTGCGATTTCTACTGTGAATGTTGCCTCTCTATACTAAGAGGCCATTGTCTTGCCTGACCTTGCTCTGCCAAACTTTTATCTCCTATTTTGATGTAGTCCAGCTGCTCCTAGATACTGTAGACTTGTTGTTCCTGTGGAAAAGTACTGATGACCACCACCAGCCCCCTAGACTAACCAGCTTCAACCGGTTCCTCACCTAGGGTGGGGAACCAACTTAGCGCTGTATATAAGTGTACTTCACCATTGTGTGTTGGTGATTCATGAATGAAGACTGTTGTTTTGAATGTGGACTGCTGTCTTTTTTTACGACTCACTCCAGAACGGTTCTGGGTGACACAGACGAATCAATCCTTGAGGAGTATTCATGTGGGCCGATTCAGTGTCCTAACAGACAGACAGACAGACAGACAGACGGACGGACAGACAGACAGACAGACAGACAGACAGACAGACAGATAGATAGATAGATAGATAGATAGATAGATAGATAGATAGATAGATTGATTGATTGATTGATTGATTGATTTCTTTATTAATTCCAAAAGAGCATTCACATCATTTACATTCACATCATTCACATTCCCCACCTATGACGCCTGTGAGAAAGTAAATAAGCATCGCCCAGACTTGTCAGAATAAATGAGAGGGGCCCTGAGAACCTGACTAGAACATGTCACAGATAAGGTGGTGTAGTGGTTAGCACACCTAATTCTCAGCCAGAAGATCCTTCACAGCAAAAAGGTAAATGGTCGTGTGGTGTATTGGCCCTGTGACAGTCTGGCAAGCTATTCAGGGTGTACCTTGCCTTTGCTCAATGTCTGCTGAGATAGGCTTCCATGACCTTCGTAGGATTAAGTGGTTAGGCGAATAAAAAAAATAATAACCACCCCATATAGGAGTGCTCTTGGCTTTTTAATGATTACATGAGATATAAAATATTAAAGAAAACCTTAATCTTAGAAGCATGACCAAACAAGATCGTAGCTTTGATCAGCTACAATTACCTCAGCTTTGCCTGGGATTAGAGTGGATTTCTTCAGGATTTACTCTTTCCTGCTTGGATTTCAGAAGTGTTGTTGCTTTTGAGTGCCACTTGTGATGTAGTATTGATTTTATACGCACCTCCAGATATAGTATGTCCTTGGGTTACAGCAGCTGAGGATGGAACACCTGGTGAGAACTTCACCGTATCAGAGTTCATGATGTAACACTAAGAATTTTAGACTGACTGATTTCTCACTTGGGCGGTGGTGGCTTGGTGGGGCAGTGGTGGCCTGGTACTAAAGTGCTGGATCAGTGATCCCAAGGTTGGAAGTTCAAGCCCCATCTTCAATGGGTGGTCACTGTCCCTGCAGTGTGTCTAACCGGGTTATCAAAGGCCAGCCATGTCTCTCACTGTCTATGGTGAGATGTATGTAAAAGAACCATTGCTGACTTTTGTAGAGAGTAGCATGTTCTGTCAGCATGTTTCTGCCCTGTGATGGCCTGGCGAGCTGTCCGGGGTGTACTCTATAGGGATGAGAATCCGCACCTCCAAGTCCGAGGCCTTGGTTCTCAGCCGGAAAAGGGTGGAATTCACCCTCCGCGTCTGAAATGCGGTCCTGCCCCAAGTGGAGGAGTTGAAGTATCTCAAGGTCTTGTTCACGAGTGAGGGAAGGATGGAGCAGGAGATCGACAGGCGGATCACTGCAGCCTCTGCTGTAAAGCGGAGCCTGTACCTGTCTGATGTGGTGAAGAGGGAGCTGAGCCACAAACAAAGCTCGAATTTACCATTCGCTCTATGTTCCAACCCTCACCTATGGTCATGAGGTTTGGGTAGTGACCAACAGAACAAGATCACGGATACCAGTGGCTGAAATGAGCCTCCTTCACAGGGTGGCGGGGCTCTCCCTTCGTGATAGGATGAGAAGCTCAGCCATCCGGGGGGGTAGGGGGGGCTTGGAGTAGAATTGCTGCTACATTGAGAGGAGCCAGTGGCGGTGACTCAGGCATCTGGTGATGTCTCCCAAATGCCTCTCTGGTGTGGCGTTTCAGGCAGGTCCAACCAGAAAGAGACCCCGTGGTCAACCTAGAACACACTGGAGGGATTATGTCTCTTAGCTGATCTGGGAACGCCTCAGTGTCCTCCCAGAAGAGTTGGGGGAAGTGACTGGGGAAAGGGACCTCTGGACCTCATTGCTTAGGCTGCTTCCCCCGCGAACTGACCCTGAATTGAAGGAGATGACAATGACATGAACTGGTGGTAGAGGAGCTTGAATCCCCATCCTTCTTATCAGTAACCCAGATTCTTAGCCTTTTAGCCACAACTGCTCTAGCTTTGCAGTGATGTCCACAGTAGGACAGTTGCATGGGTTTATTCCAGTTCTTCCCATGCCAGCGGTTCTATGGTTTCCTCCCAAGGTCCAAAGACATGCACATTAGGTTAATGTTTGTTGAGTGTTGTGAATGTGAGTAGTGTGAATGATTGTGTGTATGTTAGCATGCTGTACAGCGTGTACCCCACCTTTGCCTACCATTGGCCGAGATAGGCTTTATTATCCCTGAAATCCACATAATGAATGAATGTCTCTACCAGCTCTGTCACTGTTTTTTTTTCCTTTAAAGGAAATCATGTATAGAAGGCAACTGAATGTTGATCCATACGTGATGGTCATATGTAAGATCAACCGTGTTCTGTAGAATCTACTTTAGTGCATATTACTTGTCCGTGTCATGTCAATATCCACATTAACGATTAGAACAAACATCCATTATGAGTATACTATTTCATTGAAAATACTGTGTTAGGTTCATTTGATAATTTAGGCGTGAAAGAAATAATTATTTTTGTGGCGTCTTCTATTGCTGCGTCAGGTTCAGACATGCTCAGAACGCATTCAGAAATCTGCCCAGAGCTACGTACATGTCAAATAACTGCATGAATCAGAGAAACTATAACCACCTCGATGACTAGTCTATCTACTTCACTTATGGTTCTCTCTTGCTTTGTTTTCTCACTCTGGAAGACCCTGCGTCATGATGGATGCACTCATTTGAACAGGCACGAGAGAAATACTGCAGCTGGGTGTAAGGATCTGAGACAGGCCATGGACACACCCGTGTGTATGCGTATCGAGGCAGGATTCAAACATGGGGGGGGGGGAACTCTGTGGTCATATCAAACCCCACCGTTTACAGGATTCTATTAGGATAAGATCGGTGAAAAAAAAAGTCAGAAGGAATGATAACCTTCACACATTTAGCACAGTAATTGTTCAGCGTCTTGTTTAGTAAACCTAGCTGTCAGTCAAAGGTAATACAGGAAAACCAGTTTTTCCGGAAAAATGCTGTAATGACACGCAGGGCTTAAGTAACTCGCATGTCAGAGTCGTTTCAAGTCTTCCTTTGACAATACATGCAGAACCTTTGTAGTTTAATTTATCAATAAACAGGGTTCGCTTTTCCGTACACATTGTGCTCAGCGTGCTTCTACCGAATCATGTTACTTAGACATCACATTCATTTCACAGTCACTTCGCTGCTGTGATTGTGTAAACAGCATGATACGTATTACAATGTTATCTGAAGCACAGCAGCACAGACTGCATTCAGACCTGGCTCACGATCACAAGGTCACGATAATACTGTATTCGGCTAAGTGTTTCTTCGGTAAAGACAGACGACGTGACAGAAGTTAAGTGAAGAATTTGTTGTAGGTGTGGTGGCTCGTCTGCCCGGAGCTACTGTTGTACTATTACAACAACTCAGTATTTTTTTTCTTGGGTTTTTTTTTTTTGGGTGTAATTGCTTTTCTGAGGAACTGACACACAAAAAGAGCAGGTGTAGTAACATTAATGCAGTGATTATATAATTATATATTATTATTACTATTATTATTACTATTATTATTATTATTATATAGTAATAATAATAATAATAATAAGGCCAGCCTTTAATAACCCAGTTAGTTGCACTCGGGAAACAGTAGTGACAACCCATTGAGAGTGGGGCATGAACCCCCAATCTTATACCCCCATTTCACTGGAGCACGGCATGCAATGATCGGAGCAGAAAGGCACAGAACGCAGTCTACGGAAGAAATTCGGCATTTTTACAGGGAAAATGGGTGCAAATCCTACGGAAAAGTGGAAATTCTTATACCCCAATTTCACTGGACTTCGGCATGCAATGATCGTGTAGCGGAAAGGCGTGGAACACAGTCTACAGAAGAGCTTCGGCATTTTTACACGGAAAATGGGTGAAAATCCTATGGAAAAGTGGAAATTCTTACACTCTCGGAACGTTCACAGCATGTGCGGAACAGGTACGCCAAAGCACGCCAAAGTGACCCCACCAAACACTCACGGAATTTTTTTCTGTGAACCTGCCTTTGAACATGTTCAAAAGCACGTTCACGGAATGTTTTGGCCTGCCGGAAGCATACGGAGGTGCAGGAAAACTTGAGGAATAACTACGAAATCACATGGAATGACACGGAAGATGACGGAATAATTGTGTAACGTTTGAGAATGACAACATATTTGCTTACGTAAGTCTGCCGTGCTCCAGTGAAATGGGGTATTAAGAACATTACCACCAGGCCACCACTCCCACCCTAGCTGCGACTATGAATGTGAATGCAAATTGTAATATGTGTGTGTTAGCCCTGCGGTAGCCTGGAAAGCTATCCAGTGTGTACCACATCCTTGCAAAGAGTTGTCTAAGACAGAGGTTAGATATCTTGCTCAAGATCAGGGTAAGGTGCTGCTCAATTCTGACCTGCCTGACCTCATTTCTCCTGCAGTTTTGGGAATCGCTGGTTTGTGACCTTTCAGTCCCAGACCTTCTTCTCTAACCATTAGGTCATGGCTGCCCGCTAGGTGTGGGTGTGGGTGTGAGTGTGAGTGAATTATTGTATGTGTTTTGGCCCTACGATGGACTGGCTAGAAAAGGCTGTCGCTTTCCTTTGCCCAGAGTGAGCTGAAATAGCAACTTAGGTGATTAGAAAATGAATGAATGTATGTATTATGAGAGCACAAAAAACTTTGACGCTCATTCATTTATTCATTTTCTGTAAGCGCTTAATCCTAATTAGGGTCACGGGGAGGCTGGCGCCCATCCCAGCCGATTCGGGGCGAGCGCAGAGTACACCCTGGATAGCTCGCCGGACATCGCGGGGCAGAAACACGCTGACGGCTATGTAGCTACTCTTGTCGAAAGTCAGCAATGGTGCTTTTACATGAACCTCACACCATAGACAGCGAGAGACATGGCCGGCCTTTGATAACCTGATTAGCTGCACTGGGGGAACTTTGATGCTATTTCAAAAAAACAATTATGTTATCGTAAAATCACAAGATAAAATACGTTTCTTATTTGAAAAATAGTATTTGTTGTCATAAGATTAGGCAAGAAAAAAAAAAAAAAACAGGTCAGTAACTGATTCACTTATTTGCACCGAGGGCGAAGGCACATACTGGAAGGAAACCGGGAGACCCAGAGGAAACCCACTTAAAAATATAGGGGAGAACATGTGAACTCCACACTGAAAAATGCCCTTGCAGAGCCCGGGACTCCAATCTAGCTGCATGGCGGACATGCTAACGCCGCCACCGCCACCGCCACTGCACCACCCAAGTTTTTATACCACGAAGATAAATTGTAAACAAATCCTTTACCATGAAATAATGCAAATAAATAAATAAAAAAAATAAATAAAAAAGAAAAGAAAAGATAAAAAGATATAGTGGCTTAGCGGTTAGCACTGTCGCCTCACAGCAAAAAGGGTTTGAGTTTTTAAGGATTCAAAAGAGTCAAAGCTTTATTGTCATGTATTGTATACAAAGTACAATGAACGACTGATGTGAACGCCTTCTTCACAGACTAAACAATTAACAAGCAATGCAACATGACAATAAATACAATAAACAGTCTGTCAAGTACAACTACTATGTATTATTAACAAATAGTGACCACAAGTGTGTAAGTATAAAATGCAGTGCTGAATGGTCTCAGCTTAACCATGTCCTGAGCACATCGAGCCACGCCTCAGTTGAACGCAGCACACACTTACCAGAGCGACGAACCTACGTGAACCTTCCTAGGTCCTGCAGATATCAGGTGTTGCGCACATGTGTTGCCCCATGTAACGTCATCCACCTACTAGAAATCCGGCCCCTGAATAAATATGATAGAGGACTCTGCCACTTGATTTTTAAATTTGGCTTTGTGGGGAAATTTATTTAATAAAAAATATTATCGATGTGGACACCCTAAGGACACAGTGGCGGTGGTGGTGTGGTGGCGGCGTTAGCATGCCCGCCATGCAGCTAGATTGGAATCCCGGGCTCTGCAAGGACATTTTTCAGTGTGGAGTTCACATGTTCTCCACTATATTCTTAAGTGGACCATTGCAGGAAGGTCCTGTGTTCAAGTCCCAGGCTCCATGGGGGTGTATCTGTGTGGATTTTGCATGCTCTCTTTGTGCTAGCATGGGTTTAGTCTGGGTATTCTGATTTTCTTACATTTTGAAGCCATGCTAAATGGCTGTTCCAAAAATTGTGCGCAATTGTGAGTGTGAATGGTTGTGTGAGTGTTGGCCCTGCGATGGCCTGTCGAGCTGTTCAGGGTGTACCCCGCCCTCACCCAGAGTCAGCTGAGATGGGCGCCAGTCTCCTCACGACCCTAATTAAGATTAAATGGTTCAGAAAATGAATGACTATGATATACGTGCCATGATGGGGCAGTGGTTCGCATATCTGTTTCACAGCAAGGAGGCCTGGGTTCGATACTCAAGCATTTATATGTGGAGTTTGCATGTTTTTTTCCCCCTGTGGTTGTGTGGGCAGTGGTGGTCTAGTGGTATAGGGTGCTGGATCGCTGATCCTAAGGTTAGGGGTTTGAGTCCCACTGTCCACAAGGTTGTCACTATCGTCCCCGCCCCCCTCCCCCCAGTGCAGCTAACTGGGTTATCAAAGGCGGGCCATGTCAACCACTGTCTATGGTGAGAGGTTCATGTAAAAGAACCATTGCTGACTTTCGTAAAGAGTTGCTGCAAAGCCGTCAGCGTGTTTCTGTCACTTGATAAAGGGGTGTGCCAGGAAGGGCATCCGACGTAAAAACCAATGCCAAATTAAATGTGCGAATCATTCGCTGTGGTGACCCCTGATAAAGGGAAAAAGCCGAAAGAAAATCTCGTCTCTGCTTGTGTGGATTTACTTCGGGAACGTTGGCTTTCTCATGCAGTCCCAGTTATATAGCAAACATTAGTAGTAGAGTTGTTTTTTTATGGTTTGAACTTTCAGCTGTTTTCTTTTT
This sequence comes from Plotosus lineatus, assembly GCA_024760905.1. Lineage (NCBI taxonomy): Eukaryota > Metazoa > Chordata > Actinopteri > Siluriformes > Plotosidae > Plotosus > Plotosus lineatus. The sequence continues at coordinate 18,403,288 of CM045731.1, forward strand.
CAGGGGTCGCCACAGCCAATCATCTGCCTCCATCTTCATGGAAGTTATATTAATGATTCGCATACAGTATTCGATTTGGCATAGGTTTTCATGTCGGATTCCCTCCTGACACAACCCTTTAGCAAGGGACAGAAACACGCGGACGGCTTTGCAGCTACTCTTGACGAAAGTCAGCAATGGTTCTTTTACATGAACCTCTCACCATAGACAGTGAGAGACATGGCCCGCCTTCGATAACCGAGTTAGCTACACCTTGGGGGGGGCAGTGACAACATTGTGGCGAGTTGGGCTCGAAACCCCAACCCTAGGATCAGCGATCCAGCACCTTTTACTACCAGGCCACCACTACCCAACTTGGCTGTTCCAAATTTTGTCCCTGTTTCTGAATATAAATGGTTGTGTGTGTTGGTCCTGTGATGGTCTGGATAGCCTTTGTCCAGTGTCGGCTGAGACAGGCTCCAGCCACCCTAAGGCCCTGAATAGGATGTAATCGGTTCGCCAAATGGGAGAATGAGGGGGAGAACCAAATACTGTGCAGTACGTGTAAGGGGCGGGGTCGTGGGCGGGGCGTTACAGGGGAGGCGCTTCCGTGTTTGACGGGATACAGTACAGTAGTTTGGAGCGGTGGAGACTCGAGGAGTTCTGCCTGTTGTCTCGGCGTCTCCGTGGCCTTCTTTGATCGAGTTTGCTTGAAGCTGTTTGCTTGGTGCTGGCCGCCGCGGTGAGTTTTCGGATGACGCGATGAGTGTTTTCGGATCGCAGCGCGCGCTGCATTCTCTCGGCCGCCGTTCCAACTCTCGCGTCGACCTGGTCGGCAGTCATCAGTTCGGCGGTAATGGATTCAGGCAGGACTATCCAGAGGACTGCAATTACACCTTCTCTCAGGGATCCTTGGGAGGAGGACAGGGGTAAGCACTCCATCCAAAATTTAACAACCTGCCCTTCAACACCACGTTATCCACCGTCACCACGTGACCTTTAAATTTTATTATAGGCTTATTATATGGGACTTTCATGATCATGCCATGCAATGCCTTTTATAGTAAAATGGAAACCCATCTTGAATCTGAAGACAAGTGAAATCACACCACAGACATTTCTCACATTTATTTAAAAAAAAAAAAAAAGAGATGAATAACTTGTTGCATTCTTTTTTGTAGTTTCATAAAATTGAACATTTCCCAGCCCAGTCTGTAATAAAAGTACAGAAGGTATCAGAGGTGTGGATTTTGTTTCAAGGCTTTTATCCACCCAGGTGTTTGTGGTGTTTTCTTACCTTTTCACAACAATGAGTCTTGTGTTGGAGGTGCACAGATGAATGGTTTATACTGTATTCGCCATGTTCATTATGGTCTGTATTTCCTTTTTGCATCGATTATAATCTCCCAATGAATAAACACAACTTTTATAATTAGATTTTTATAATACCACCCATTCACGTTTAGTGATACAGTACACATTGTACCAGACCTGACATTTTCATAAACTTTCACAAGGTTAAAGAACCCTGTCTTGATTTTTATTTATTTTTTATTTATTTTTTATTTTTGCCAAAAAAAAATCATCTAAATATGCCATGTATATGTCACGTACTTTATCCTTCCAGTTGGAAAATCAAAAGCTTTTGAGATCAATATGAAGTGGGTGGATATAAATCAAATCTCAGAGGTTTTCGGAATCATGTTGGTCTGAACAGTTAAAAAAATTCAGATCACATTAGAAACTCCGAAAAAAATTTTAAAGTTTGAACCCAGTTAATGTCGAATATCTTTCATAAACCAGATTATGACCTGTTTGAGAACAATATTCATAATGTTTAGAATATATATATATATTTTTAATTACCATGACATCACCGCTCTTGTTCTTTATTTCCACAACTGCTTTATTGCTTTCCTTTCTTACAAAGCAAGCACAATAAAAGTTTGTATTTTTAATTTGTTTTTGTTTTTTTAAAGACCGCCTTTAGAGTAGCGGTTGTGACAGCAGAGTTTTGGGGGTTTTTTTTTTGACTCAGTTTGAATAAACTGAAAGTGCAAAGAATGCAAGTTCTTTTGGCTGCAATATTATCTGCTTTCTCAGCAGTCCCTGTAAATCATGACATAGTCCTGAACCGCATGAAGGGAGGTGAGGAATTCACTGGGAAAGAGGACAAAGTTACACATTAACGTCATCTTTGTAGTAAATTCTAATCAGCATATTAACCTACTGTAGATCGGAGGGCATGGCGGATACAACCTGCATTCACATTTATCTTATTTTTGTTTTTACTTTTGTCTCTCTCTTCTTTAAAAAAGTAGAGTGTAGAATGAATCTAGACTTTTTTTCAAAACATGCTCATGAGCCGAGATTATTACCGAGTGACCTGGGGTTATACAATGACTTGTGGAATTTGCACACAGGAATCAAGGCGGGGACAAAAATAGAAAGTTTAATAATAGCTAAGGACGTCAAGCAACTTTAAAGTGTGTTGTGTTTTAAAAAAAAAAAAAAGTTTTTCCTCTTGCGTGGGTTTCCTCCGGCTACTCAGGTTTGCTTCTACAGTCCAACGACATGCACTTTAGGCTAACGGGCTGTTCCAGTTGCACTTTTTCCTCACCAGTGTCAGCTGAGTCCAGCCCCACTGTGACCCTAATCGTAGGGAAATGAGTGACATGGGGTTTTTTGTTTTTTCTTTTTGAGCACTTTTTATGTCCCAAAATTGTTTTCCCAAATAATTATGGGGTTTTCTTACAGCCATAATTACCCCAATCAGTCATAACCATAATTGGTATACTAGAAGGGACCAGCACAATCTGATTGGCTTGTTATTTGGGGGATAAAATACATTTGCGATCTTACATTGTTGGATGAAAATGGCTGACAAAAATGAGGTCAGTGATTTCTAAAAGCTTTCAACAAAACACCTTTCCAAAAAATTCAAGGACAGCACTGCAGCATGGCCTTCGACAGCAGGATCACTGTGATTGTGTAAAATGGAAAAACCCGATAAAAACCATAATAAACCATCTTGCTTTAATTCGCTTTTTTATTTTCCCTTGTAGTACAGACGCTTCATGACTTACGTTCATTTGTTTTACGTATTTTTCGATTTTACAGTTTTTTTTTTAAATAAATAAATAAAAATTGTCAAATTTTGAGTTTAGCGTGCTCTCTGTAGTACGAGACGTACCTATGTAGTACGCTGATGTAATGACGCAGTGACATAATGACGCTGCGTCCATTGTTTACAAACGACAGACTGAACGTGCCCCTCCTTCTTCCCAGTTCACTGCGTGTTACCCTTGTGTTAAGACGTCGTCTCTGTGATCTTTGTGTTTACACTGTTTTGCGGACTTTTGTAACCCTAAGCAAATATGGTTGGTCAGAAGCTCAAGCCTACTAGTGATGGTGGTAATCAGAAAAAGCGGAAAGCCATCTCATTAGAAACGAAGATGGCTATTATCAAGAAAATTGATGCTGGTGAAAAACATGTGAATGTTGCACGTTTCTTCCAAATGGCTCCGTTGATCATCGGAATCATTTACAAGCAGAAATATCTCATCACAGAGCACGTTCATGGTTATATTTGATACTGTATTTGATATTTGACGAGTGAATTTGATTAAAATGTATCTATTTTAAATTATTTTGCTTGAATTTAACTCATTTGAAATTAATGTTTATATTATTTGATATATTTGATATTATTTTACAATGTTATGTTTATAATAATTGATTTAGAGGTGTTTTATGTGATACGGTAATGGTATTTATGGATGTATAGTACAGTATGAACGTCATACGTCACTGGAACATACAGTAACAACTTACCTTTTTTTTCACCTTACGTTCAGCCGTCCAGAACCGAACTAAAACGTAAGTCGGGGAGCGTCTGTATATACTACGTTTTTTTCCTGAGTTTCAAAAGATACATTTACAGAGATGTGCTTTTCTTATGTTTCTGTGTACAGTCCCTGGCAGGTTCCTTAATTAAATAAAATCAGATAATTATAACCAAAGGCTCTGATGAATAAAGTAATCACTCAGTGTTAAGGAAATAAAAATATGCAATTACTTTATAATTTGCATTTCCAAAACCAGTACCAACACAAGTCTGAAAATGCAAATTAGTCTGCAGTTAAAAGAGTGTTTACAGATCTGAACACGCTGCTGGACCTGGCGAACACGAAGGAAACATGGCCTCAGGAACAGAGCTGTCAACTGAAAAATAGAAAGGATTATAAATTTTCTTCAAGAAGGAAATCCAGCACAGAGTGTGGCAAAGACATTGGTATTTACTAGGTAGTGCTGTCCTTTATTTGATGCATGGCATAAGATTGGAAGGACATAACAGCAGAAAAGACACATGATCACATCAGCCGTAAAGGCAGAACTCAAAATAATATGCCATGGGAAAAAATGCACAATGAATCATTTAAGCAGAAGCAGGAATTCGAACAGTGTCAAATGAGCCGAATGAAATGATTCACTCACCGAGCACATCACAGTCGAAACTGGCTTCATCCTGAACAGCTCACCAGACCATCACAGGGCCAACACAGGCACACACACACACACAACCATTCACACTACAGTGATCCTCTCTACTTCATGCTTCAATTTCTGTGGCTTCAGTGCATCGCGGGATTTTCAAAGATATTCATCGAAAAATAAGGAAAATAGGGGAAAAGTTAAGCAAAAAATGCCACAAAACAAGGCCAATTATGCAAACCCTCCCCCCAAACAAACAAAAACAAAAAACAACCCAAAACCCCAAAACAAAACTACTTACATTTTTATGAAAGGTGCGCATCTGTATGTGTGTGTATTTATATTTTAGTTACATCTTATGTGTTACTTTTGAATGTTTAATTGTTATTATAAGCATTTATAGCATTGAACATGTATTTATTGATATTATATATACATGTACGTATACGTCAGTTAGGGAGATCGATCACACTTCACGGAAATCCGCGGTCACGGGAGGGTCTCGGTTCCCATTAACCGCGGAAAGTGAGGGATCCCTGTATATTGTCATACCTAGGGATAATCTGGAATAGCCAATTAGCCTAATGTTCATGTCTTTGGACTGTGGGAGGAAACCGGAGTACCTGGAAGAAACCCATGCAAGCACGTGGAGATCATTCAAATCCCACACAGAAACAGGTTTCTTCCCACATTATAAACATGAACAATGTACACATCAGACTAATTGGTTGATCTGAGTGTGTGTGTGTGTGTGTGTGTGTGTGTGTGTGTGTGTGTGTGTGTGTAGACCTCTTCAAATTTGACTTTTTTCATCAAACATATGCAAAGTGATATTTTTCCCATTCTCCAAGGTCTAAATTAACTAAATATACCAGTCACTTTGATCTTGGACCTTGGCTATGCCTGCCCCCAGAGCCATGTAGTTTTATTGTTGACGTTTTTCAAAAACGATGCAAAATTCGGGATATTATGTCTTTGTTTTCATTGTAGCTTGCCAGAGGTTGATGCTATAGCATTAAAAGTGGTACCAAATGCAAGCCAATAAAATTTTCCATCACCATCTTGTACACATCTCCTTTCATTCTTGCTGATACTCTCCGATCGCACATCACACCGGACACTTTTCTCCAACCATTCCGCCTGCCTGCACACGCTTCTTCACCTCTTTTCCACACTCGCCATTGCTCTGGATTGTTGAGCCTAAGTACTTAAAATCCTCCACCTTCCTTATCTCTGCTCCCTGTAACATCCCCGTTCCTCCTGGGTCCTTCTCATTCACACACATGTATTCTGATTTTCTGAGGCTAACCTTCATTCCTCTCCTTTCCAGGGCATACCTCCACCTCTCTAGATTTTCCTCCACTTGTTTTCTGCTCTCACTATAGATCACAATGCCATCTGCAAACATCATAGTCCATGGAGATTCTTGTCTAACCTCGTCTGTCAGCCTGTCTATCACCATTGCAAACAAGAAGGGGCTCAGAGCTGATCCTTGATGCAGTCCCACCTCCACCTTGAATTCGTCGGTCACGCCGACAGCACACCTCACCACTGTTTTACATCTCTCATACATGTCCTGCACCACTCTAACATACTTCTCTGCCACTCTAGACTTCCTCATGCAATACCACAGTTCTTCTTTTGGCACCCTGTCATATGTTTTCTCCAGATCCACAAAGGCGCAATGCAGTTCCCTCTGACCTTCTCTGTACTTCTCTATTAACATCCTCAAAGCAAACACTGCATCTGTGGTGCTCTTTCTTGGCAGGAAACCAAACTGTTGTTCACAAATGCTGACCTCTGCCCTTAGTCTAGCTTCGACTATTCTTTCCCATAACTTCATCGTATGGCTCAACAACTTTATCCCTCTGTAGTTGCCACAACTCTGCACGTGTCCCTTGTTCTTAAAAATGAGCACCAGCACACTTCTCCTCCATTCCTCTGGCATCTGCTCACTCTCTAAGACCTTGTTGAATGTTCTTTTCAGAAAATCTACTGCTACCTCTCCTAGACACTTCCATACCTTCACAGGTATATCATCAGGACCAACTGCCTTTCCATTCTTCATTCACTTCAGTGCCCTCCTCACTTCACCCTTACTAATTTTTGCTACTTCCTGCTCCTCAACGGTCACCTCTTCTACTCTTTTTTTCCTTTCATTTTCCTCATTCATCAGCTCTTCAAAGTACTCTTTCCATCTTCCCAGCACACTTCTGTCATTTCCCTCTGTGTCCTTTATCAATATAACTTCCTGCACGTCCTTCCCATCTCTATCTGTCTGCTGTGCCAACTTGTATTGATCATTTTTTCCCTCCTTACTCTCCAACCTATCATACAAGTCATAATAAAAACAAAGACATAATATCCTGAATTTTGCAGCGTTTCTTTGAAAAACGTCAACAATAAAACTACATGGCTGTTGGGGCAGGCATAGCCAAGGTCCAAGATCAAAGTAACTGGTATATTTAGTTAATTTAGACCTTGCAGAATGGGAAAAATATCAGTTTGCATATGTTTGATGAAAAAAGTCAAATTTGAAGAAGTCTAGTGTGAGTGTGAGTTTGGGTTGCCCTGCGATAGGTGTACCCCACCTTCACCTAACTTATGGTGTGTGTGTGTGTGTGTGTGTGTGTGTGTGTGTGTGTATAAAAGCAAACAATAATTTAGCCAACAACGGTACATGATTGTGCAAGCTTCTCTGTACAGGATTAAGCAATACACTCTCATTTTATTGTGATTTCTTTGTATTTAGGCCTCCCATTCCGGTGGTCATCCATCAGAGAGCTTCCATGCTCCAGAACCAATGCCAAGAGCTCTTTCATAAAGCCATGGTTATTTTACAAACGGTGAGTACACTCAGCAGTTCTCCTCTCTCCCACGCTTTCTTTTTTTTTACAGCATGAGTGTTTGTTTCAGTGAGTTTTATGAGCTGAGTACTTTGTCACTGTGAACTGAAGATTTGTGTGTGTGCGTGTGTGTGTGTGTGTGTGTGTGTGTGTGTGTAGGACACAGATAGAGTGCGGGCTGTAGCAGAAGCAGAACACTGCATGATGTCTGTCCAAGAGATTATTGAACAGCTCAAAGTGCTTGCTCTTGATCTTTTGAACATGGGCCACCCCAATGAGAATGTGTTAATTATGTAAGATAAGCATATATACACACACACACCTCCCAATACCATACAAACACAAACATACGTTAACATAAGCCTTGTTTCTATGCATGAAAAAACTGTGCCGATTTTATTATAAAGTTTCACAACTGCAGCATCTTCCAGAAACATATGCACATTATCACATTTTCTCTTGGGATTTACTTGCAGCGCAATTTGTTGCATCTTGGCTGATTGTGAATGCTGAACACCAAGAAGTCAGAGAATTATACATATCTAGAACGATAAATGTGCAGATACTAATAAAAACTGGATCGATATCAAAGAGAAACTTTCCCAAAGCACGCGCTGTGCACATAACCTGAGGTTAGAAAACAAGCTAGCACATCTGGTGTACATCAACCAGACAGCTGTCCTGCATTGTGATCATTCTCCAGTGCTTTCACAGGGCATTGTGTAGATAATACCTGAGCTGAATAATTGTTGCCACAGGCCTCTAAATGTAATAGAGCTGCCACAATAGTGAGCTCCACACAAATACATATGTAAATTAGTCATCATATTACATGCAGTAAACATGGAAAAAATATCTAGAAATGCACTCAGAGTGCAGACCTCCACCAAGGTAGTACAATCTCATAGTTCCATAGGTTATCATGGCAGATGATGTAGAATTGTGGTGCTTCCTTATGGCCTATTCCACATTTAATTTTGAGCTCTGGATTTTTTTTTCTCTTGGTGCATTCTGGGTGATTTTTTTTTTCTCCCTCCTTGCCCTATCACGTGATCTTTCAAGTCTTTGAAAACCGTTCCAGATCTGGATCACAACCAAAATTTAATCCGGTCTTTCTTAACCCAAGAGCCACATTTGTATAAAATTTCCTGGAAATTTGCTAATTGGTTTTCTAGGTACAGGAATCCCTCACTTTCCACGGTTAATTGGGACCGAGATCCCCACACGACCATCGAAATCCACAAACTAGGATCAACCCTCCCACCCCCCGACTGTCGTATACGTACAGTGTATATGTGTATATAATATGAATAAATACATATTCAATTATATAAATGCTTATAATCACAATTAAACATTAAAAAATAACATAAGATGTAAATAAAATATAAATACACACACATATAGATGGTATTGCATGAGAAGAAGATGACACACATACATACATACACGCTCAAATGCGTGTGCACACACAGATGCAACAATGTAAGTAGTTTTGATGGGAGATTTTGGGTTGTTTTTTGTTTTGTGATTGTTTAGGTTTCCATTATATAACCAGTTCTATTATATTTGAACAGTATATTCACGAAAGGTGTAATTTACTATTTCCTGGTTAAACATTACCCCCGATCAACTGTAGGACAGTAGAAAGGGTAGGATTTGGTTCAATCTGATTATCTTCACCCTGTGACTTTGTTTTCTAGTATTTGTCGTAAATTGTAGGGGCTTACTTCCTTTACTTGCACCCCCCCGCTTGTTTGCCCATATGGTCATCACTAGAGACCTCCATTTAGGTCTCTTCATTTTCTGTAACCGCTTAATCCTAATTTGAGTTGCGGTGAGGCAGGTGCCCATCCCAGCCAACTTCGGGTGAGGGCAGAGTACACCCTGGACAGCTTGCCAGGCCATCGCAGGGCGGAAACACGCCGACGGCTTTGCAGCCTACTCTTTACGAAAGTCAGCAATGGTTCTTTTACATGCCTCTCACCATAGACAGTGAGAGACATGGCCGGCCTTTGATAACCCAGTTAGCTGCACTGGGGGGCACAGTGACAACCTTGTGGAGAGTGGGACTCGAACCCCCAACCTTTGGATCAGCGATCCAGCGCCCTATACCACTAGACCACCACTGCCTCCATTTAGGCCTGTCACGTTAATTTTTTTTGTCAGATAATATATTGTCTCAGAAAATATCACAATTAGGGCAGTGGTGGCCTAGTGGTAAAGGTGCTGGATCACTGATCCCAAGGTTTTGGGTTCAAACCCCACTCTCAACGGGTTGTCACTGTACCACCCCAGTGCAGGTAACTGGGTTATCAAAGGCCGGCCATGTCTCTCACTGTCTATGGTGTGAGGTTCATTTAAAAGAACCATTGCTGACTTTCGTAAAGAGTAGCTGCATAGCCATCAGCGTGTTTCCACCCTGTGATGGCCTGGTGAGTTGTCCTGGGTGTACTCTGCCCTCGCCCGGAGTCGGCTGGGATGGGCGCCAGCCTCTCCGCGACCCTAATTAGGATTAAGCAGTTACAGAGAATGAATGAATGAGATATCATGTTTAGTGATACTGTTGTCATAGCCAGCTATCGGTAACGTAACGTAGTTTCTTCAGTGTTGCAGCTGTCCCTATCCTTGTGTTTGAATTTTGGCCATATTGGTGAGAAAAGCGTCTACGTTTGTTTCAGTTCTCCAGATCATCTCTTTTCATATACCATCAAAATAATTTGTTTTTATTTATTTATTTATTTAATCTCCAATTTAAATCTAAGTGCCTGTGTTTAAGACTGGTGATGTAGGCACTACTGGAAACCCACTTGCCACCTCTGCATACTGAATCATCCTAACGACTGGATCACCAGGGATTTAGCAGAGCTGTGAAACGCATGCAGGGAATTTTAAAGCGTGCTGATCACCTACACTTGAAACTCGAGCATCTGGGAAACCTGATTCCGAAACCACAATATGAGAAACCTTCCTTGTGTAGTACGAACAAACAAAACCGAAGTCACATGTGGCTTTTTGAAAGAGGTGTTCTAAAAGCTCTATCTGCTTTTATGGCAATGTTTTTTTTTTGTTGTTGTTGTTGTTTTTTTAAATAATTCGAATAGATTTCTCCAAAAATATTTGCTCATTCAAGAGGGTTGTAATAAATTGACCTTATGCTTAAGTAGTTATAGTTTGCTGATTTTTTTTGATTGTATGGTTTGATGGTGTAATCTTGTACCCAGGGTGGACGAATGCACAGAGCAGCTAAGAGCAATCCACATGGCTCTAACTGGCTCTGTGCAGAGGAAGAGCCGAGGCAGCAGAGGTAGCATGGGCTGGGACGAGGCAGATAGAAACTTCCAGGATGCCATTTCCTGGATTGGTCAACAGAAGGTAAAGTCAAGTGAATAGTCATTCATTGTCAGCTTACTTTTGTGTTCAGTCAAGGAAGAGTACACGAGGCATAGGGAGAGAGGCACGAAGAAAACAAATACCCCCCCACCCAATTCTCAGTGGGTCATATCTTAACTACAAAGCAACATTCCTCAGAGAATAAATGAAAAGATCCTCCACCCACACAATAAAGAGGGGTCTGTATTCAAGCCCATGCAGGCACATTACTCCAACCTGACTGTAAATTCTTCCTTTCATCCAAAGGCTTTTCTCATTCAACAGAGCAGTAACTGCTGCTTAGTGAGAGTGTACCCAGAGCTGGAAAAGGGGAGAGACAATATACAAATAATACAGACACCCCTCTACTGTATCCATCCAAACCTCAGTGTTGGTAACTCCATCCAGAAGTTCATATGAAACTGTTTGGGTGTTAATTTCCCCCCTTTTTTCATAATAAAAGAAGGAACTGGGTCATTTGCATTACGGAGAGACAAGCGAATGAATCAGGGAAGGCGCTTTTCTTTAGGCACATGCAATAAATTTTTTACCCCTCCCTCCTGTCAAAGAGAATTACTGCCCTGTCACATGTGCCAGTTGATCTCGTCCCAAGATTAAGGTTTTACATCCGGCTTTTACAAGAAGACTTTAATTTTTCAAAACATTTCGATGAGTATTTGAGTCGATCTAGCACAATTTATACATATAAAATGGTCGAAGGTGGTGTCATCTGCTTGTTCTATCTTAGATCAAACATTTACATTGATAATAAAAACAGTGAGGTGTACAGTAATTATATAATTGAACATTGGCATGGCATGAAATATGGGTTACATGACGAGTCATGATGATAAAAGCAAATAAAACAGTGGTGTGTGAAACATCTGGATATAAAATGGGCTTATATATGCTGTGTGTGAGTGCGTGTGTGAGTGCGTGTGTGAGTGTGTGCGCGTGTGTGTGCGCGTGTGTGTGCGCGTGTACACTTAGAGTATAGGGTGTAGAGATTTACAGCATGTCCTTATGCTTGCATGGGTTTACTCCAGGTACTCCAGTTTCTTCCTCTGGTTCAAAGACATGCACATTAGAACACAGTACTCGGCTAAATTTCCCCTAGATATGGTGCGAGTGTGAATGGTTGTGTGTGTTGCTCTATCATGGCGAAGTATTGCCCAGTATTGGCTGAGATAGGTGTGTTTGTGTGTGTATATTTCGATATATGTATATATGTATGTATGTACAGTAGGCCCTTGACTGTTCGCGGTTTTGCACTCATGGTTTGCATATTTACATACTGCCAAGCAACTGACACATCATTCAATTTCAGCCAATGGCTGTCCTCCTTCCTGCTGATTGGTTGAGATGATGTAACACCCCTTTTTCCTCATTCGCGCACAATTTGTCAATGAGCCTTTTTTTTCAGTGTATTTTAATTACCAGTTAAGCTCTATGATGCCACTCAAACGCTGTGCATCTTTTCTGGCTAAGCGATAGAAAAGATAATGATGTTGGATGTATCTTCTGAAGAAATAAGACTTTCTCCTGAAGAAACAACAGTTTCCGCTGAAGTGCCTGAAGAGGAATAGTCATCTGAACTGTTGTAAAGCTGTTGTATTAAAGTCTTTTTCATTTATTATTCCAGTACAGTGCCTAAGTTAATGTTTAGAATGTTTGTGTGTCTGCTTTCTCCTGCTCTGGCTGAGGGGTGTGGCTGAGCTGCTTGGACTGAATTCATACATGAGTTCATACTTGAATTAAGTAATCTCATTTACTCTCTATAAACACAAACCGCACGCTCACCTCAATTAAAGCGCACTTCTCAAGTCCTTCCCCTTTGAATGTGAAGCGTTTGTTGCAGGTGACACACGGAGCTTGTGAGACGAAGCTCGGCTTATCCAGACTTTTCAAGTGTGCAAGTGCGTTGCACCCCGTTCATAGATTTTCGCGAAGTAGCATCGACCCCCCCTGACTGACATATACGTACATGTATATAATATAAATACATATTCAAATAAACAATTAAACATTCAAAAAGAATTCATAAGATGTCAATAAAATATAAATACACCCACAGATGCGTGCGTGCACATACAGATGTGCACCTCACATGAAAAGGTTTTGTTGGGAGGGTTTTGAGTTGTTGTTTTTGTTTGTTTGGGTTTTTTTTGCATAATTGGCCTTGTTTTGTGACACTTTCCTTAACTTAATTCCTTTTTTTTCTTTTTTAATTTTCGGTGAATACTTTTGAAAAACCTATGATGCACTGAAGCTGCAGTAACTGAAGCACGAAGTGGCAAGGAATCACACACACACACACACACACATATATATTATATATATATATATATATATATATATATATATATATATATATATATATATATATATATACACATATACACACATCTAAGAATGAGCGCATGAATACGCACTTGTTACTTGTGCACTTGTTATTTATACTTAAAAAGGAACTATTTTCAAAGCCTAATAAATTAAAATTCAAATGTATTAAAGTATATTAATATTGTTTAATTAATATCAAATTATGAGCATGTAATTAAGCAGATTTTTTTTACTTTAACAAATTACACGCATACAGTTTATCTCTAAAAAGGATGTTTTTTATTTCTTGATGCTTTCTGACACACTTCACATTTTTTTTAAGCGCCTGATAGAGACGTTGCCATGGGGAGACGAGCCTCATGTCATAGAGCAGCAGATAATGAATCACAACAAGTTTCACAACTCTATCAAGAGAAGTGTGGAAGTGGAACGAGCTCAAGCGGAATTAGTAAGTTTATCAAACACGCTAAGCATGCACACTTGCACACAAACATTCTATGTTAGCTATACTGGTAGCCATTTTGTTTTTCCTCAGATTCTTGAATGCTTTCTTTAGTTTTACTGGATTATATTCCTGCAAAAGAACACTATTCTGAGTTTGTCACTGTACTTGTACTAGGAATTCTACTGAGTATCTGAATGCAATTAATTTTTGACTAAAAGTTTACCATTCAAATGATATTGAATATTAACTTGTTGCTTTGTGACATCACATTTCAGGAGGAGTATCTTCTGAGCAAATCTTCTCGATCTTATTTTCTCTCTAATGTCGATACAGATCTGTAAATTATGCTAGCGTATTGCGCTCACAAAGATGCTTTTAAGCTTTTAACAGTATGTTTTTACATTGATAAGGTGTACTGACTTATCATGAGGTGTTGTGGGGCGCATGGTGTAATGATAGTGTTAAGCTATTAATTGAGAGATAGTGGCTGCTATTAGATCCCCAAAGTATTAAGACCCCTGGACAAGGTCTGAACCACGAGTGTGTACCAAACAATACACAGTGGTACGTCAAGTTATGAGCGTTCCTTATAACGGATTTTCCATGATACGAGCTTCAATCCCACCAAAAATCTGCCCCATCCAACAAGCAAATTTTTTACTTACGAGCTCTGCTGGGAAAATGGCCGATTAGCCTTGTACTCTTCCGAGTGTATTTTTATTTAAAATTATTTTCTGTGATGCCCCCTATAGGACGAGAAAAAAAAAACATTTTATGCCCGCCCCAAACACGGCTATAAATAGTGTTTACTGCACTTCAAATCATTTGCTCGGTGCTTTTCCCCTACACCATAGGGAACACAGTGAGCGCACCACTGCCACCTGGTGTAGAGGATGCGCAATCACACTTTGACTGGTCCAGTATGCTAAAAAAGCGTGTTTCCTTTTGGTATTGCATGAGGAAGTCTGGAGTGGCAGATGAGTATGTAAGAGTGGGGCAGGACGTGTATGAGAGATGTAAGACAGTGGTGAGGTGTGCTGTCGGTGTGACAGAAGAGTTCAAGGTGGAGGTGGGACTGCATCAAGGGTCAGCTCTGAGCCCTTTCTTGTTTGCTATGGTGATGGACAGGCTGACAGATGAAGTTAGACAAGATTCCTCATGGACTATGATGTTTGCAGATGACATTGTGATCTGTAGTGAGAGCAGCAAACAAGTGCAGGAAAATCTAGAGAGGTGGAGGTATGCCCTGGAAAGGAGAGGAATGAAGGTTAGCCTCAGTAAGACAGAATACACGTGTGTGAATGAGAAGGACCCAAGAGGAACGGTGAGGTTACAGGGAGCAGAGATAAGGAAAGGTGGAGGATTTTAAGTACTTAGGCTCAACAATCCAGAGCGAGAGTGTGGAAGAGAGGTGAAGAAGCGTGTGCAGGCAGGTTGGAATGGTTGGAGAAGTGTCCGGTGTGATGTGTGATAGTTGAGTATCGGCAAGAATGAAAGGAAAGATGGTGATGAGGCCAGTGATGTTGTATGGTTTAGAAACAGTGGCCCTGGGGAAAAGACAGGAGGCAGAGCTGGAGGTAGCAGAGATGAACATGTTGAGGTTGTCCTTGGGAGTAACGAGGATGGCGGTACGGTGGCGTAGTGGTTAGCACAGCCACCTCACAGCAAGAAGGCCTGGGTTTGATTCCCAGCCGGGGTGTTTCTGTATGGAGTTTGCATGTTCTCCTCGTGCTTGTGTGGGTTTCCCCCCACGGTCCAAAAACATGCACAATAGGTTAATTGGCCGTTCTAAATTGTCCATAGGTTCGGATTGTGCAGAAGGCAATGGCAAAATCACTGCACTATCCTTGCCAAGAAAACCTCCATGAAGATGAGCACAGAGCATGGTGGTGTAATGGTTAGCTTCCTGGCCTATCAATGCAAGGGCCTGGGTTCGAATGTTCCAGGTGGAGACACCAAAAAATTTGTGACCTGGGCACTTAATCCACATTGCACTCAGTCCACTCAGCTGTTAAATGGGTACCTGAATAACAGGATGTATGGACCTATATAGACATGCTTAGCCGCAGCCTTGAAGTACATTCCTGCAGGGTAATAAGCTGGATACAAGGTACATAAGCTGGACACAAGGTACATAAATTGTCATAGTATCAGGAATGAGTACATCAGAGGGACAGCACATGTAAGAGGTTTTGGAGACAAAGTCAGAGAGGCTAGATTGAGATGGTTTGGACATGTACAGAGGAGGGATAGTGACTATATTGGTAGTAGGATGCTAAGGTTGGAACTACCAGGCAGAAGGCCTAGAGGAAGACCACAGAGAAGATTCATGAATGTGGTAAAGGAGGACGTGAAGGTAGTTGGTGTAAGAGAAGAAGATGCAGAGGATAGGGTGAGATGGAGACAGATGATTCGCTGTGGCGACCCCTGAAGGGAACAGCCGATAGGAAAAGAAAAAGAAGTTCCCCAGGGTCATACGTGCCAATTAGCCTTATTATTAATGTTACTGTACATGTGTTATTATTGTGAAATGTTTATTGTTATATGGTTATCTTAAATATATTGAGTCAAACATACATGTTTGTGTCAGGTTATATGAGTTCGGGAGGGGCTTGGAACGGATTAATTGGTTTTCTCTCGTTTCCGATGGGAATTTTTGTTTCATCCAACAAACATTTCGACTTACGAGCTTGCCCTTGGAACGGATTGATTTTTTAATTTGTGGTACCACTGTAAATAGGCACCAGTTAAAATACTGGGCAGGTAAACTAGCATTCCAGCTGTGAGGAGTTGAACGTCTAGTTGCTTCACCATGCAGAAATCGGTATTAACTCCGGCTGTGATGAGCCACTGAGCCCAGGTGTTTAAGAAGCCTGACAGGCTCGCTTTGCTGACTTACAAACTTATCTTGTTATAAATGTATAAATCACTGTACAAACATTTCACATTGTAACGAGATCATTTATATCGTTATGCTAACATGAAAGCCCATTGTTTGAATGAGGAAATGGTGTGAGGGAACAAATAAACTGAGGAGTATGATTCTGTAAAACCGAATAGTTTTGAAGTACTGAGGAGGTGTCTATTTACTTTCACTTTAAACTTGAGCCAAAACCTGTGCTTTTCAGCTGTTTTATTCATGATCTCACACTGAGCTATGAGAATCACTTAATCACACAGAAACGCAACACAGATTTCGCTTCCTCTCTCCGGATAGCGGCATTTCCCGCAAGCACACAAGAGATACACATACATGAACGCAAAAGAACAAGAAAGCGAAAGTTTCTTTCTTGGACATGATGCATATTAAAGATAAATGTCATAATGCTGGAAAAAGTTATTGTTCTATCTGCAAAAGCACTTATTCAGCCTACTACGTTATAACGTGACACTGATCACAATAAAATCTGTTTTTCTTTCCCCATGGTAACGGCAGTACTGTACAGGGAGTCCTCGGTTTACGACACCGATCCGTTTTTAAGACGCGATGTAACCCGAATTTCGGTGTAAGTCGGAACATAATATAAAATATACTGAAAAGTTCTGTACGTACAGTGCTATAATAAATGTAACAGTTCATGACATAAAAAAGTATTTAAAAAAAGATAAAACAATTCCTTACCACAAGAATGAAAGACAGTAAGGGAGGGAGAGACGGGCTTATTGTGCTGGAGAAGCTGGCGCAGGTGAGCCTGGAGTAGTAGATGCAGCTGAGGTAGAGGGTGCAGGATCTGTTGCAGGCCTCTCTCTACCTTCTTAAAATACTGCTCCAGGTTCGACTGGACAGAGAGCAACCTCTTCTCATCCAAGATCTCCTTGTAGCATTGCATCAAATCCATGATGCCTCTGGAAACCCTAGTGAACCTTTCCAAGCTGGGATCCTGAGCCTCGAAAGTTGCCAACGCTTGCTGCATCTCGCGTGCCCGAAACTAGTTTGCGTTTGTTTACGTAACCGCGTAAGACATAATGACCCGTAATATTACAGTACCGAGACTGAGCGAAGGGAAGCGACGCTGTCTTCCTCGTCCCACAACCACAACACAGCGTATTCTTCCGCCCGAAACTAGTTCGTATTCGTTTATGTAACCATGAAAGACGTAATGACGTGTAATATTATTTTTTATATTTTTATGGGGGCGCGTTTGGAACCATGAAACGGTGTAAGTCGGGACCGGTGTAAACCGAGGACTCCCTGTATTCTCTGATAGTGTAGTGTGTGTGTATATACACAGTGTTTTAGGCTATATTCTCACAAAACGCTTGTAAAAGAAAAGTCTTTTCCCTTTTACAGAAAGAGAGAGGAGACAGGGCCAGCTTGCATTTGCTGGATCAGGAGTGGGATAGCCTACAGGTAAGATCTGAACTTTTGCATTCTTTAGTTGCATCAACTCAGATTTGAGGTCACACAGTGTAGTGAAAATGTATTTGCTGATTTCCCTGTTTTTTGCAACGACAAATGGTTTCAGATCCTCATGGACAGCTTGTAAATTGTGATTCTTTTCCTTTCTTGAAGTTATGCAACACTTGAAGTATATTACCCTTGTAAACTTTTACCTGCCCTTCTAAGCTAGCTGTTTTACCTTCAGCAGCATTTGATCAGGCCACTCCAAGTCCTTCATTTTATTTATTTTAAGTAATCAAAGCTGTTGCTTTGGTTTGTTGTCTTATCACATAACCTGAGATTCAAACTAAAGACTGACGACCTGTTAGAATTCAGATTTAATGGTTCTATCTATTATTACATGGTAAAAGTCAAGCATCCCCACATCACAGTACCACCACCAGGTTTGACAGTTAGTATGATGTACTTGTTATGAAATTTTCTGTTTACTTCATAACAGATGTTGTGGGATGTAAGTTTTTAAATACAGTGGTACCTCACTTTACAAAAGTCTCACCAAACAAAAAATGCCAGTTATAAATCACATTTTCCTAAAATTTTTGTCTCGGGATACGAAACAAGTTCACGTTACGAAAGCACCATCTTAAAAATTCAAACGCGCCATTCAAACAATGCACGAGCTGCTCTCCCATCAATGACATTCAAACATCCCGCCCCACTGGCGTCCCATTGGCTAGGAGGAATGAGCCAGCTACCTCCCATTGGCTATCTCCCAACATCCCACTCCGCTGGCCTCCCATTGGCTAGGAGGGATGACTCAGCTCCCTCCCATTGGCTATTATGGAGCTGAATCTACCATGATGCTTTTCGTGTAAAGGACAGAGTTACTGTTGTTTCATGCTTTATTTCTTGACTCAGGCTTTTAACCTTCCATAAACATTTGTAAGATTATAACTCTGCTAAGAAGAAATAATAGTCAACACACGCGCGTGCACACACATGCATGTGTGATTTCCAGTGCAAGTGAATAGAACAAACAAGCTCGAATGATATCGCAAAGGAATATGGCCAAACCCGTCTACCATCGGTACGATATTGAAGCAGAAGGAAGGAGGTCTTAAAAGTTATGCTTTTATCATTTTTAATGGGTTTAGGGGGTAGTATTGGGAGCCTTGGAACAAATCACGTGTTTTACATGTAAAATGCGGTTCAATTTACGAAAAATGCAGGTTACGAAAAAGGCGCTGGAACAGATTAATTTCGTAAAGTGAGGCACCACTATAGTTCTATTTTTACATAGTTATTTACAACATTAACCCAAAAATTTGATCATCAAGATGGTCTTGGCAAACACAAGAGGAGCCTTTGTAGTCTTTTTGATTTTCAAATTGCAAATCTCCCATGGACACTATTTACCCCTTCCAGTCTCTGGAATCATGAACGCTGACCTTAAGATGAGTGAGATCTTTAGTTTCATGTGTGTCTGTTTCTTTCATGACTTCTTGGATGAGTCATCATGTGCCCTTGGAAGAATTTTAATAGGCTGATAACTTCTTTGAAGATTAACCATTATTTCATGTTTTTATATATTTTTGGAGATAATGGTTCTCCGAGTAGTTCATTGACGTCCTCCGTTTCTTTGCATTCATTTCATTTATTATTATTATTATCACGACATGGTGTGCTGCTTGTTGAGAATTATAAGTCTACTTTACATTGTTGAAATGTTCTGTTAAGATAACAGGACTGGTGGCAGTTGAGCCTGGATGTGTCTTAGTCTAATTGATAATTTCAAATAACCACCAACAAAAAAAAACAATACTCTAGATCAGGTGTGTCCAATCCTGTTCTTGGTGAGCTACCTTAGAGAAGACGTTCACTTCATCCTACTTCAGACCAATCATCTAATCAAGACTTAAGACTCGGAAAGGAAGACTTGATGGATCATTGGATTTGTCAGGTGGGCCACATTAGGTTTGGAGTTAAAATCTTTACAAAGATGGATCACAGTGGAACAGGATTGGGCGTCCCTGTCTTAGACTAGCCTTTACAACTGATCAATGAAATGCAACTGGACCAACTATCACAGGCTGAGGCTGATTCCCTTCATGAATGTTGTTCATATGGTGGTCAAAATAATATGGAGGAGGGAAACAACCAGCAAAACAATGTCCAGCGACACCAGCTGTACAACACTAACAGGAAATGTACCTTCCTCCCACCCCCCTTCCTACACACACAGGCACAGCAACAATAGACAATGTTTCCTCCGCCTTTAAATTTCATGCTTAATCATACACAAACACATTCACATGCAAAATGAACACCTCTATCCACACAATGTTTTGTTATACAATATATATGAAAAATAAATTATTAAAGGGAATTGGTTGCCTTAATTTTGCACGAGCACCGAACACACCAACCATGACTGAGTCAACTGCAGCATGTATTTCCCAAAGTAAGATACGTGTGTGGACGTCCCTCGGTCTGGCAGAAATCGTACATTGCACATGCGTGGTGACTCAAGTTTGAAAGGGATGCAGTCTGTGATTTTTACGGGATCTTCAGAAGTCCGCTTCAGTACTTCGGTCTGGTGAGAGTTTGCTGTGGTCAGCTAAGGCATGGCTTGATGTATTCAGCACTTGTGCAAGGTTAAGACAAACAATTTCTTTTAATAAAAATAAAGGGGAGAAAAACATTTGCTGTAATCATTAACCTTATTTTATGGATCATTTGAATTCTTGATTCTGATTGGTTAATTACAGTTCATCCCACCAAAAATCTGCCCCATGCAATGAGCAAATTTTGAACTTACGAGCTCTGCAAGGGTAATGGCTTTTCCGGGCCGATTAGCCTTGTATTCTTCCTCGTGTATTCCTCCACGTTCCGAGAGCGCCTTGTGCAGTGCTTATCAATTATTTTCTGTGATGCCCCCTATAGGAAAAAATAAATAAATAAATTTTACCCACCCACCCCAAACGCCCCGAGTGCGACTATAGTGTTTACTGCGCTTCATATTATTTGCTCTGTGCTTTTTTCCAACACCATAGGAAACCCAGTAAGAGTGCCACTGCCACCTGGTGTACAAGATGTGCAATCACATTTAAGGCTGGTGCAGTATGTAAAAAAAGCATGTTCCCCAGGGCCATACGCGCCAATTAGCCTCGTTATAACAGTGGAAAAAAATCCAAAAACATAATTAATTAAATAAATAACAAGTACAAAAAATTAGTTGTGTAAGTTAATGTTAAGTGCTATTCTTAAGCTCAGATGCACTTACTGCATTGTTTATTGGCTTATTGTTTTGTCTTGTTAATTACAGTATTATTAATCTTACGGTACATGTGTTATTATTGTGAAATGTTTGTTTCATATTTATCTTAAATATATTACCTCAAAAACACATGTTTGTTCCAGATTATATGAGTTTGGGAGGGGGTTGGAACGGATTAATTGGTTTTCTATTGTTTCCGATGCGAATTTTTGTTTCATCTTACGAACGTTTCGACTTACGAGCTAATAATTTCGTAAGTCGAGGTACCACTGTACAACAGTACTTTGCTATGGAGCATGTCATTATCAGAAGCAATAAAATCATCGATTAAATAATTTTGAAGTCATGATTTGGGTCAAAGGTACCGATAGCAGACAGCACTCGGGTCATTATCACAAAATAAATGTCTTCAGAATGATTAAAAATCCCGCTGGTGCACAGGGTCTCACTCACTCCGCCGAGGAATTATTTCACGATTAAGTCAAACTCAGTTTGTCATCTCTTACATATTTCATAGAATAAATCTGTAACCAGAAGAGATTTAAACTGGAACATGCAATGTAATAGTATAGTCCCCATGATGCCTTGCTAGGAAGTAAGTTTTTCACATATTTGCAGAAACTGTCGTTTGAACGCACTGCTCAGTTACATGAGCTTCAGACCATCATCGACGAGATCACTCGCGAGATCATGTGGGTCAATGATAGAGAAGAGGAGGAACTGATGTTTGACTGGGGCAACAAAAACATTGATGTCTACATCCCCAAGAAGCAGGAGAGCTACTCGGTAACCCGGCACGGCCATGCATCTATTTATACTTCGGTATGCAGTGTGTTAAAGAATAACCACTCTACCTTGATCCCTTTTTTGGATTAGATGCTAATGAGTGATTTGGAGGAAAAGGAGAAATATTTGAATAAACTGAAAATGAAAGTTGACGGTTTACTAGCATGCAACCATCCTGCATCAGACAAAATTGAGGTAAGTTATTCTGTATTCTTTTATTCATTCGTGAAGGTATGTATCCATCCATCTATCCCAGTGCTTCTCAATTATTTTCTGTGGCGCCCCCTCTAGGAAGAAAAAAGTTTTTCCTGCCCCCCCCCCACACACACCACCCCACAAGCGACTATAAATAGTATTATTTGTCTATAAAATTGTTATTAGTACACCGCTGCATAACATTGCATCTTTATTAACATTTAAAATGAAAAAGAAAGAAATATGGTTCAACTTGCAATAAAGAAAAGCTTCATGAACATTGTTTTTTAATCTGTAATAGAAAAGATTTAAAGTGCACCAATGTGCCTGAAATTAAACAAATACATCCTTATTTAAACTCATTCAACTTATTAATGTCTTAATATCTCCATCTCTCTCCACCTTTCTCTTCGTTCCTGTTAGAAATTTTTCCGTGTCGTTTCTTGATGGGTTGTTTACTGAACTTCATATCATTTGCTTGTGCGAAAAACCACTACACCAGGGGTGCTCAATCCTGCTCCTGGAGATCTACCTTCCACATGACTTTATCTCCAACCCTAATGTGGCCCATGTGACATGCAAGATCCAGTCAGGTCTTGATTAGATGATTGGATGGTTAGGTGGTCATGATTAGGGTTGGAGTGAATGTCTTCTGGAAGGTAGATCTCCAGGAGCAGGATTGAGCACCCCTGCACTACACCATAGCGCAACAATGAAAGCGCCACTGCTAACTAGTGGAGTGGGGGTACAATTACACTTAATTCTCTTACACTATTCCAGAAAAGCATGTTGTCCAGGGTCATTACCCCCCTCCTGCACGCCACACTATTTCTCTATCCATAAATGCATGCGTGCATGTCTTCACTCACTATTCATCCCTTTTTTATTCTCTCAGGCTTATATGGAGACTCTTCAGACACAGTGGAGCTGGCTTCTCCAGATCACCAAATGCATTCATGTACATCTAAAAGAGAACGCAGCTTACAGTCAGGTAAAACACGGTCTCCTTTTGTACCAGGAACGTAACCAATTAAAGCTGGGATTGGTAAACTGGAATGCGAGCAAAATTTGTAAGGTAGCATCTCTACAGGGCTCTCTTTGGATAAACCCTCCCATGCTCTCAGGTCCTTCCAAAGCCACGCCCCTCTCCACATGGTTGCGTGTTTGTGTGTGTGTGGTACAGTCAGTCATGCACTAGCACAAGACGCTGAGCATTTGACTGGATATTTCTCAGTGGCCCACAAGACAGTGATTGGTCAATGATTTTACAGGATTTGAGCAGCCACAGTTGACATTTTTTCGGACATATTTTAGATCCCATAACGTTGATGTGTTAAGACCATTTCAACCAATATACTAGTTTGTGTGTGGTCAGAGAAAGTGTGTGAATAAAAGAAGTCGATGCGCTCTACTCGGTGTGAGTGATATTTTGTAGAGGTTTCAAAAACAACACCATTAAAAACATGTGTATGAATATGTATATTTTATATGTAATAAATACTGTAGAGGGTGGAACGGCAGGGTGGCATAGTGGTTGTACTTCTGCTACACAGCCAGAAGGTCCTGGGTTCCATTCCTGGGTGACAGGCATGTCCATTCAGTGCTTGCGTGGGTCTCCTCCCACAGTGCAAATATATGCAGATTAGGCTAATCAGCTGTTCCAATTTACCCCTTGAGTTTTACCCAAAGAGTTGTTGTGAATGGGTGTTTGTGTGTTGCCCTGGTCTGGTGAGATAGTCAGCGGTTCAGGTTCACCATGCAGTATGGGCACTAAAATAAGTACTATTGTTTATTTTTATGATACACGTGCTCGTCTTACCATATATTCTACCTCCAAATTATGAGAAAAATATTCTCCTGTTTGAAGGATTCATGATCCTGTGGTTTAACCTTGAAGGTTACTCAAGGTCAAACGTACTCTAGTCTCATTTGAAGGTTTGCTTCTACATATGTTTATTAATGTTTCATAGTAATGATGTCTCTTTGCATTCGTCCTGATCTTATAAGTGCTCAGAATCCTGTGAGCTTGATGTTTTACCTTCTGGGGTCACTCAACACCAAAGAGGATGCCGTTCGCAAACATGTCTGTTTTCCTATTTGTCCCTCCAAAACTTTGTGACCTTGCTCTGACCTTGACATTCCAAAGTCAAATTATCTCTGTGACTCAAGCAGAGTAGTGTCCCCACAAAGTTTGGTGAAAATCCTTGTATGGGTGTGGTAAGGATTTTGTTCGCAGACAAATAACCAGTGATTACAAAACCTCATTACCAGACAGTTATAAGTAACAAATGCTGGGGGGTTTTTTTGGGCAGAATGCTCCCAGACATGTTTGTTATTGGGGGAAACTTTGTTGATTAAAATCCACTGCTGTCTGGAAAGAAAAACACAGGATATACCCTCTCTCTCTCTCTTTCTCTCTCTCACACTCACTCATTTGCCAAAGTGCTCAATTTTACTAGGGTCGCACTGAGCCTATTTCAGTCGGCACAGGGTGAAGGCAGGATGCACTCTAAACAGCTCATCAAACCATCACAGGGCAACAAACTTACAACCAGTCATACTCACCTAAAGACAGTATGGACAGCCAGTTAGCTTAATGTGCATGGCTTTGGACTGTGGGAGGAAACTGGAGTACCCGGAGGAAACCCATGCAAGCACGGGGAGAGCATGCACAAAGAAACTTCACACAGAAACTCCATTTCCAAACCTGGGACTCGAATCCAGGACCTCTTTGATTCTTCCTCTTTGATTCAGGCATGCAAACCTCTGTGCCACCCTGCTGCCCCAGTATCACATATCACCACATATCAGTTCAGTGACCAACACCCCACATTCCTTCAGTTTTTCACAGAAGCAAATGAAGCCTATAGAAAACTTCAGCAGCAGCATGAGGTCATCCGCAAGAAATTCAACTGTGATAAAATGACGCCCCTCCCCAAATTACAAGAACTGCTGAAAAGCCTGGAGGTAACAATCACACGTGCAAACTCCTACAATTTTACCTTCGAAAACCAGTGAGATATTGGATATTGTTGTAATTCTGTGTCATTAGAAAGAGCAGGAGTATCTGATAGACCACAAGCAAGAGGTACAGAAACTGGTCAATAAATCCAAGAACATTGTGAGATTAAAACCAAGAAACCCAGAGGAAAAGAGCAACAGCCCCATTAAAGTCCAGGCACTGTGTGATTTCAGACAAGATCAAGTAATATGCCGAAACACACCCAATCCTGCACATGTACCGTATAATCCTGTGTATTGTCTCCTGAACTCACATCCTTTGTTTCTAAACAGAAAGTAATCTGTAAGGATGACGTGGCCATTCTAAAGGATAACTCGGAGCGCAGCAAGTGGCTAGTTACTGGCCCCGGAGGTCTGGATATGGAGGTACCTTCTGTCTGTCTGTTAGTTCCACCCCCGAACCCGCTCTCCATCAACCTCGCTAGCAAGTACGTCACACAAATACATATATGAATATGTGTTTGATTTTGTTGTCACGTGTGGCGTGAGACCCAAATCCCACAGTCCTGTAACTTCGCATGTGATACGAGTGTACGGATCATGTGTTGCAGGAATGAACAGTATTACGAAGCCCTTCAGTCAGTGTGGAACCAACTCTTCATCAATATAAAGAGCCTCATCTCCTGGCAGTACTGCCTGCATGACATCAGCCTCATCAACTCCTTCACCATCTCCATGGTAACTTTCTAGTTACATAACTATTAATATGGCTACCTTGTAATATCAATAACACGAGAACATACATGAAGTGTAACTGTTTCGGTTGTAGCTTAATGTTGCATTAGACCTCCAAGTTCAGGATTTGTGTTCTGGTTGCAGTTTCAAAGCTGTGACAGTGCGACTGAGTTTATGTAAATGTAAGTTCATGGTAATAATAACAGTATACTGATATTAAACTAACAAATCATATACTGTACTAACTAGTGAATATATATATTTGTGTTACTGTATGGTAACACAGTAAATTTTTTTTTTTGGTCTATAGAGAAAATCTTTTCTAAATTCAGAATGACATTAGCATTGTCTGCTATTTCACGTCATAAAGCTGCTAGCTAAAGAAGGATGTGACAGCTAGTTATTTATCCTTATCAACAGGAAATTTTTAGAGATTGTTGCTAATAACCCATCAGAATGTTATACTTCAGGAGTATGCATCAAAGGTGAGGTGAATGTCCCCGAGATGGAAAGTCCCTAAGTCTGAGGCAAATAATTGTATTAGAATATACATAGTATGTGGGAATAAAACTTACATAAAGATTTTTATTTTTCGTTTGTTTGGGGTTTTTTTTTAATACATATTTTAACCATGACTGATGAAAATGTTGAGGTTCTCTTTGGGAGTAACGAGGATGGATAGGATCAGAAATGAGTACATCAGAGGGACAGCACATGTTAGATGTTTTGGCGACAAAGTCAGAGAGGCTAGATTGAGATGGTTTGGACATGTACAGAGGAGGGATAGTGAGTACATTGGTAGTCGGTTGCTGAGGTTGGAACTACCAGGCAGAAGGCCCAGAGGAAGGCCAAAGAGAAGATTTATGGATGTGGTGAAGGCGGACATGAAGGTCGTTGGAGTAAGAGTAGAAGATGCAGAGGATAGGGAGAGATGAAGGCAGATCATTTGCTGTGGCGACCCCTGAAGGGAACAGCCGAAAGAAAAAGAAGAAGATTTTAACCATGACTGAGTTAGGTGAGCTCCATGCAGTCCAGGCAGAGCTACACAATGTGTAGCTAAGAGCATCTTTTATATAAACGAATTTAGAATTTTAGTATATACTACACAGAACACGAGAAATGAACTAAAACAAGATTATTCTGGGTTTTTCTTCCTGTTTTAAAGTGTGATAAGTTGTCATGCCTTATCCA
This sequence comes from Plotosus lineatus, assembly GCA_024760905.1. Taxonomy (NCBI): domain Eukaryota; kingdom Metazoa; phylum Chordata; class Actinopteri; order Siluriformes; family Plotosidae; genus Plotosus; species Plotosus lineatus. The sequence continues at coordinate 18,430,254 of CM045731.1, forward strand.
TGTTACCATGACAAACTATGAGTGTCCATTTTGCTTCAAGTAATTATCCACTTTGGATAATGTCTATTCAAAACCAGATAGCAAACCGATCAGATTGTACTGTTCTTTTGTAGTATATCCTAATGATCACTTATTTACAGTACAGTGGTACCTTGGCTCTCGAACTTAATCCGTTGCAGAAGGCTATTCAAATTCCGATTTGTTCGAATTCCAAATCCACTTTTCCCATTACAAATAATCTAAACGGTTTTAATCCGTTCCAAGACGCTAGAAAACTACTTTTTTTAAACATAATGTTATTTCATAATGTCGTTTATATATCAAATAGTATATTAAATGTGAAACAACAGGACAAACACAAAATTCTAAATAGATTCATTTATTTTGTGTCTTTTTTGTTTATTTTCGAATCAGCTTCGACTTGCTTTAAAGTGGAACCCTTCAGGATTCGAGCTCGGGTCTTTTTTCACCAAATTATCATAGATTTCACAAGCTTTGCAGCAGATCACATCCTCGCTAACACTATCTCCTGTTAACTGCGGCTCGTTTATGTATAGGAGCAGGAATTTTTCCAGCTCCTCCAGCACTTGCGGTCTTTGTTTGCTGATAACCGTCGAGCCTTTCGCCACATCACTGACTTTAACACTTTGTTTATTCTTCAGGATCACGCATATCGTTGATTTAGCTGTGCCATATTCCTTAGCAAGATCAGTAAGACGCACGCCTGATTCATGCTTAGCTGTCAGCTCTTTCTTAAACGCGACAGTTCCACACAACTGACCTTTTCTCAGTAGCTTTCTTTGGAGACATGTTTATTAGCTAATCCAATCGAGTAAACAAAAAAAAAACACGGTATACTGTGCTTTGTAGAACAGGAGCAAGCACATCCACACACAGTGGTCGAGTAGCGTCAAAAGAGACGGATTTCCAGAAGTCGTGCACTTTTCTTCACTCTCGGTCTCGTTTTTTCTCACGCATTTTTTGAGTTCGACTTCTGAATTTTGTTCAACCTCCAAAGCGTTCGAGAACCGAGGTACCACTGTATTTACAAATTACAGCTAGTTGTTCTTATATAATGATGAATTTAAGAGTTCTCCCAGGTCATCATAAACAGAAGCTGTGCATCTACGAAAAATTTTAAATTACACCAAAGACTGATAAATAATATAAGCACATTGCTGCATGGTACTGAAACATCAGGCAGCACCAAGCTTCCTGTGTGGTCTTAAAGCAGTCGTATCTGTTGCATACAAAATAAAATATTGGTTTTTGGAGGCAATCTGTGAGCTACATAATAAGTCTTCAGCTCTTTGAACACTGTTTTGTTAGTTCGAGGTGAGTGGAGGGAAGACACAGACGTCTCGATGAGGTGGTCAGGAGAACAGGCTTTTTAAAAGTATATAAAGTGAAGTAATTCTTAATGCATTTCCTGTTTTCCTAGTCCGTCCTCATAAACGAGTCAAAGGGGGATGTATGGTTAATTTGTGGTTTTGTGCCTCTAGCTGTCTCAGATGCGTCCAGCAGAGTACCGAAGCATCATGAAGAGTTTGGAGAGTCATTATTTGGAGTACCAGAGAAACTCTGTGGGTTCTGAGATGTTTGAAGAAGAGGACAAGAAAGCCATGGAGAGCCAGTTTACTGCAGCCCAAAATCACTACGATCAGCTGGTTGTACAGATCCCAGCACACGGTGAGTACTTACGGTACATATGGACATTTTTCCATGGATTGCCATTATCTTCAGCCTTAAGCTGACCACACCTCACCTCACACACACTTTTTGTTTCATTCTTCTTTCTGTTTATTAGCTGGCCAGCAAGAGGTGGTAATGGAAATTCCAGTGAAGGCATCGACTTCAAAAGAGGTTCAGAGTGCTCGGGTCTCATCTGGTGTAAACGTGCTCAGTGAGTTGCATGCCCTGCAACTGAAGCTGGAAACTATGGAGTCTGCACTTGGTACACACCAGCACATCCCAGTGGGACCGGGAGCGCCAGCACAGTGCACCAGTCTTATCACTGGCACACAGGTAAACTCAACATAACTGTACGTAGTACCTGACCTTCTTAGATTAATGTGAAAAGCACTTCCTGATCGCACTCAACAACAGGGTTGCGTGATGATCTATACGTAGGTAGTGGTGAAGGATGTGGAGACACTGAAAGGAGAGTTCCTGAAACTAAGAGATCAAGTGCTTGCTGAATTAGAAGGAATGAAAGACACCGATAAAGCTCAGTTTCTCCGCGGCCAACTCGACCTCATCAACCAGAGACTGGACAGGCTGGGGTCTCACTCTGCCACTTATCTGCGAAGGTACAAAACTTACAGAAGATGAATAGGACCTGAGAGGTTTCATTTGCATGATTAATCATTCATTCAATTTCTGAACCACTTAATCCTAATTAGGGTCACGGGGAGACAGGTGCCCATCTCAGCCGACTCTTGGCAAGGGCAGTGTACAAGCGAGCTGCCCAGGTGACAACTTGGTGAGAGTGGAGCTTGAACCTCTGACGTTTGGATCAGTAAGCCAGCACCTGACCACGGAGCCACCACTGCCCCTACTCAGAATTATTTAATATTTATCTTTCTTCAGGACTCGATTATTTTCAGGAAGGAAATTTGGTGGCGCTGCAGAAAAATGTGCTATTATCCTCCTGGAGATTGCTGATTCCAGGCTGATGAACACAGCCATCTCTTGGCTGGGAGCTCATAGGAGCCAATTGTCTGAGCACTCAGGGGAGGGAAGGCTGTCCTATGTTCACTTAAGAGATCACTGGGCAACACCAATGTCTCTGAGCTCATGCATACATTGGGGCGGATCAAAAGGTCCTTTGAGGAATTGTTTACGGTCCATGAATATGCATGAGCAACAGTTTGAAAAAACTGCTGACATCATGTGTCTCGGAGGAAGAACATGCTTGTTCCTACCTTCCTTGATTGGTGGTGGTAGTGGTATGGTGACCCTGTCTGGCACACATAAATGGTAGAAATTTGCAACCAATTAAATTGGGATGAAAATCAATGGTGGAAAAAAACATGTCAAGGTTTGTGCCCATGCTAAAGGACAAGGACCTGGCCTCTGGTGGGGCCATATAGAGGTTGATGTAGACTAATGAAATCTGGTAGGCATGTGCATCTTTCCATGACAAACAAATTGGTCTCTTGGTGGCATTAGTCACGCCCAATAGGAGTGAGGTAATCTCTTAAGGCAAGGTCGGTGATGTAATGGTTAGGGTGCGGGGCTCATGCTCAAGAGGTTGTTGTTCGAAATTCACATTAGACCCCCCCCACCACCACCACCACCAACTTGGTAAGACCCCTGGGCAAGGTCTTAACCACAAGTATGTCTCTGTCCACCCAGCAGTATAATTGGGTACCAGTAAAAATACTGCAAAGGTAACTTACGATTGTTTAATGTCCCACCCAGGAGGACCTGAACTCCTAGTTGCTTCATGCTATGGAAACTGGGGATGGTCTCCAGCCCAATGAGCCAATGGGCTCAAGTTTAGGAAGCCCAACAGCCGTATCTTACTTAATCTCTCACTCTTTGTTTCAGGTTGACGACTTTGAGGTCTTTGCTTCAGGCTATGTTACAGGCAGAGGATATGGTAAAGGTTTATGAAGCTCGACTCACAGAGAGAGAGACGACATCACTGGACCCGGATGATGTCCAAGAGTACCAGAGCGCTCTTAGGGTAAAATTTATTGGAGTTTATTATTTATTTCAGGGATAAAATCAGAACTATATTCCAATGTGGCGTTTATGCCGTTCGGGGTTGAATAACTCTGTCAATATCTACACGTTTTAGGTCATGCGGTCCACGCTAGCTCAGAAGGAGGGTGTGTTACATTCACTGGAAGAGGAGTTGATTAAGGCGAATCAGTGCAATGAGCAAATTGATCAGAACTGCCACCGGTGTGATGTTGACCTGTGTCTGTACAGTGATCATGTAAAGCAGCTGTCTGACCGTTGGAAACGCATTCAAGCACAAATTAACAGCAGGCAAGATGATCCTTTTTTTAAAACTTAAATATGTCTTATATATTTTGAACTCTGTTTTGTTGAACCACCCTTTAGTCTTTATTATACCACATAAAATCCCGTAGCATAGTTTCCAACCATTCCATCCCAGAGTTGGGTTCCATTTTCAACAACATCTTGAATTTATGAGGGGGAAATTTAACCACTCCATAAAATCTTCTCCGGCACATCCCATAAACTTCTAACAGGGTTGAGATCAGGACTCTTCTGGAGCAAATATGTGAAGATGATTCTTAATGCTCCCTGAACCACTATTTCAGGCCCAATTTTATAGCAGTGTCATTAGAGGATCATTGGGGTGATGACCTTTTCATTTAGGTCATCAGCGAACTTAATTTTATTCCCATATTAATGTTGATGAGCCTCGACCTGACCAACTGGAGTAACGCTGCCATGGCAATTACGCTCTGTAATCAAGGCTAAAGGTGGTCCAATAACATATTAGTGTACAACTCTGTTTAATTCATAGATTAAAACCCTTATTCATTATTTTTTTAGGCATGAGGATCTTGATACTTACCTGCAGCAGCTAAAGCATTATCTGATCTCAAGCTCTGCTCTCAGTGCCTGGATTAATGACACCAAAAGCCATATTGATTCTCAGTTAACTACTAGGACTGATGACCTCACAGCCCTCAACAAACTCCTAAACCAGCAGAAGGTGATAAGATTCTCTATTAAAAATTTATTTGGTTGTTATCTGAATTGCAAGTTGTAGTGATTGGCACGTCCTCCATACAGCAAGAAGGTCCTGGGCTCGAGTCCCAGTCTCGGGCGTTTCTATGTAGAATGTGCTTATGTGGGTTTCCTCACAAAGTCATCCATATTAGGTTGTTTGGCAATTCCAATTTGCCCCTAGGTGTGTATGTGGGTGTGTGTGTTGACCCTGTGATAGTCCAGCAAAGTTCTCAGGCACATCTACTCAGAAAAATGGTCAGGATGTAAAGAAAAAGCCACAAGGGATTTAAGCTAAAATACAGGCTGCTCTGCAAAAATAGTATTGTGGCTTATTCAAGATGCACAGTAAGGAGGTACTTGAACAAAAATTGGCTGTGTGGTCGAGGGCTGGGGTTGCCAGGAGAAAAGGAAATAAACAAAAGACTAATTCTGAGGCTTGTCTAGGCTTTGTTTCACATACTGCAAGCATGCTGTTTTGTAGCATTGATGCAGTTAAGACTTTCTTCTGCCAGAAGAAACTTGAAGCGCAACTGTGTTTCTAGAGTTCAATTCTCATGAATGTTCATGTTTGACAGGGATTATGTTTTTATACGTAGTAATTATGTGTATATGTAATCTTTAGGCATTGAATTCTGAGATAACAGGAAAGAGGAAGACTGTGGAGGCTGTACAGAGAGACGGGGACACATGTGTTAATACCATCAAGGTGGATACTGTCCTTCTTTTGACAAATTTTTTTTTTTTTTTGTATAAACATAAAAGTTAAAAAAACTTAAATAATTCTTTCATCGAAATGTTTATGGATATGTAGGACTACGAGCTTGGATTGGCATCTTACAGTGCTGGACTGGAAACTCTACTCAACATACCTATCAAGAAAACCATGCTGCAGTCTCCTTCTACAGATGTGTTACAGGAGGTACAATATCTTTAACAGTTAATCTATGAGTTTGATTTTCTTAATGACCTCATAGACCTATTAAAGGCTATTGAGCATATCTGATGAGAGTGAGTGGAATGTCTGTTTTATTTTTTATTTATTTATTTTTGTAATTTTTTTTTTTCTTTAATCCAAACTCACTGTATTATGAGTCATATAGCATTTTTAATATACTATATATATATATATATAAGGCATACTACTAAATACCTAATGAAGGAGCCAGTTTGGCTTTAGCCTGGCATACAGTCCCATACTGCCGCACGTCCGCTTATCGGGGCCTCTGCCCCAGTCACCAGCATAAGGCAGTGCCAAGAACTCAAGGTCTGTTTCTTATCACCGGCCGATAGTTGTATTTGGTAAGAACAGACAGAAATTGCTTATTCTTTAAATATATATATATATATATATATATACACACACAGTGGTACCTAAACTTACGAAATTAATCCGTTCAGAGGGCAAGCTCTTAAGTCGAAACGTTTGTTAGATGAAATGAAAATTCCCATAGGAAACAATAGAAAACCAATTAATCCATTCCAGCCCCTTCCCAAACTCATATAACATGACATAAACAGGTATTTTTTTATACCTTTTTGTGTAGGGAACACAGTGAGAGTGCCACTGCTACCTACTGTAGAGGAATGCGCAATTACACTTAAATCTTAGTACAGTATGGCAAAAAAGCATGTTCCCCATGGTCATATAAGATAAGATAAGATAAGATACAGCTTTATTAATCTCACAATGGAGAAATTCACTGTTACAGGCTCTTGAGGTACTATCAGTAGGGGGTGCAAAAATAGATACAAGTACAAACATACACACATACATATATTATATAAGTAAATAAATAAATAGATACATAAATAGTATAAATTACTAAACAATAAAAGAAAAGAATGGAGCAACTTTATAGACTGGCCTATATTAAAGTGTAATGTATCTGAGTGCAGAGTAGATGGGTTGATATGGTTGATATGGTTCACAGTCAGTGGGGTAGATGTGGCTGATTAAAGTGCACGGGGTTTTTATTGCACATAACCGGTATTTTCACAGACAGTTACAAAGTGGCGTTGTACAGTCTGATAGCGGTGGGAATGAAACGACCTGCGGTAGCGCTCCTTCCTGCACTGAGGATGCCTCAGTCGCCCCCTGAAGGAGCTGCTTAGCTCCTCTACAGTCTGGTGCAGTGGGTGAGAGCTGTTGAACAGGATGGATGTGAGCTTTGCTACCATCCTCCTCTCACTCACCTCCTCCACAGAGTCCAGTGGGCAGCCGAGGACAGAGCTGGCCCTCCTGACCAGCTTGTTCAGTCTCTTTCTGTCCCGCTCTGTGCTGCCCGGGGCCCAGCAGATGGCAGCGTAGAGGATTGCAGAGGCTACCACAGAGTCATAAAATGTCCTGAGCAGAGGTTCAGATATGCCGAAGGACCTGAGTCTCCTCAGAAGGTGGAGGCGACTCTGGCCCTTCTTGTACAGGGCGTTGGTGTTGTGGGACCAGTCCAGTTTATTGTTAAGGTGAACACCCAGGTACTTGAAACTGTCCACTGTCTCAATGTCCTGTCCCTGGATGTTCACTAGTAAGTGTGTGTGTGTGTGTGTGTTTGAGTGCTTCTCCTGAAGTCGACCACCATCTCCTTCGTCTTCCTAGTGTTCAAGCACAGGTGGTTGCGCTCACACCAGTCCACGAAGCCGACGATGACCACGAATATGCGCCCCCCCCTGGCATCACACCGCAATTATTACAATGGTTACAGAAGTAATCACCTGAAGAGAGAGGATGGTTTCGCCACCCCTCGAAACAGATCTGGAGTGAAAATGAAGTTCCAATAGAAAGTCTTTGTCTTATATATATAAAACTGTCTTTTATACATATATATATATATATAACAAAAGGACAGGACAAAGGCTTTCTATTGAAACTCCATTTATCACTACAGATCTGTTAGTGGTGAAACTATCCTCTTTTCAGGTGATTACAGAAGAAGATTCTTCTGTAATCACCTGAAGAGAGGATGGTTTCACCACCCTCGAAACAGATCTGTAGTGATAAATGGAGTTTCAATAGAAAGCCTTTGTCCTGTCCTTTGTTATTTGCTCTACCAAAAGTATTGAGCACTCTCCTACGGAAGGATCTACTCAGAAAATCCTATATATATATATATATATATATATATATATATATATATATATATATATATATATATATATATAAACTGAACAGGGTCTGCTGTTTATAAACAATGGACGCAGCGTCATTGCGTCAGCGTACTACGTAGGTGCGTCTAAACTCAAAATTTGACTTTTTTTTTTTTTTTTGTAAGTCGGAGAGCGTTTGTATATGAGTTTGGGAGGGGGTTGGAATGGATTAATTTATTTTCTATTTTTCCTATGGGAATTTTTGTTTTATCAAATGAACATTTTGATTTACGAGCTTGCCCTGGGAACAGATTCATTTTGTAAGTCAAGATACCACTGTGTGTATGTATACATACATATACATACACATGGTATGTAACCTGATTTGCAAGTAGATTAACCAATCAGAACATGTGATAACTCCTATCCAATGGTGTTGGATATAATAAATAGTGTTATACATTTGCTGAAGTTTTGTCTCTGGGTTTGATTTTATTTTCAGGTTTCCACTCTGCATAGCCGTTATTTAGAGCTACTTACACGTTCAAGTGCTTATTGCAAATCACTTGGAGACTCATTGAAGCATGTAGAAGAGATTAAGGTACATAAAACCTTGTAGAGCTCAAATAATTGTTTGTTGTTGACCTCATCTTCATTAGATGAATTTTTCTCCCATTTCTCAATAGATGCGGAACACCAAGATCGATGTGCTTGAAGAGGAGCTAAGGCTTCTGAGAGCGGACATAGAGGACCGTGATGCTAAGAATGCATCAATGCAAGATGCACTCTCACGATACCAATCAAAACTGAATGAATCTCAGGAGCACCTCCTTTCCCTAGAGGAAGTCAAGAGAAGTCAAGCTCTGCAGTGCAGCACAGCACAGGCGAATCTAAATTCCTCTCATAACCGTTTACGTGAGCTCATGGAGGAGGTACAGAGTCTAAAACTGCTTGTGGAGGAAGAAAGGAGAGGCAGAAAAGTTGTAGAGGAAAGATATAACAGTCAACAAGAAGAACACGAAGAGGCCATGCGGAAAAGACTAAAGGAGTTGGAGACTGCTAGTTGGTCCAAAATTGAGTGGGAGAAAACCTTGTCAGATCAGTCACGGGACATTGGTCATTTGCGGAGACAGTTGGAGGAGGAGACCCAGAACCTGAAACGGACACAGGTGGAGCTGGCAAAGGTAAGGCAGCAGCATAGCACTGAAATGAAGGAGTTCAAGGAGACCTATGAGTCCCAGATCCTGGTAACCAAAACGAACCTACAGAAGCTCTCCCAGCAGCGGAAGGATGACTCTTTGTCCATGCAAATGGACTATGACAGGGTAGAAGGGGAATGCAAGAAATTGCAGGAGGAGATGAGGAGGCTGCAGTTCACCATCAGTGAGGAGCAGGCTCAGAGGAAACATGCCGAGGCAATGCTGCAACAACAGATCACCACAGCCACAGAAGAGGCCAGAAAAAGGAATGAATTGGAGGCTCAGGTTCAGAAGCTTCTCAGAAACCAGAGTGCTGAAGAGAACAGATGGAAGGAAGTGCAAGCCCAATCAACAAAGTCTCTTCAGGAGAAAACCTATCAGATCTCAACCCTTAGACAGTCACTTGATGATGAGATTCACAAGAGAAATGCACTGGAGGCAGAGAAGGGCCATCTGAAGAAAGAGTTAACAGACCTCCATGCCAAGCATACAAATTGTAGTGAGGAACTAATCAAACTTCGTTCTACACACCAAGAGCTAAGCATCCTTCGTATGGAAGTGGAAACCCAAGGCAATGAACGGACCCGCACTGAAAAGAATATTGCAAACCTTCAGGCAAGGATTCAAGAGCTCCAGCAGGAAATAAAAGAATTGGATGGGCAGCTGAATCAGCAAATAAATGTAGCTCAAGAGGAAGCTGCCAAGCGCAGGAAGACAGAAGCTCAACTCGAGAAGACAAACCAGGCTATGCGTGAATACATCTCCACTATTTCCACTTTAAAAAAGAGTCAGGAAGAGGCTAGTACAGAGGCCAAAAGATCAGAAGAAGAGCGCAGAAAGCTGCAGGAGGCTCTTAACCATAATTTGAAGGATAATGATAGCTCTGCTCAGCGTCTAGCAACGCTCGAAACCGAAATGAAAGCTTTAAGGTTTCAGTTGGTGCAGGAACAAAATCGGGTTTCTGAAGCCAATCAACGCTATCAAACCGTGCACCGAAGCATGGAAGAAAAAACCAAATCGCTGAATGAGGCGCTTTCCGATACAGAACGTATGAAGAAGCTCACAGAGACGCTCACCAAAGAGCGTCTCCGCCTGGAGGAGGAGGTACGAGCCATGCGACTAGAGCATGACAAGCTGATGCAAGGAAAGCAGCATGAGGAAGCTGAGATGAGCACCCAGATTAGATCGCTCCAGCAGCAGCTCCAAAGCAGCCAATATACACGTGGAGAGCATGACAAACTTATCCAGCAACTCTCGCAGGAGAGAGAGAAGCTACAGTTGGAGATACAGAATATCAGAAAACAAGCCAGTGAGGTACTAATCAAGTGTAGAATGTCTGGGAGTATTGTAGACTGTAGTTCTACTCAGACATTGTGTGAGATCCTTTCCAGCTTGCTTCATGCTTTTCAGTCCCTTCAAGTTCTGCACTTGGCCTTTTTGTTCTCCGCCATGCAGAATTGATTAATTTCATGGTCTGTTTCTACACCTGAATGGCATATGTTCCCATTGGAAAGCAATCATGGAGTCCTCCCACTGTGTGCTTTATTTGATTTATTCTTGCTCTTAAATCACTGCCACTGAATCTATAATCAGGTTAATTTTAAGTGTTCTCTCCTGCAAATATTCTCTAAAACAGGTGTCCGTGTTCCTGAAGATCTACCTTCCTGAAGATTTTCAGTCCTATCTGTATGATACCCACCTGACCAATTCACCATGCTGTCAAGACTTATATTTTGAAGCGGTGATGATTTAGATCTGTCAAATGGGCTCCATTAGGGTTGGAGCTGAAGTCTTCAGATGGGTAGATCTCCAGGAACAAAGTTTGGCACCACTGCTCTAGTACATTGCTTTGAGTTCCATCCGCTTGTTACTCTGCGACATGTTCGTATTCTGGGCCAAGCTTTTTCATCATGCTGTATTTGCCGTATCCCTTGCTATTTAGAACTGTGTCCAGGTTTATTAATTGTGTCCATTGCAATTGTGCCAAAAAAATAATTGAAGTTTGTAGTTAGGCTTTTTGTCCATAAAAATATCTCTAAAAGGATCTCAAGAGTCTTATGACAAACTCTTCAAGTTGTCAAAAACCAAAGCAGCATTTGGCCCTGAAAATGGCTACTGATGTCAGATTTAACAAGCTGATTGGACATGTTGATTGTGGTAATATAATTGCATTTAGCTACCCTCATTCTGAATCTGGTGACCAATAGCAATTGTAATTAATAATTACATAACAAACAGTAGAGAATGTGTATCTCATAGTAAAGGATTTGATTTTATCTCCTAAATGATTCAGTGTGTTTTTAAATGCATGCACTTGTGCTTTTAGCTTCTTAAAACCCTGAGACTTTTGTAGTCTTGATGTTTGTTGTTGTTGTTGTTGTTGTTGTTGTTAACACATTTCTCTCTTTCTATCTTTGTTTTTAATCAGACATCAAGCTTGGTCCAGTCTTCCCAGACTCAGTGCACTGAATTACAGCAAGAACGAGATGCCCTCATCAAGAAAATTAAAAACTTAGAAGATAAAGTGACCCGTATGCAGAAAGTGGAGGAAGACCTTACAACCACCAGACTATCACTGGAGACAGAACTGCGCCTTAAAAAGCAGCTACAGGAAGAGATCAAGGGGCTCAGGAATGAATTTGGCATGTGGAAAAAGCAACGACAAAGCCAAGATGAGGATATACAGCAGCACATCAAGGTGCGAATGACACTAGAAGAAGAATGTACCTCATTGAAAACACGTATGGAGCAGCTGCAGTCCCAACTGAAAGAAGTTGAAGCGTGCTACAAGCTCCAACTGCAGGGAATGGAGCAGGAGCGCAATGACCTACTTATTCTCAAAGATTCTTTGCAAGACGAGACTCAGAAACTGAGACAGAAAGCAAAAGCAGTAAACAGATACACACAGACAGATATGCCTTGCACAATTGTTGATGCCTCCACTCTGGTCTTTGACGGAGTCCGCAAAAAAGTCACAGCCCAACAGCTACATGACTGTGGCGTTATTGACAAAAAAACAATGGAGGGTTTGTTAAAAGGCTGCCAGACTGTCCAGGATGTGGCTGTCAACATTAAGCTGAATCTCAAGGGCACCGGATCCATTGCAGGACTAGCTGGACCCACTGGAAAGTTGACCATCACTGAGGCCAAGAAAGATAAGTTGATCTCAACAGATAGTGCCATGAAACTGTTAGAGGCTCAAGCAGCAACAGGTCATATACTTGATCCCAGAGCAAATTTAAGGATGACTGTAGACGAGGCTTGTCTTAATGGCCTTCTGGATGACGGGGATAAAAAGCAGCTGTTGACTGCAGAGGCTGCCTGCATTGGGTTTAAAGATCCAAATACAACCAAGCTTCTTTCAGTCGGTCAAGCCATGAGAAAGGGTATGATAGATCATGATACTGCTCTACGGCTGCTGCAGGCACAGGAGGCTGCAGGAGGCATTCTTGATCCTGTCCTCAGTGTATATCTCCCCAAAGATATTGCACGAAACCGTAATCTAATTGATCAGGATCTGTATCAAGCTCTGAATGCAAAACCATGCTGCTATACTGATCCTAACACTAATCTGAGCACTAGCTATGTCAGCCTGAAGAGGCAATGCAAAGCTGACCCAAACACGGGCTTGCTCATGCTTCCAGCCCCAGAGCCAATGACTGTACAGGGATTAAGGGAAAAGGTCTCTTTGTCCCATCTGGTAGAGGCCAATCTGTTAGAACCCTCAGACATTGATCAGCTAAGACAAGGCAAACTGACTAGCCATGACATTGAGCACAGACTTAGAGCTTATCTACAGGGATCAACGTGTATTGCTGGAGTCTATGACGAGGCCAACAAATGTATTCTGCCGATCTACCAAGCAATGAAAGAAGGACTCCTACGGCGTGGCACTACATTGGAGCTTCTGGAAGCTCAGGCAGCTTCAGGTTTCATAATTGACCCCATCAATAACGAGTACTACACAGTAGACGAGGCTTGTAAGAAGGGTCTGGTTGGGGCGGAGTTCAAAGACAAGCTGCTTTCGGCTGAGAGAGCCGTCACTGGATATAAAGATCCCGGTAGCGAAAAGATCATCTCCCTTTTCCAGGCAATTGAGAAAGGCCTGATTGAGAAAGGCCATGGTATTCGCCTACTCGAGGCTCAGATAGCAAGTGGCGGTGTTATTGATCCCAAACAAAGTCACAGAATTGATGTGGATGTTGCTTATAAAAGAGGCTACTTTGATGAAGAGATGAGTCAGATTTTAAAAGACGAGGGAGAAGAAACAAAGGGTTTTTTTGATCCTAACACTCAGGAAAATCTCACCTATCTACAGTTGAAGAGTCGTTGCATCACGGATGACAAAACTGGTCTTGTTCTTCTGCCACTTCATGATAGAAGTAAGGTATCAACACAGAAAAACACAACACGGAAGACAAGGGTTGTAATTGTAGATCCGGATACCAATAAGGAAATGACTGTATATGAAGCCTATCAGAAGGGGTTGATTGACTATGAAACTTACATTGAGCTTTCCAGCCAGGAAAGTGAGTGGGAGGAGATAACAGTCACTTCCTCAGATGGTACTAGTAAACTGGTCATTAATGATAGGAGATCAGGCCTTCAGTATGACCTGAAAGAATTACTTGATACAGGTGTAATTAGCGAGGACAACTTGCAGGAGTATCGCTCTGGGAAAATTACTCTTATACAGTTTGTTGACATCATCACCGAGAAATCTATTGTTCCGAAACAGCCTCTCGGCTCATCGTCATCCACAGTGTCATCAAAGACTGTCAAACGCGAAGTCGTGACCTCTGTTGGAAGTGCTCCTTTGCCTCAAAGTCCCTCGTCTCCGAACACCTTGAAACGCATTGCCAGCATGTCAATTACTTTGACATCTTCTGGAGATTTTACAGACGAGCAGAGTCCAGTAGGGGCAATTTTTGACACAGAGAAGTCTGAAAAGATCAGTATATATAAAGCAATGAAGCATGGTCTTGTAGATTCCATCACAGCGCAAAGATTGCTAGAGGCACAAGCCTGCACTGGAGGTATTGTCAACCCAGAAAATGGCCGCCGCATTTCTATTCAAGAAGCTGCTCGCAATGGCATAATTGATGATGACATGGCTAATCGGCTGAAGCCCGCACAGAAAGCCTACATTGGCTTTGAGGATGTGAAGACCAGCCGGAAGTTGTCAGCAGCTGAGGCGGTGAAAGAAAAATGGTTACCATTTGAGGCTGGACAGCGTTTTCTTGAGTTCCAACTTTTAACAGGAGGCCTCTTCGATCCAGAGCAAGGCCAAAGGCGGACACTTTCTGAAGCTGTAAGCTTGGGATGGTTGGATCGAAGAGCATCACAGAAGCTAATGGACACACGTCACCACCCAAAGATGTTGACTTGCCCCAAGACAAAATTGAGGATCACATACAAGGAGGCTATGGATGCCTGTATGTTGGAAGATAAAACAGGAGTACGCATGCTTCCTGCAGCCTCTTCATCATCACGTGGAATCAGCAGCCCTTACAATTCAAACACAAGTCCTGCTCCAGGCTCTCGGTCTGGATCCCACAGAGGCAGCGTGGATCAAACGGTATCCAGCTCATCCACTTCCAGATACAGCAGTTTCAGCTACACTAGCACCTCTTTCAGCACCAGATCTCAATCATAGATAGACTCTGCTTATTTGTAGATGAGGTTTGATGAAAGTATAATCCAAAGGGTATTAACTTAAAGTCTAAACATATTCAATTTATTCCATGATATTGAGTCGTACATGAGTTGATGGGCAACAAGGCGAGTAGTGCAGAGATGGCCATCGACCATGTATGAGTGGAATAACTTTTATTATAGCCACATCCACTAGATTGAGCTTGTTAATCTATAAAGACAAGATCATTTGTACTTTGCATATTACACTACAAAAACAATTTATTTCCTTAAAAAAAGTCAATGATTTGTTGCTTTTGTTGCATTTTTTTAGTAATTTTGGAGTTTTGTTTTCAAGTAAAGACTTTATTCCATCTTCCATCGGTTTGGGAAATTGCTCTGCCATTTTGTTTGTCTGTCCTCACGGTTCACGACCCGTTAGCTTAGTAGTAGAGGAGCCAATCAGAGCATGCGATGCTCTGATATTAAAACTGTTGGATGTGGATATAATAACTGTAATAATGATCACATGACCTGTAACCTGATAGCTACATTTTTATATTCTAAACATTAATGTCGAAGACATTAATTTCATATTTTTGCTTCAAACTTACAAAAGTATTTTAAATGCTGACCTTTTTATACAGTGTCTTCTCATACATAAAAATATCAGTATCGTCAATTAAACGGAGCTTGTTTCAATTTTGATAAACTATTAACACAGGTAATATTCTGACAGTGATGCAGATTGATACATGATAGTACTGTATTAATAGTAATCTTTAAAACTGTTGGTTTTCGGGAGGATTGAACAGAAAAGGAACATGTATTTGTTGGTATGGTGTGGGTAATTACTTATTCACAAGGAATGTGATACATTTGTTGTCGTTATGTCTGATCAGACAGGGAATTGTGAATGTTTAAATATTGATTGATTCTATTTACTGTACACGGTTAAAATGTTTTTACTTTTCATATCAAATTAACCTGACATCTGTTTAAGCATTTGTCCAATGTCTACTATCTTTTTAACATACTTGCTAACTATGTTTGAGGCCTTAAAATAATTAAAAAATATATATATATATTTACTAAATTTTCTGTGATTTTTATTTATTTATTTATTTATTTTTTAATGATTCTTCACATGTCATCAAGGGCATTTCATACCAAAAGCCACACATATCACAAAGTTGCAGACTATACAACAGTACTGAGATATCTTCCCCCTTATTGCTAGTTTCCCCTCATTCATTTCCTTCTTCTTCTTCTTCTTTTCCTTTCGGCTGTTTCCTTTTTCTCAGGGGTCACCACATTGAATCATTGCACGTTTGATTTGGCATAGGTTTTTATATCCGATGCCCTTCCTGACACAACCCTTTAGCAAGGGGCAGAAACACGCTGACGGCTAGCAGCTACTCTTGACGAAAGTCAGCAATGGTTCTTTTACATGAACCTCTCACCATAGACAGTGAGAGACATGGCCGGCCTTTGATAACCCAGCTAACTGCACTGGGGGGGGCGCACAGTGACAACCTTGTGGAGAGATGAACTCGAACCCCCAACCTGAGGAACAGCGATCCACTGCCTTTTACCACCAGGCCACCACTGCAACCCCTCATTCATTTCCTTGAACCACTTAATTTAGTTTGATGCACTCGGAGGCTGGAGCCTATCTCGGCTGACTCTGGGAGAAGGCGGGTTCACCCTGGAAAGCTTCGAAGTTCATCACAGTGCCAACACACACAACATGGGTCAATTTGGAACAGACTATTAGCCTGATGTGCATGTCTTTGGACTGTGGGAGAAAACTGGGGTACCTGGTGGAAATCACACAAACCAAGGGAGAACATGCAAACTCCACCCAGAAACTGCTGAGCCCAGAATAAAACCCCAGAGTCCTCTGATTGTGAGGCAGTCATGCTAGCTCATTTGCCACCGCCATCCTAGGTCGTATTAGCTACACTATTACACAAAATGTTGATGTCATTGGTTGCCAAATATGTCAACACCTTAAATTGGATAATTATTGCAGTGGTTGTTTTAACCTAATAACTTTTTTAACACTTATACTTACTGGTGCAGTTTGGCCAGCCTGGTCAAATTGACTGGCATCAAGTAATGGAAATCTAAAGGTATCCCAAGGTAGTAAGACATGGTTCGTATTGTTCCATGTATCTTTAAAACTTGGAAGTATAGTCGTGGACCCTCATCTTCAAGACAGAGAATGTGGTAGGGGAAAAAACTTTGAATGATCCTAATAAGCTTCTGGTGAAATCTACTAAAAAAAATGAACAGTAGAACTTCGGGCTATGTTTAATAGTGAAAGCGAGCACAATTCCACTCGCAATGGGACTACGCAGCTGTGTACCCATAAGAAATCCACATGTAAGTGAAAGTAATCAGATAAACATCATGATGGGGTGGAAAATCAAAGCAATTTCCAACTGCTAAATAATCATAAAATTCATGTTATGAAGAACTGAAGGTTGCTGTAAGACCCATCATTTCCCGATCGCTACCATAACCAAAGTTATGGTACAAAGTGCTGATTTCTAAACACAAACTAACCACAAGATTTTTAGAGTACATGGCACACACTCATCACTCCCCCACTTACTGTACCACTTAGTTCTACTAAGGTTGCGAGGAGGCAATCTCGGCCTACTCTGAACAAAAGTGGGGTTACAGCTCGCCAGATAAATTCAGGGAATTACGTAAACAAGCATTCACACCTGAGGTCAATTTGGCACAGCCAGTAATCCTAATGTGCATGTTTCTGAAATGTGGGAGGAAACCCTCACAAGCATGGTGAGAACATGATGAATACTCCACTTAAAAAGGCT
This sequence comes from Plotosus lineatus, assembly GCA_024760905.1. Classification (NCBI taxonomy): domain Eukaryota; kingdom Metazoa; phylum Chordata; class Actinopteri; order Siluriformes; family Plotosidae; genus Plotosus; species Plotosus lineatus. Next base: position 18,447,730 of record CM045731.1, read on the forward strand.
TGTGTCCGTGAGACTCAACCCCAGCACCTTCTTGCTGGAACAGGGGACATGATAACCACTATGTGACCGTGTTGCCCCAATACAAAGCAAAAAAAAAAAAAGGTGTAAATAGGATTTTATGGGCTGTATATATTACAAGGCGATTTTTTCATAGAACTACATACAGTAGGTGCCACAGGGAACTGCTCACCCATTTAACATGTTTGGCGAGACGTCACTACTTTAATTCTGTTTTATTTATGTAGTAGTTTTAACAATAGAAAGAGTCATCGTCATAATTCAGAGGAAGTCTTACATTTAGATCCCTAATGAACAAACCAGAGCCAGAGAGTGGGGAGTAAATACTCCTTAAGATGACATGAGGAAGGAACCCATCCTCTTCTGGGAAACACCAGCTTGTCTATGTTTTTAACAATGGACGCAGTGAGAGAGCAGTTTCACAGTTTCACAGCAATCCAGATGTTGATTTATATTTAGATCTCTAATGAGCAAGCCAGAGGCGACTGCGTCATGAAATGAAACTGCTGAAGACGACATGAGGATGAAGGCGAATAAACATTAAAACAACCCAGTCTCTTCTGCTAGTGGAATTTTAAGTCATTAGTCATCCACAATTGTATGCCATAAAGTCAACAGTACTAATTATTATTAAAAAGATGTTCAATACGTAAATTAGATGGTAGATTATTCAATGCTCTGGAAAACATTATAATGTTAAGTGATGATCATCCGTTCATTAGAGGATCCATATGGCCATACTCAAGAAAATGTAAAAGCACTGATGTGCCTACAAGTAATATTAGGATGGATGTGGCTGACACACAAGAGGAGAAAAACACACTTCATAATTATAATAAGCATCCTCATTATTTTTTATGCCAATGAACTCGACCACTACTGGGAAATTTTCCAAAGAGAAAAAATATTGAACAAGAATGTTAAATTACTGAATCTTCTTCTTCTTTTCCTTATGGTTTTTCCCCTTTTTTCTCAGGGGACGCCACAGTGAATCATCTGACTCGCATGTTTGATTTGGCATAGGTTTTTACGTCGGATGCCCTTCCTGACACAACCCTTTAGCAAGGGGCAGAAACACGCTGACGGCTTTGCAGCTACTCTTTACGAAAGTCAACAATAGTTCTTTTACAGGAATCTCTCACCATAGACAGTGAGAGACATGGCCGGCCTTTGATAACCCAGTTAGCTGGACTGGGGGAGGAGGGAGGGGGGCAGTGATAACCTCATGGAGAGTGGGACTTGAACCCCCATCCTTAGGATCAGCAATCCAGCACTTTTATCACCAGGCCACCATTGCCCCAAACTTGCTAACTTACGGAATATCATTGTTAAAGGGCAGTGATGGTCCAGTGGATAGGGTGCAGGATCACTGATCCTAAGGTTGGGGGTTCGAGTCCCCACAGGGATGTCACTGTCCCCCCAGTGCAGCTAACTGAATTATCAAAGGCGGGCCATGTCTCTCAGTGTCTATGGTGAGAGGCATGGAAAAGAACCATTGCTGACTTTCGTAAAAAGAGTAGCTGCAAAGCCATCAACGTGTTTCTGGGGACAAGTAGCAAGCGTTCCTGCGTCCCGGTTAATCTTCTCTGGAAGAGACCAATTGCTACACTACCCTACGGGGATAAGATATGATGATGATGATCAGTATAAAAAAGTAGTAACTTCAATACATTACAAGATTAACATGATTGTAACTTGTCTTCTCTTATTGACCTTTTTAATCCTTTACTGCTATAACAAGAACAACCTATGACAACGAGGCTGAACTCAGCCCATGCTTATTGCCATAATATATACTTGTAGACCTTCATTCACAAATTTACTCACACAGATATGTCATGATGTTGAAGAAGAAGGAGATGATGATGATGATGATGATTGTTTTGCACCTATTCTCTGTTTGTACGTGTTATTCTGTTCATGTTTACTTTTTTCAAACATCTGTTTTCTTTCATAGTATTGGTTTTCAAGTGTTTGTTAGAGTGCCCTCCCCTCCTTTATGTGACCTCATTACTTTGTGTTCCTCAGAATAGGGTCCAACCCCAGACACACACACACACACACACATCCCCTTTTCTGGCTATACTGCAGAAATTGCATGTACAAGTAATAAAACTGAGCAGTGCCATCTGTAACAATGCCTGTTTCAAAACCACTTATTACCACGTCGACAACAACTGTATTTGAAAACATTTCTGGAAAAATTTAGGGCTTGTCTTTTTGGAAAAACAGCCAATTTCTTTTCTGACAGTGATATGCTGGGTGAAAGGCTGTAGAATATCTTAGCTGACTCGGGAAGGCATTCACTCTGAACAGATCAGCAGTCTATTGCAGGGTAAAGTATTCAACACACACACACACAACACACACACATTCATACTTACATTCACAACCAGGGCTAATTTGTACAGCCCATAAGAATGTAATGCATTTTTGGACTGTGGGAGGAAACCAGAGCTGTTGAGTTTTTTACACCTGAGCCATAGCGACTCATCAGGCCAGTGCTAACCCCCAGTTTCCGTAGCTCGAAGCAACTAGGAGTTCAACTCCTCCTGGATGGGACGCTAGTCCATCGCAGGTTACCTTCCCAGTATATTTTTACTGGTACCCATTTATACTGCTGGGTGAACAGTGGCACATTTGTGGTTGAGACATTGCCCAGGTGTCTTAGCACAGTGGGGGTCTAACTGGGATTTGAATACACGATCTCCCGATCATGAGCGCAGCACCCTAACCACTACACCACTGGCCCCAAGGAAACCAGAGCACTCAAAGAAAAACTCCTGAAAGTACGAGAAGAACATCGTCAAACATAAAAACCCCTTACCGAGTCCAGGCCTCGGACCCATTACTTTCTTGCTGTGAGCTGGGCATGCAAACTACTATGCAATCATGTTGCCCTACAATCATAATCAGGAATTCAAAAAAGGGAGTATGTAATGTCTACTTTTAGGTGCAGTCTTCTTCTTTTCCTTTCGGCTGTTCCCTTCATGGGTCGCCACAGCAAATGATCTGCCTCCTTCTCACCCTATCCTCTGCATCTTCTACTCTTACTCCAACGACCTTCATGTCCGCCTTCACCACATCCATAACTCTTCTCTTTGGTCTTCCTCTGGGCCTTCTGCCTGGTAGTTCCAACCTCAGCATCCTACTACCAATATACTCACGATCCCTCCTCTGTACATGTCCAAACCATCTCAATCTAGCCTCTCTGACTTTGTCTCCAAAAGATCTAACATGTGCTGTCCCGCTGATGTACTCATTCCTGATCCTATCCATCCTCGTTACTCCCAAAGAGAACCTCAACATTTTCATCTCTGCTACCTCTAACTCTGACTCCTGTCTTTTCCCCAGGGCCACGGTCTCTAAACCATACAACATCGCTGGCCTCATCACCGTCTTGTACACTTTTCCCTTCATTCTTGCCGTTACTCTTATCACACATCACACCAGACACTTTTTTCCATCCATTCCAACCTGCCTGCACGTGCTTCTTCACCTCTTTTCCACACTCTCTATTCTCTATTAACTGAATTGTTGAGCCTAAGTACTTAAAATCCTCCACCTTCTTTATCTCTGCCCCCTGTAACCTCACCGTTCCTCTTGGGTCCTTGTCGTTCACACACATGTATTCTGTCTTACTGAGACTAACCTTCATTCCCCTCCTTTCCAGGGCATACCTCCACCTCTCTAGATTTTCCTCCACTTGTTCTCTGCTCTCACTACAGATCACGATGTCATCTGTGAACATCATAGTCCATGGAGATTCTTGTCTAACCTCGTCTGTCAGCCTGTCCATCACCATAGCAAACAAGAAGGGGCTGAGAGCTGACCCTTGATGCTGAGAGCTGACCCTTGATGCAGTCCCATCTACACCTTGAACTCTTCTGTCACACCGACAGCACACCTCACCACTGTCTTACCTCTCTCATACATGCCCTGCACCACTCCAACATACTTCTCTGCCACTCCAGACTTCCTCATGCAATACCACAGTTCTTCTCTCGGTACCCTGTCATATGCTTTCTCCAGATCCACAAAGGCACAATGCAGCTCCTTCTGACCTTCTCTGTACTTCTCTATTAACATCCTCAAAGCAAACACTGCATCTGTGGTGCTCTTTCTTGGCATGAAACCAAACTGTTGTTCACAAATGCTGACCTCTGCCCTTAGTCTAGCTTCCACTATTCTTTCCCATAACTTCATCGTATGGCTCATCAACTTTATCCATCTGTAGTTGCCACAACTCTGCACATCTCCCTTGTTCTTAAAAATGGGCACAAGCACACTTCTCCTCCATTCCTCCAGCATCTGCTCACTTTCTAAGACCTTGTTGAATATTCTTGTCAGAAAATCTACTGCTACCTCTCCTAGACACTTCCATACCTCAACTGGGATGTCATCAGGACCAACTGCCTTTCCACTCTTCATCCTCTTCAATGCCCCCCTCACTTCACCCTTACTAATCTTTTTTCTCTCTCATTTTCTTCATTCATCAGCTCTTCAAAAAGTACTCTATCTTCCCAGCACACTTCTGTCATCAGTCAATACATTTCCCTCTCTGCCTTTATCACTCTAACTTGCTGCACGTCTTTCCCATCTCTATTTCTCTGCTGTGCTAACCTGTATAAATCATTTTCTCCCTCCTTACTGTCCAACCTATCATACAAGTCATCATACGCCCTCTGTTTGGCCTTTGACACCGCTACCTTCGCCTTACGCTGTGTCTCCCTGTACTCCTGTTTACTCTCTTCGGTCCTCTCTGTGTCCCACTTCTTCTTGGCTAACCTCTTCTTTTGTACACACTCCTGCACTAACTCATTCCACCACCCAAGTTTCCTTATCTACTTTCCTTCCAGAGGACACACCAAGTACTCTCCTACCGGTCTCCCTGATCACATTGGCTGTGGTTGTCCAGTCATCTGGAAGCACTTCCTGACCACCCAAAGCCTGTTTCAACTCCTCCTTGAAGACAACACAACACTCCTCCTTTTTCAGCTTTTATCACTTTGTCTTCTGCTCTGCCTTTGCCTTCTTCACCTTCCTCACCATCAGCGTCATCCTGCATACCACCATCCTATGCTGTTTGGCAACACTCTCACCCACTACTACTTTGCAGTCACTGACTTCCTTCAAATTACATCGCCTACACAAGATGTAGTCTACCTGTGTGCTCCTACCTCCGCTTTTATAAGTCACCCTATGCTCCTGTTTCTTCTTGAAGAAAGTATTCACCACAGCCATTTCCATCCTTTTTGCAAAATCGATCAACATCTGTCCTTCTGTGTTCCTGTCCTGGATACCAAACCTGCCCATCACTTCCTCATCCCCTCTGTTGCCTGCACCAACATGTCCATTGAAGTCTGCCCCAATGACCACTGTTTCACCTCTGGGGGTACTCCGCATCACTTCATCTAACTCACTCCAGAATCTCTCCTTCTCTTCTTGCTCACATTCTGCCTGTGGGGCATAAGCACTAACAACATTGACCATCACGCCTTCAATTTCTAACTTGAGGCTCATTACTCTGTCTGACATTCTTTTCACTTCTCGAACATTCCTGACAAACCCCTCCTTCAAGATGACTCCTACTCCATTTCTCTTCCCATCCACACCGTGATAAAACAGCTTAAACCCTGATCCTAAGCTTCTAGCCGTGCTACCTTTCCACCTGGTCTCCTGAACACACAGCACGTCTACCTTCCTCCTCTGCATCATGTCAGCCAGCTCTCTATCTTTTCCTTGCATAGTTGTCTGCAGTGTGAATGAAGCAGATCTCTCCACCTGAAGACACCCTTTGTTTGGTATCCTTGTTCCCTTGGTTGCTGCAGGCTGAAGGGCGACACAGTTTGAAGCGTGTATGACCCTTTTGGCTTGTCATAGTACAAACTGGGCATTGAAGCACAGTACAGTATTCAGTGCGGGGGAAGGGAGGGAACAGGGAGGAACAGTGGATTGCTTGGAGAGGACACATGGAAACTGAGGTTTGAAAGCGGGGCAAGCCCGTGAACCCCACCAGGGCCTGTACCTGACACAGCCAAAGCGGTAGGTTGTTATCATAGTCTGCTCCGTTGCTACATGTTTATTTTTTTGCGGAAGGATTGTGATATTATTGTACAAAACGTGCACAAAAAAACCCAGTTAGCTTTATTTTAAGCTTTAAGTTTTATATATTCCAAAATAAATACAAATAAAAATAAATCGAGAACAAATTAAAAAAATAAAAAGAATAGCATAGCATTTCCGGTGTTGCACCGGATGTTGACTCCACAACAGTTTTGCGTGCACGGCTGGCTATCCGGAAGTAAACATATCATTCATTTTTTTACAGCTTGATTGAAATCGCTTATATACTGTATTTTGAAAAAAAAAAAAAATACAAATTGCTACGAAATAATTAAACGATTCTATATGCTTGACATGTAGGCATACAGTCTTTTTTTTAGGTTTTGGTTTTGTTTTTTAAGAAGTATTTATTATTTATTTACATTTGTTTAGATATGCTAAATTCAAATATTATAAACACGATATATTTTTAGGTATTCGCAGTCAAAACTGTCACCTATAGTTACATGAAGCCAGAGTTTGGATTTTCAAACCAGAAACAGAATTGTCATAATAAAGAATTCTGGCTGCCTAGTGGCACACCGACAAGGTGAGCAACTATTAACTCGGAGACGGAAGTCTGAATCCGGGTTAATGCCATAGCCGTCCATAGGAGCGAATTGGCCTGGAGTCCATGGGAGCTAATTGGCCGAGCTCTCATGGGAGAGAGGGCCTGCACGCTCACTTCCCTGTCACTCACAGCCTGTCAATCATGGGTGCCTGTGAGTTCATTCGTATGAGGGAGCACTTTTCCTATAAGTGGGTTAGACTGCTCCCAAATAAGCATGAGATGTGGTTTGAAAAGAGGCAGGTAGTTAGCATTACATGTAATGGAGGGGGCGTGCGCATGCTTTCGCGCCTCCCTGGTCAGTGGTGGTCGAGAAGGTAATACCTGATGGGTGGGAATTGGATACGACTAAAGTCTTGGCTCGGCTCAGGCGTCAGGTTAGAATGCCTCCGAACGCTTCCCTGGTGTGATGCCTCGGGCATGCCCAACTGGGAAGAGACACGGGGTCAACCAAGAACATGCTGGAGGGATTATGCCTTTTGGTTGGTCTGGGAACACCTCGGTGACCCCCCCCTCCCTGGAAGAGCTGTAGAAAGTAGCTGGGAAAAGGAACATCTGGACTCCACTGTTTAGGCCGCTGCCCCCGCGACCTGAGTACAGATTAAGTGTAGAAACATGATGATGATTATGATGAGAATCGAATGGAATCTGGCTGTGTTATACTAGGCATCAATGCCCAGTTACAAATTTTCTTAAAATTCCTGCTTCTTGATGTTGTACCAGTTTCAAATGTGGTGGCGGTATACATGCCTTCAGTGTGTAGCTCAATCAAGCTTAATTGTAATACAGGTAGTAATAATAATAATATTCAAGCTGTAGCTTTATAATGTTAAAAATAAATTGAGTTGTTTGTTTATTTCCAAAAAACAAAGTAATGTTATTACAAAACAATTCTCAAGCAACAGAATTTAACTAATTCATGGCAGTACCTTCCTTAGAATACAATGGTATGAAAAAGTATCTGAACCTTTTGGAATTTCTCACATTTCTGCATAAAATCACCATCAAATGTGATCTGATCTTTGTAAAAATCACACAGATGAAAAAACAGTGTCTGCTTTAACTAAAACCACCCATTGAAAGGTTTTCATATTTTAATGAAGGAATGATGGTGATTTTATGCAGAAATGTGAGAAATTCCAAAATGTTCAGATACTTTTTCATACCACTGTATATAGAGTTGTCAGTGGCCAGGAGTCCATGGGAGCTAATTGGCCAAGCTCTAATGGGAGGGAAGGAGGGACGACATACACTCGCTTCCCCATCACTCACAGCGATTGCCAGCCAATCATGGGAATTTGTGAGCTCATTCATATGAGGTTGAATTAGGAAATAGTGGCCAGGGAGTTAGCATGGTCAGCCTACATTGAGAAGGTTATTGGTTCAAATCTTGGCCATTCTGTATTAGTCAGCTGAGATTGGCTGATGGATGGATGGATGGAGAGATATTGATTAACACTCGAACAGGTTGGTTGATGGACAGATGGGTGAATGAATGGATGGAATAAAGGATGAATTGGTTTGTTGATGGTTGGATGGCTGGATTAATGGATTGACAAAAGAAGGGATGAATGGATTAACAAACAAATAGGTTGCTTGATGGATGGATGGATGGATGGAAGGAAGAAAAGACAGGAAAAAAATAATAAAATGCCTGTGGATCCAGACCTTTGTAACACTCTGTATATGATCTTCACAGAAGGTATGTTTTTCAATTTCTTCTCAACATTCTTCATCTTTAGTTGCAAATATGGCCGAGGATCCTCAGAGGAACTTCAGGTCTGCGTATTATGAAAAGGTGGGCTTCAGAGGCGTGGAAGAGAAAAAGTCCCTTGAAATTCTTTTGAAGGACAATCCACTTGGTAAGTTACAGTTTTGTTTTATGTTTCTCTCCTTTAAGAACACTTAAAAGTCACGTTGCCAGGTATTCCATTCTGTCTTCTTGAGTATTTTTAGCACAACAGTGTAGATAAAATCTGCGAGGTCAGTTATTCCAGGAACAAATAATCTTGTTATTATTGAGCGAATGGAGAGTGGTAGTCTACAGTATGAGCCTCAGCTGGATATTATGTATTAACGTTTATTATTACACAGCTTATATGGATACTCGCTTCTGATTGGTCAATTATGTAGTACAGGAATTAAGTATATTTATTTCTTTATACTAAACTATTGTGAAGTGTATAAAAGATTACTGGTATGGAAAGAGACATAAAATATTTTTTTTGAAAGTAGCCAGGTAAGGTATCTATGTATTAAACAGAATAATGTACAATGTACAACAGTCGTTCCCTTCTTTTCTTTTATTGTTTATTAATTTATACTATTTATGTATCTATTTATTTATTTACTTACATAATATATATGTATGTGTGTATGTTTGTATTTGTATCTATTTTTGCACCCCCTACTGATGATACCTCAAGAGCCTGTAACAGTGAATTTCTCCATTGTGAGATTAATAAAGCTGTATCTTATCTTATCTTATCTTAAACCTGTCATTATCAAAAATTATACCACCTCAGGGTGACGCAAGGCCCCTCGCTAGACCCTAGTCCAGCCAACTCTGGGCAATGGTGGGTTCACCCTGAACAAATCGGCAGTCTATTGTAGGGCCAACACGCATAGGGTCAATTTGGAACAGCCAGTTAGCCTCATGTGCATGTCATTGGACTGAAGAAGGAAACTGGAGCACCTGGAGGAAACTGACACAAGCCAAGGGCGAACATGCAAACTCCTCACAGAAATGTACTCGACAGGTCTGGGATTCGAGCCCAGGACCTCGTACTGTGAGGTGGACTTGCTAATCACTCCGCTAATGTGTCGCTTCCATTGTACTTTATCTCAAACTTAAGTGTTTGTGTACTTATTTGACTTCTTGGTGATATTTACGTTGACAAAGTATTTCCATGTGTGTGATTAATAAAGTAGTATTACTGTATTAGATAACCATCTCCACAAAATCATTCTTTCTTTTTTACGTCCTAATTGAATTAAACCTGTCTTTCCTTGTTGACCTTCAGATGTGGAGAAGTTAAGTACATTCAGTCAGAGGTTTCCATTACCATCTATGTACAGGATCCATGTGTGGAAAGTCTTGCTTGGTGAGAACAATCACTTTCTTCCAAGTACAGACACTGTGCTTTGTCTACTTTATTTATTATGCGAAACACCACTGAAGTTCAAGGGTAATTATTTTGAGGTGTTCAAAATGTTTTGTTCATGGTCTTCAGGTATCCTGCCTCCACACAGCGATTCTCACTCTCTGGTAGCACGTTACAGGCAAGAGCAGTATACGGATATAAAAGAAGCTCTTCTGGCCATGAGATTTGTGCACACCGGAACGACACACACCGAGCTGTACCTTCGTATGCACCAGTTGGAAAACCAGCAGTTGCCTTGCCGGTCGGAGCTCAAACAACCTGTAAGGACTTGTTCATGTGTCTGTACCCACTGTATGCATAACTCACGTTTGATTTAAAATAGAACAAGGAAAATGTATGAAATGTTGAAGGAGAGACACTGAAAAGAAACATCTGGAGAAGAAGCAATTTATGACCATACTTGGCACATAGATTTGGTATGGGGGGGCAGCTTGCAGCCTAGTGATGAAACTTGAATTAATCATGTTGCTAAGTTCATAAAGATTCTCCACAATATCACATCAAGATCAGTTAAGATTGTCGTCAGTACATTGTAATTATCGTGGGAAATTTTAGACGGTCCGAAATTTCACCACATTCAGTGCAATCATCATAAATCCATCAAGTTCCTTCAAGAACTGTCCTTTGATCTCCTGTACTCATCACAATTCTTTCAAATTATGGAGATCGTGAACATTGTGCCTCAGTGTAAACCCAGGGTAATAGGTCAGTTAAATGATTTGGATATAAAAAGAGCATCTGGGCAGAGGTTCAGAAGTCTGCAAAACACCTGCATTCAGAATAATGTTCCTCAATGTAAAATTTGAAAGACTTTAAATATTTAATCATCTACAGAACATAATATCATCAAAAATCTTGTAAATCTGTATTGAATGAGATGCGTATTGATTTTCAGACTTTCCAGTGGCGCTACATTACAACCAGGCATGATTCTGTAATGGAAATCACTGCATGGGCTCAGGGGCACTTCCAGAGATCATTGCATGTAATCAAGCTTTTTGTTCTCAGGGCGAAGAGGATGAAGACTTTTTGGCTATTGCCAGAGTAATGGAGGAGATTGTAGACAATCCGGTGGACTGTTATTGGCTGATTAGGTGCTTTGTCAACCAATTTAACCAGAAGTTTGGCGATTCAGTACCTCACCTGGTTTGTATGCACTGTTTCGCCTTCAAGTTTTGTCATCCTTTTATTATGGATTTTATATTACGACTGTAATACTAATTAAATGCAAATAATATTGGCACGGCCCTCGTTCATTTTCTGTAACCGCTTAATCCTAACTAAGGTCGCAGGGAGGCTGGCCCCCATCCCAGCCGACTCTGGGCGAGGTCAGGGTACACCCTGCACGGCTCGCCAGACCATCGTAGGGCGGAAGCACGCTGACAGCTTTGCAGCCACTCTTGATGAAAGTCATCAATGGTTCTTTTACATGAACCTCTCACCATAGACAGTGAGATACATGGCTGGTTTTTGATAACCCAGTTAGCTGCACTGGGGGGGGGGGACAGTGACAACCCGTGGAGAGTGGGCCTTGAACCCCCAATCTTAGGATCAGTGATTTAGTACCTTTTACCACCAGGCCATCACTTCAATGTCACAGCCCCCAAGTGGTGCAATGATAAAGTGTTGGAGTACCCAGCTACCTCCGGAAGATAAGGGAGTGCAATTGGTCAGGCTAAAGATCAGCACAGGATTATTGCAGATGATACCATTGAGAGGCATCTTAAAATCCCTGTAGGTATTCTTTTATGGAAAACATCAAGACAGCAATTGCTAAAAACAATGTAGACGCAAGTTCCGGTCACTGAAGACTTGCTTAGTTTCTTGAAATGGTAAGTCGAAAACCAAGTTCTAAGTTAATTAAGAGTAACGATTTATGATTTATAACATGGGTAGGAGTGGCATAATGGTCAGCACATCCGAATTAGAACAAGAATGTCCTGGGTTCAAGTTCCAGGTTCCATGTTTGTGTGCCATTTGCATGTTTTTCCCATTCTTAAACGGGTTTACTCTGGGTAGTAATTTTCTTTTGCAGTCCAACAACATGCACATCAGGCTAACTGGCGGTTTTGGTGGGCTGTAAAAGAAAACTTGATACCCAAGGTAAACCCACTGTCTGTCTTCCTTTCGGCTTTTTCCCTTTTACTCGGGAGTCGCCACAGTGAATCATCTGATTCGCACGTTTGATTTGGCAGAGGTTTTTACGTCAGATGCCCTTCCTGTCACAACCCTTTTTCGCAAGGGACAGAAACACGCTGACGACTTTGAAGTCTACTCTTTACGAAAGTCAGCAACGGTTCTTTTACATGCTTCTCACCATAGACAGTGAGAGACATGGTCCGCCTTTGATAACCCAGTCAGCTGCACTGGGGGGGACAGTGACAACCCTGTGGAGAGTGGGACTCGAACCCTCAACCTTTAGCTCAGCGATCCAGCGCCCTATACCACTAGACCACCACTGCCCCACCCAAGATAAATCCACTGAAGCATGGGAAAAACAGCCACAAAAATGTTGATGTTTTATCACCGGTCTTGCTGCTCTACTGAACCAGAACCATTCCATGAATTGAAAGTTGTATAACTTTGGTTTATACATCTAACAACTGCATCATAGACATCACCTTCAGTCTCTGCACGCACATTCACACCAACCATTAGGGGGTGTAATAACTTCTTTCTAATGATCCATTTTTATCCCGTCCCCTTCCCTTTGTCTTTCAGCCCAAGAGTCTGGAGCATTTCCTGTCTCTGGAGGACAGTCGTCTTTTGGCCCATTTGAAATCTTCAGGCAGTCTGGCTGTCCTGCCCTACTCCCTTTGGTTCAGGCGCTGTTTCGCAGACTGTCTTCCGGAGTCCAGCCTACAGAGGTCAGTACTAATATAGTTATTGAACCTCTGAGTCTGCTCATCTTCTACTCTACTGTAGAAATACCCATCACACGAAGCAGACTAGATTGATAAAATAATATGTTTTAAAATTTCTACAGTGGGTCGGAATGCTGGCGCAGAGTTTAGCACGTCCACAGTAAAAAAAAAAAACCCTGGGTTCCTGTGCCGGGCTTGGGTCGTTTCTGTGTGCTGTTTGCATGTTCTCCTCATGCTTGTGTGGGTTTCCTTTGGGTACTCTGGTTTTCTCCCACAAAACACCAAAAACATGCACAGTAGGCTAATTGGCTGTTCCAAATCACCCCAAGATATGAGTGTAAATGGTTGCTTGTGTGTTTCCCTGTGATGGCTTGGCGAGCTGTCTTGGTGTACTACATTCTTGCCAAAAAGTTGGCTGAGATGGATGCCAGCCTCCCTGCAACCCAAATTAGGATTAAGTGGCTTAGTAAATGAATAAATGAATTTCAACAATATGATGTGGTTTGGCTGTACTGGGCTTTGTGTGGTGTAGTGTTTTGGGGTTTTTTTGGGTGGGTGGGCAGTAGTACTTCTGTAACAGCAGTGTGTTACAGATGCCTAATGGATTCTATCAGACGAGCCCCCACTTGTTACGGATAGGTAAATTTAGAAGCTGGAAATTGCCCCATGAAATCAGCAAAGCACGACAGACCACGACATAAACTATATACAATTTAATAATATGAACAAAATAAGACAAAATTCATAACTTACATCTTAGAGCTAAACCACATACAAATTAACAAAGGGTACCAAGCAGGGTAAATTTAGAGATGGCGCATGTGCTGGCGGGGAAAGGCTTGCCATCCGATGCGTATTCCATGGTTCACCTTGGATGAGTTGATCCGCCGAGATGAGTCCCCTTAAATGATCTGTCCAAAGAGACACGAGGAAACTGGAAGAGACTGTAGCCAGTCGACAACAGGACCTTAATATAGATTCCCTAATGTTCGGGACCGCCACCAAGCTTGACCTGCCATCACCTGACCCGCCACCAGGGCACATGCGCAACTTAGCCCCCTTATGGAAAATTCCAGACCCAAAGAGCTGAGTCACACCATGTGACTCTCTTCACAGCACATTACCTGAACATAATTATACGATTAGACGATAATTACATTCAACCTTTATAGAGCCATTATTTTTATACAGTATTTACATTCATACAAATATTTACATGCCTGTAACACAGTGCTGTAGTAGTTAGCACATTTGCCTCACAGCAAGAAAGTAATATGTTTCAGTCCCAGGCTTGGGTGTTTCTGTGTGGAGTTTGCATGTTCTCCCTGTGCTTGCCTGGGTTTCCTCTGGGTACTCTGGTTTCCTCACAACAGTCTACAAACACACATTTTTCAGGGATCTCAGTGAGGTTTATAAAAAAACGGAGGAAACGGGTTCAGAGATCGAGGAAATGAAATATTTCAGCTGGGGTCAAAGGGGCCGCAGGGAACCTGAAGCTGAAAAAATAGAGGAATTACGCTAAATAGACGAGTAAAAATAGAGGAATTCCGCTAAACAGAAGAGTAAAAATAGAGGAATTCTGCTAAGTAGACAAGTAAAAAATAGAGAAATTCTGCTAAATAGACGAGTAAAAATAGAGGAATTCTGCTAAATGGACGAGTAAAAATAGAGGAATTCTGCTAAATAGGCGAGTAAAAATAGAGGAATTCTGCTAAATAGACGAGTAAAAATAGAGGAATTCTGCTAAATAGGCGAGTAAAAATAGAGGAATTCCGCTAAATAGACGAGTAAAAATGGAGGAATTCTGCTAAATAGACGAGTAAAAATAGAGGAATTCTGCTAAATAGACGAGTAAAAATAGAGGAATTCTGCTAATAGACGAGTAAAAATGGAGGAATTCCGCTAAATAGAGGAGATCTGGGATCCCTGATTTTTAAGCTGATTCGATATACTCAACTGCTCGAGTGTGTTTAAATGGCTGTGTGTTGCACTGAGGTGGTCTGGTAAGTTGTTCAGGATATATTGTTCAGGTTTTATCTTCTAAAGGATAAAACAGTTCAGGAGATGAGATCCAAAGTGATCAATAAACCTCTTGGACGTGATTTAAGACCCGCTGTGCTATGAAGGAACTTTTGGGCTCCTATAACACTACCAGTGTGTTCTACTCATCATTCTTTGAGGGATTTCTGAGGAAGAGCAGCACTGTGTATCTGTCAAGTAGGACTGTTGTGATTTGCTGTGTTGTGTCGGTGGTGTTTGTTTACAGAGTCTGGGACAAGGTGATCAGCGGCTCGTGTAAAATCCTAGTCTTCGTGGCCGTGGAGATATTGCTGAGCTACAAGATCAAGCTCATGGGAATGAGTCGAGCAGATGCAGTGAGAAGCTTCCTGAGCAATGTGAGAGAACACTGATATACACACCCACAGTAATCGCAATTAGGTCCATAAGTATTTGGGCTACTCCATAGTTTCTTTGCCTCTGTACACGACTATAGTGGATCTGTAATGGAGCAGATAAAGACATGATCGATGTGTAGCCTTTCAACTGGAATTTAAGACTTAATAAACATTTTAGGAGTTAGAGTCACAATGAAGTAGTTTTTTGAATGATTAAGAAAACAATTATAAAATTTGGTTTTCATATGATGGAGAATTTTTGGGTCTCGGAGGTCGTCATCTACACCTCTTTCAAATAATTTTTTATATCATACAGTGGTATGAAAAAACTGTCTGAACCTTTTGGAGTTTCTCACATTTCCGCATAAAATCACCATCAAATGTGATCTGATCTTTGTCAAAATCACATAGATGAAAAAACAGTGTCTGCTTTAACTAAAACCACCCAAACATTTATAGGTTTTCATATTTTAATGAGGATGCCACATGCAAGAATTGTTGAATATGTGCTTTTTTTTTAACCTTCACGCTGTTGTTCACGTTTTCTATACCAGGGGTCCTCAACCACCAGCTCAATTGGTACCGGTCCACATGAAGAAAGAATTCATTATTCCCCGTTTTATTTATTATCTGAGTCTGAACGATCTTTATTTTTGAAAAATCTTTTATTTTGAAAAATGACCGGATTCTCTTGGATACATGTCGGTCGTTTGAGAGCTAAAATGTAACCCACAAGGGGACGGCACAAGAACAGAGACGAGTTGGACTTGTTTCAAACAATAGGTTTTTTTGGGTGAGACTGAGCCTGAGCCTTCATTCTGTCCGCTGGTGCACCATCACCTGTGTTTTTTTATTTATTTATTTATTTTTAAGAAAAGTTCAAGCGCTACTTCCCAACCAACTTTATTTCAGCTGCTGAAAAATAACATTCATGGAGTGCTTCTTCTTCTTCTTCTTCTTCTTTTTATTATTATTATTATTATTATTACTAATAATAATAACAATAATAATAATATTTTATAGAAATAAATTATATTTACAATATAGACAATCTATGACCCCCCCATCCCCATCTCCCCCCAGTCCGCGGTAAAATTATCAAGCGTTGATAAACGCTGTCCACGGTGATAAAAAGGTAAGGGATCCCTGTTCTATACCATGACTGATTCTTTTGAAATCCCTCATGTACTGCAAACAGAAGAACCTGTTTACTCGCAACGTCTTTATCATGCAAGCCTGAAGGTAGAAGTTGAGACTGTCAATACATGTTAATGCAAAGCCAGTTGTATTGTGGAATGTGTTCCTGAGCTTGGGAAAGCTGTTCCAAAATTTGCGTGATGGGAAAAAGAATGCGTTATAATAAATTATGTGAAGCTAACTGGGTTATCAAAGGCCGGCCATGTCTCTCACTGTCTACGGTGTGAGGCATGTAAAAGAACCAATGCTGACTTTTGTCAAGAGTAGCTGCATGTTTCTGCCCTGTGGTGGCCTGGCGAGCTGTCCAGGGTGTACTCTGCCCTCGCCCAGAGTCGGCTGAGATGGATGCCAGCCTCCCTGTGACCCTAATCAGGATTAAGTGGTTCAGAGAATGAATTAATGAATGAAACATGTTGAGACACTTTCCCTTGGTTTGTACTCAACACACGACTGATACTGCTCAATGAAAACACACTACAGTACTGCTGTTACTTGCTTACCATGCGTTTACACTTGGGCGCAATCTCCGTGATCCAAAGAAAAAGCGTGGAGCATGATTGGGGTATCAAAAGAGGGCAAGGTGCATCCAAGAGGTGAAACTCGGAGGAATCGTATTTCCAGGTTCATCAAGGTCTGTGAAGCTTGACTACAATTCCCATGTTCCTATCATGATTGGCATCAAATCGTAAAATATTGTAATAATTGAAGCAACATTTTTTACAGTCACAATTTTTGCCACGATCAGCTCAATGTACAGTAGTCCCTCGCTACTTCGTACTTCAATTCATGTGGCTTCAGTGCATCACGGGGTTTTTTTTTTAATTCATTAAATTAAAAAAATAAAGAAATTAAGAAAGAATGGTAGAAAAAGTTAAGGAAAATGCCGCAAAAACAAGGCCAATTACCAAAAAAAAAACCCAAACAAACAAAAAAACAACCCAAAACCCCTCAACAAAACTATAGTCAGCCCTCTACTTACGAAGACCCCTGTGTACGAAATCCCCGGGTTACGAATATCATTTTCCTAAGTTTCCGTCCCCGGGATACGAAAACAACCCCTTCTTATGAAAAGAAATTCAAAATTCAAACGCACCAATCAAAATTTCACACGACGTGCGAGTTGCTCTCTCATTGGCTGTCTCTCAACATCCCGCCCCGCTGGCCTCCCAGATAGAGACAGAGGGAAGCTTCACTCTTTAGTTTTTAGTTTAGTTTTTTAAGTTGTTTAATTCAGTATTCAGTAATTCATCTGGAATTCCTATCCCTCGAGGAATCAAAATAAAGTTGAGTTTGCCAAGCAGGGAATGCACTTTGAATTCCACATCTTGTGGGCGTGGCCTACAGCGCGAGAGAGTGAGAGAGAGAGAGAGAGAGAGAGAGAGAGAGAGACAGGAGTGTGTGTGTGTGTTAATAAAAAATCTTTAATAATGGTTTAATTAATTAATATGTTAATAAAATGTTTAAATTGTTTAATAAATAATTTTCTTTTACTTTTAACACATTTCATACAAAATTGGTCTACTTTTATCATTTTTAAAGGGTTTATGGGGTTTATCCAGTCCAAAGACTGGAGCCTTGGGACGAATTAGGCGTTTAACATGTACAATGTGACCCCTACTTACGAAATCCCCGCGATACGAAAAAGGCACCAGAATGGGTTAATTTCGTAGGTAGGGGGCCGACTGTACTTACATTTTTATGTGAGGTGCGCATCTGTGTGTGTGTGTGTGTGTGTGTATTTATTTTATTTACATCTTATGCATTATTTTTGAATGTTTAATTATTATAAGCATCTATAGTTTTGAATATGTATATATTGATTGATTATTTATTTATTGATATTATATACACATATTTCTGTACGTCAGTCATGGGGTGTCGATCCTTCTTCGTGGAATTCGGCAACCGCGGGGGGGTCTCGGGCCCAGTTAACCACGGAAAGTGAGGGATCCCTGTATTACCTTTTGATCACCCCACCCCTCCACACATGTGGATATTGTTCCCCAATGTAAACCCAGCATTGCCTTTGTACTCTCATGTTTAGTTCACCTCAAGTAAATCTGTTTACCTCCCATCCATAGATGCCACAAGAGAACACGGATGCCATAGTGACCAAAGCCATAGAACTGTGGCACAAGTACTGTGGGACTCCCATGCACTCTGTTTAATTAATGCCGTATGAACTTGGACTTGAAGCAAGAGAAGAAGCGTTCGGTACATGTGAGCACTTTCCCCCACTACGGACTCCACAGCTCTGTGTCTGTGTTTACATGCAGCCTGATAACTCGACTGATTAATCAGTCAGAATACACGAAACGATGTTTGTGTTGATTGAATTAATGCATTTAATAGCAAAGAAACGAAAAGTGAAAATTCTGTCTGGATACTTAATATTTACTTTGGAATTAGTACATAACCTTCAGCAACAAAAACAAATAGTAATAAATTTTGTTACAACCTTTTTATTTGTGGTGTTATAGTCAAAAATGGTTCATGAAGATGAGTACAGGTAAGAAACATGTGTAATGCATTCTGGTCTTTTTTTTTTTTTTTTGACAAGCAGCATGCACTTGGGCATGGTGGCGTAGTGGTCAGCACATCCACCTTACGGCAGGAAAGTCCAGGTTCCGAGTGCCGGGCTCAGAAAATGCACTTCTGTGTGGAGTTTGTGCCTGCGTTGGTTTCCTCCTATAGTCTGGGGACATGCACATCAGACTAATCATTCATTTGTTCATTTTCTGCATCGTTTAATCCTAATAGGGTTGCAGGGAGACCGGCACCCATCCGAGCCAACTCTGGGCAAGGGCCGAGTACACCTGGACAGTCAGGCTATCGCAGGGCAGAAACATGCAAAGGGCTATGCAGCTACTCTTGATAAAATTAGGGTAATTAGTTGTTCCAAATTGCACCTAGGTGTGAGTATGAAGGGTAGTGTGTGTGTGTGTGTGTGTGTGTGTGTTGGCTCTGCAGTAGACTCACACACTGTTCAAGATGTAACCCACCTTCACCCAGAGTCAGCTGAGAGAGGCTCCAGCCTTCCTGCGACCTGAGTAGGATTTAGCAGTGCAGCAAATGAATGTGAGGCACACCTTGAACAGCTCACCAGACCATCACAGGGCCAACACACAAAACCTTTCACACTCAATTAGGGGCAATTTGGAACAGCCAATTGAGCCTGATGTGCAGGTCTTTGGATTGTAGGAGGGAACCGGAGTACCTGGAGGAAACCCACTCAAGCATGCAGAGAACACGCACACCACTCCACGCAGAAAAACATCCTTCTTTTGAAGGACCTTGTCGCTGTGAGGCGGATGTGCGAACCACTGCGCCGCTCTTGTTCCTGAATATCAGGTAAATATAAATATAAATATAAATGCTGAATAGTTTGCTGCTGCAAAGTTTTGTTCTTGCTGACTGTTTAATAGTCACATTTATATGATGGTTTTGTGTGAAGGACATGAATTAAAACTGTTAATATAAACAACACAGTGACCAGAATTCTTGTTTAGAACACACACGCAATTTTTTTTTTTCGTCCGCTTTTTTAAAAATCTTTGCATGTGACACCCCCGTGGCAGTGAGACAGGAAAAGAAATGAAATATAAAATTGTATGCACTGTTGAGATGGCAGAGCTCCGTGTTTTATTTCAATCTTATTAAATATTTTTTCTGTATATCTGAAACTGCATACGTACGCTGTTTAGAAATGGGGGAGGAAGTTTGTGGAGAATAAGATAGGGCGCCTCCTCCTCTTGTTAAATCTCTCGGCTAATAGCAGCAGGAGAGGAGCATTGCAGCGAGACTGTAAACAGGACAAAAAAAAACCCAACAACAACAACAACAAAAAACAACAACCACCACCACTGGAAATCTGCACACAAGTTGAAGATTACTTTTGGGCCCCAGTCCACGGGCCCCTGTCTTTGTAAACAGAGCACAGATCGGAGGACAAGACAGAAGTGCATTTGTCGATGGTCAAACATGTCCGCCTCACAGCAACAAGGTCCTGGGTTCAAGTTCCGGGCTTGTTAAAAGTTGTTTACTGTTATGCCATTTCGCAGATGCCCTTTAGCAACTTATATAGACAGTGGAACCTCAACTTACAAAAGCCTCAATAAACGAAAAAATCCAGGTTACAAAAAACATTTTCCTAAAATTTTTGTCTCTGGATACGAAACAAGTTCACGTTACGAAAGCACCATCTCGAAAATTAAAACAATGCACGAGTTGCTCTCCCATTGACTACATTTCCCAACATCCCGCCCCACTGGCCTCCCATTGGCTATCTCCCAACATCCCGCCCCGTTTGCCTCCCATTGGCTAGGAGGGATGATGCAACTCCCTCCCATTGGCTATTATGGGGCATCCATAATGCTTTTTGTGTAAAGGAAAGAGTGACTGTTGTTTCATGAGTTTTTCGAGTGTGCTCATTGCAACTTTATCTTTTGGCTCAGGCTTTTATCCTTGCATAAACATTTGTAAGATTATAACTCTGCTAAGAAGACATGGTCAACATACGTGCGCACGCACACACCCACACGCGCCTGTGTGTGCTTCCCAGTCTGCGTGAAAAAAAGAAGCGGGCTCGTAGCATGCGGTTGAGTGATACCGCAAAGGAATATGGCCAAACCTGTCTATCATTGGTATGATATTGAAGCCGAAGGAGGCTTTAAAAGGTATGCTTTTATCATTTATAATGGGTTTAGGGGGTAGTTTAGCGGGCCTTGGAACGAATCACATGTTTTACATGTAAAATGCGGTTCAACTTACCTGGTTACTCAACCAGGTTCCGAAAAAGGCTCCGGAACGGATTAATTTCTTAAGGTGAGGTACCACTGTATATAAAATTTTAATCTAATTTATACATCTGAGCAGATGAGGCTTAAGGGTCTTGATCAGGGGCCCAATGGTGGCAGATTGTTATGATGGACACAAAGCTGTGACCTTTTGGTTTCAGGAATCCAAAGCCTTAACCACTGACATTTCCATGGAGATGGCATGTTCTTGTGGTGCTTGCCTGGGTTTCCTCCAGGTACCCTGGTTTCCTCCCACAATCCAAAACTTAACCATGAGGTGGTCTGGCGAGCTGTTTAAGGTGTACTTGACCCAGCGTCGGCTGTGAGAGGCTGCAGCCTCCCCACCCTAACAGTAGGATTGAGCGGTTTGACGAATGGGAGAACTGAATGAAAACCAGATATTTCGAACACAGAGGAATTATTGCTTAGTTTAGTCACTAAGTTGGCATGAGCGTGAAATCAAAACATCTGGATTGTTTTGGCTTTATTTGTAAAGGTTTCCGTCGGAGTTATCTGCAAAAAGTATGCAGAAATTGGAAAGTAAAGATATGGTATGGTTTATAAGTAAATCTGTTTAAAATATTTAAGATTCATGTTTGCTTGTAGAATATTTCTTTTTTTTTTTGCTCAACACCTACATAAGTACAAAATGGGTTTATGTTACCAATTACAGGGCTGCGTGCACAGAGTTACACCCACCTCACGTGTTTAATCAAACACCCGTACAGGATATTTAAGTGTACTTCCAGAGCACAACATTATCTTTAAATTTGAACTCAGATCACTCACACACACACACAAGTTCACGACAGGTCAAATTGTCAGGAATTGGTGAATCTAGGCCAGTCAGTTCATCTTGGGAACTTGGGCGCCCGTTTCCTCTCCTTGAATCAGATCAGAAGAGCAACATCGTCTCTCTTATCAAGTCCCGGTCCCTATGCAGTTTGATCCCAGCCCATTAGATTCAGTACTTCCCAGAGGTGAATTTGTCATTGGTTAATGCCCTGTTCTTCTGCTCAGCCATCAGCACTATGGTCGGTGAAACCTAGAATAAGGAGTGAGAAAGCATTAGTGATGACAACAGTGATCACAAATGTTGGCAAACATCTGCTTTAATTGCTGTAATGCTGATATTCATGCATTTATTTGACAAAGCACTTTATCCAACTAGAATCATGAAGTGGGATGGAGCCTATCTCAGCCGATACTATTCAAAGGTAGAGTACACCCTGAGCAGCTTGCCAATTTATGACACGACCAACACACACAGTCATTCACACTCGCACCAAGGGGCAACATGGAAAATCCAATCAGATTAATGTACATGTGTTTGAACTATGGGAGAAAACCGGAGTCTGAGCAGGGAACCTACAAACACGGGGAACATGAAAACCACAAACAAAAAATTAATTAAAGTACAGACGCTCCCCAACTTACGTTTTTAATTGGTTCCGGATGGCCGAACGTAAGTTGAAAGTGAACGTAAGTTGTTACAGTGACGTATGGCGTGTAACGTGTGAAGTATGACACTCATACTGCACTACACATCCATAAATACCATTACCGTATCTCATAAAACACCCCAAATCAATTATTATAAACATAACATTGTAAAATAATATCAAATATATCAAATAATATCAACATTAATTTCAAATAAGTCACTTATTTATACCGAGTCACTTTACATGAAGCTTAAAACAGTCAATCAACGCTTACAATATGTGAAGCGCTCAATACCGAAAATAATGCACTTCCAAAAGTAGTGTACTTGCTGTGGGTTATACAGACTTCCGGTCTTTCAAGTGCACAAGGTTACCGTTGAACTCGTTTAGATCACAGCCTGCACGTGAATCCCAGCAATGCGGAGAGTTCTTTCTTTCATGTAAGTAAGTAAACTTTATTCAAGAGATGCATACAAAGAACAAGTACAAATCCTAATGAATATTAATATAAAAATAAGTATACACTCTTAGGATTCTGATAAAGATAATCAGTATAAAGATTGTGCCGATCTGAGCAGATAGTTAATTCATCTCTGTGTATGAGACTTGCACCCATGCTAGTAGGCTTACACTTCTGACCAACCAGATTTGCTTAGGGTTACAAAAGTCCGCAAAACAGTGTAAACACAAAGATCACAGAGACGACGTCTTAACACAAGGGTAACACGCTCTATATATATATATATATATATATATATATATATATATATATATATATATATATACACACACACACACACACACACACACTCGGTCTGTAGTTTGTAAACAATGAATGCAGCGTCATTACGTCAGCGTACTATGTAGGTACGTCTAAACTCAAAATTAGACTTTTTTGGGGGGAAAAAAACGTAAAATGGATGAACGTAAGTCGGGGAGCGGCTGTAATTACAAATTAGGCACTGTAGATGGAAAGACAGTAAAGTTGATCATTGTATGGAAAAAAGTCATTTTTTTTCACTGTAACACGGGTGGGCGGGGCTAAAAAAAATCCTACAGCCAGCCAATAGGAGCACTAAACCCGTAAAAGCTTTGCTTCTTAGAAACCAGCTACTGTCCAAGGAGTTTTTTTGTTTTTTTTTTACAATCAGTGGTGCAGGTATGATCACCTGGTTAGATGTCGACTTGATTCATGCACCTCCATCTCTGTGCTTTTGAACTCATTGAGCTCTTTCCTTATAGCAGCCTAAAAAAAAGAAAGATCCAGAATGCTCATGCTAAGTAATTCTTAATGAGTGTTATCAGAGAGTCCAGAAAACTGGATTATTTGTATGACTGACCTTGTCTGCAGCAGTAAGGCGGGTCCAGGGCTTGTCTGCCCGTCTGTCGTAGTCCTGAGCTTCAGCCACCTCCACATAATCGCTGAATCGAATAAGAATTTTCGCCTCTCTCAATTCTTCAACTGTTGGCCTTTGACTCAACTACAGGGAAAAAAGTATACTTTAATTTACTAAATTATTCTTAATTAGGGTAACAGGGTGGCTGGAGCCTATCCCAGCCAACTCTGGGTACGTCCTGAACAGTTTGCCAAACCACAAGTAAGGCCAGCGCACACACACAAAAAAAAACTATTCACACACACACACACACACACACACACTTGGGGCAATCTAGAATATTCTCTCTCTCTCTCTCTCTCGCTCTCTCTCTCTCTCTCTCTCTCTCTCGCGCGCGCGCTCACATGCACTCACTCACTCATTTGCCAAGCCCCTTAATACTGTTAGGGTGGCATGGAGGCTGGAGCCTTTCTCGGCCCCTCGAGGTGATTTTAATTCTCTTGAGAAAGCTCAACATCTCACCTTCCTTGAAAGCCTTTTCTTCAGCTCTCGCTTCTCCTCAAGCTCCTCCTGCTCATTTCGTGCTGTCAGACAAACAGGTGAATTTGTTGATTATCAAGTTCATGGTATACAACATTTGTGTCTGTGCTCCTTCCTTTTTATATCATATTTTGTTCACCTGGCAATTCTTTCCCATCAGCCACCTCTCCACTATCATATAATGACTTCACACCAGGAATAATTATCATTTAGAGTGAAACATAAGCACCAGCCAACGGCATCATTTTGAGCACGGTATCGGTTCTCAGGGAAAAAAATGGTATCCATCTTCTTCAACGTACATATGAGCTCACATCATGTGGTGCACATTATGATAGCTGGACAATTTTTTTTGCCTATTTGAAAGCCTCAGTGCATGTGTTTCTTGCTCTTGTAACTGGAGTCCTGTTTGACTAGCTAGATACTAGCACAGAATTTAATGATATTTTTCATGCTTTTGTTTCGAACTTGTGCCTTCAGATCAAACCTTGATTATAGGAGTGTGGGTGAAAAAAATTATACAGTGTTACCTCACTTTACGAAAGTCTCATTAAACGAAAAATTCAGGTTACAAAACGTATTTTCATAAAATTTTTGTCTCTGGATACAAAACAAGTTTCATTACGAAAGCTCCATCTTAAAAATTCAAACGCGCCATTCAAACATTAAAACGTGCCATGCAAACATTCAAACAATGCACGAGCTACTCTCCCATCGATGATGTTCAAACATCCTGCCCTGCTGGCCTCCCATTGGCTAGGAGGGATGACGCAGCTTCCTCCCACTGGCTATTATGGAGCTGCATCTACCATAATGCTTTTCGTGTAAAGGACAGAGTTACTGTTGTTTCATGCTTTATTTCTTGACTCAGGCTTTTAACCTTCCATAAACATTTGTAAGATTATAACTCTGCTAAGAAGACATGGTCAACACACGCACACACACAAACACACGCACACACACACACACACACACACACACGTGGGATTTCTGGTGCAAGTGAGAAGAAGAAACGGGCTCGAGTGATATTGCAAAGGAATATGGCCAAACCGTCCACCATGGGTACGATATTAAAGCAGAAGGAGATTTTAAAAGGTATGCTTTTATAATTTTTAAAGGGTTTAGGGGGTAGTATTGGGAGCCTTGGAACGAATCACACGTTTTACATGTAAAATGCGGTTCAATTTACGAAAAATCCAGGTTAAGAAAAAGGCTCTGGAACGGATTAATTTCGTAAGGTGCGGTACCACTGTATATAATTTTCTGTCCATTTAACCTACGTTTTAGGATATTTCGTTGCTCGAGTTCCTCTGCAGTTGGTCTCAGGCTGAGCCTCCTACAAAACAGAGAAACAGACATCAATACACACAATTGCTCTTCCAAATACAGTGATCTTCAGTGCTTCAGTTTCTGCGGCTTCAGTGCATCGCAGGTTTTTAAAAAATATTTATTGAAAAATTAAAAAATAGGAAAAATAGGGGGAAAGTTAAGGAAAATGCAACAAAACAAGGCCAATTATGCAAAAAAAAGTGTGGTGTGTGGTACCTTCATATACAATGTCTTCCAAGTAAATTTTAACTAAACGCATTCGGAGTACTCTGACGTTTGTTGCTGTACGATAGTACAGTATAGAGAGCATGAGTGTTTGGATGTAGCCTGGCCTATGTTTTTGTGATGTGTATATGTGCGTGTGTGTATTTGCACACTAACCGTGTGAGTTTAGTACCAATTTGTTGTCTGCATTCCAGTCTTTCCTGGTCAGTCAACATGGGCAGAATGTTTTTATCTTCCAGCTCTCTCTTCGATGGTCGGTTACTCAGTTTAATTGCAAGTGAGTCTTTCCTCAGGATCCTTAGAGCCAGACTACCTGCCACCCACACACCACATTAAAAGAAAAAGGAGGTAATTCGTGTTTCACTATCCTTAAACTAGGCTTGAAACTGTTCCCGATACATGATACACTAACGATCATTTGCTTGTGTTTGGTTCATGAACTGTAATTTCTAGCAATAGTCATTTACATTCAAATCCTTACTATACTTCATACATGCTTGCTCATCTTGTGTCTTCTACAAGAATGGGATTTTACTTTCAAACTAAATACTATGTTAAGACCCTGTGTTAAAGTGTTTATTTTGCGAATTTGGACATAATTTAAACGTGGAGATTGATGTGGTACAGGCAGAGTGAGGCTCTATATTCTTGGGTTTTATTATAGCGGAGCACTCTGGACATTATACATAACATGGGTGGTTGTTCCGTGTCCATGCCCCCAAAGGCAACCCAATATGGCTGCTGAATCATCAACTAAAAAATAAAAATATGAAAGATTTATTTAATAAACCCTGAAACCTAACAAATAGATGCTTATACACCAACATGTGGACTCGCACAGAATTAAAAAGAAACAAACACACACAAACTCAGATGCAGTGAAACGTTCTCTGATGAAAACATTACACAAAACACACAATCATGAACTGGAACTCGGAACATGAACCCGTTAGACGGATAATTAAACTAAGAGAGGCGATACACGTGAATGCTGAAATCAGTGCATGAAAGGCAGGGGAAAGAAAACTCAGTGTTAACCTTGCCTGCTTTTCCTGGAAAACACAGGAATAATTTATTTATATATTTATTTATTTCCTTTAGGGCTGAAGTTGATTCAGGCATTAAGGGAGTTGCACTACTCTTGTAACACCAGCCTCCGACACCTAGCTATAGAGATATAAATCGGAAGCTGTGTGTTTAGGCAGTGCCAAAAAAACATATCAAACTTGTATTTCATAGTACATTAGGCCCTTGACCATTCGCGGTTCAGTGCTCGCGGCCCCGCATACTCGCGGATTGGCGACAAACTCGGAAGTAACTGGATCGTGGTTCAAATTTAGCTAATGGCTGAGAGCTTTTGTTTCTCCCTCCTGCTGATTGGTTGTAGATAATGTGTACACTTTTTTTTTCTCCTTCGCACACATGTCATCAGCGTGACTGCTTGAATTGTGAATTCACTTTTTTAATGATTATTTAAACGCTATGATGTCACTCAAATGCCCTGCATCTTCTCTAGCTTCTGGTAAGGAGCCTAAGCGCTTTATTCATTAATAAATATTATCACAGTACAAAATTAAAAAGTTTTTACTTAATCATTACTACATTTTACTGCCTTATTACTGTATTAATGAGTAAGACTGTCTATATAATGTGTTTAAGAAGCATGTTTTAGCGCATGTAATATCATACATAGGGTTTTAAAACCATGTCAATAACTTGCTGATTTTCATGATCCACGGGAAGGGCCGGAACCGAACCATCACGAAAAACGTGGGCCTAATGTATACACTAAAACAGTTTTGCTTTTCAACAAAATCTACCTCACCTTTAGTGAATAATTGTGAGTTACAGAATACCGAATACATATACAAACAAACCTCGGTTCTCAAACGCTTTAGATGTCAAACAAATCGGAATTCAACCAAAAAATTCAGAATTTTTTTTGTCCCAGAAGTCGAACAAAATTCGGAAACTGAATGTGAGAAAAGTCGAGAAAAAACGAGAAAGAACAAGACTGATAGGGAGGGGACCTTGCTTGTGGGACCTTTAACACTGAGGTCATTAGCCACTTCCGTTATGTTTTGAAAAGAAGGCAGAAACCAATCATTGTTAGAAATGTTCTTCAAGAAAAGAAAGGAGCATCCTGAAGAAGAGTCATCCACGCTAAAAAGAGTAGCAAGAGAAAAAACACCTTTGGCTGATTCACCTGAAGCTGTTATGGAAGGGGATCCTCCTCCTCTCTCCCTCTCCAACATTTACGTATGCCAACTGCTCACCACCACAAAGGTAAAACTTCTTATCTTTATTGTTCTTATGCTTTAACTGTACTGTGGTTTTTATTTTAGTGTACTGTATTCAATAATTTTTTCGCTTAATTTGCGGACCTATGGTCTGAGTTACGGTACTGTAAACTTCTGTTCAAAAGACGACGGAACGGATTAAGACCATTTACATTATTTGCAATGGGAAAAATAGATTCGGAATTTGAACAAATCGGAATTCAAACAGCCTTCTGGAACTTCTGGAATTGTGGTCGGAAACCGAGGTTTGCTTGTACATATATTCAGTAAACTGTAATAAAAGCTTATTGGCTACATGTTAAGTTTCTACAAGGTAATGAACTCTAAGTTTTACTGAGCGTCTTGCAGAACCACAGTTCACCAGATTTTGACGGTTACACTTGCTTCATTATGTAAATCCCAGCAGCCCTCATTAAGTTTCTGTCTAAAAAGTCCCTTACTCAAGAGGCTGCTTTCTTTATTGACATTTTTTTCTGTAATCGAGAGCTTGTTAATATACGAATCATAAAATAAAAATTTAAGCATGTAATCAAAATTTCACTCAGCAACTCATCCCTCCTGTACTGGTATTAATATCTATCATGTAGCTACCGTAAAATACACAACCACATAGGTATAAAAATCTGTTGGGCTTTTTACACCCAAGCCTAGTGGCTCATCAGAGCCAGCGCTTATCTCAGGTTTCTGCAGCATGAAGTGACTAGGAGTTCAGCTCCTCCTGGATGGGACGCTGGTCCATCGCAGGTTATCTTCCCAGTGTTTTTTTACTGCTACCCATTTATACTGCTGGGGGAACAGAGGCACAATTATGGTTAAGACTATGCCCAGTGGTCTCAGCACAGTGGGGATTTAACTGGAATTCGAACTCACGACCTCCTGATCATGAGCCCAGCACCCTAACCACTATGCCACCAGCCGCACTATAGAGCGTTTCTTTTCCTCTCATCCATGTACACGTTTGTGCATCTAGAAAAAAAACAAAAAACCTCTGACCAATAGAAGGGTGTGTCGGAACAAAAACATGTCACAGCACCAGAAAACCATCGTGACCTTACCCACAGATTTTGAATAGCAAAATAAACTGTGAAGACATTCGGAGTTGAGGAAGTTATGGATAATGGCGTCGGCACAGATGCGTATTGAACTAATATAGTTACAAAAAAGGGGAGTCATTCTAGTGTAGCTCCCTCAGGTTGTACATTCTTCCCTGCTGTTTACATTGGTTTTATCTCAGGTGACACTTATTCCCGCCCTGCGACGGCCTGGAGAACTGTTCAGGTCTACTTTGCCCTTGCCCAGAGTTGGCTGAGATGGGTACCAGCCTACCAATTAAGATTAACTGGTTCAGAAAAATAAAATGAATGAATGAACACTTATTCCCTTTTCCTCACGACATAGTGTATGAGCCTCTATTTTTTGGTTTTCAATGTTGTTATTAATAAATTTAATTATATATTTATTTACTTTAATTGTAGGCCATCTTGATG
>CM045731.1:18485000-18570000 GCA_024760905.1 Plotosus lineatus
CCATGTCAGCCACTCTGGGCGAAGACAGATTACACCCTGAACAACTCGCCAGGTCATCATATGGTAAACACTCACACAACAATTCATACTAGGCGTGATTCGAAACAGCATATTAACCTCCTGTGCATGTTATTGGACTGGAAACTGGTGTGCTTAGAAAAAAACTTTATTTCACCCCCAGTGCAGCTAACTGGGTTATCAAAGGCTGGACGTGTCTCTCACTGTCTATGGTGTGAGGCATGTAAAAGAACCATTGCTGACTTTCGACAAGAGTAGGCTGCAAAGCCGTCGGCGTGTTTCTGCCCTGCGATGACCTGGCGAGCTGTCCAGGGTGTACTCTGCCCTCGCCCGGAGTTGGCTGGGATGGGCACCAGCCTCCCCGCGACCCTAATTAGGATGAAGTGGTTACAGAGAATGAACTGATGAACACTTTATTTCACTGAACAATTCATGTAGGGTAAGACAAGTCCATTGGGGTCTTTGTACACCTAATGCAGCCTCGGTGGGCTGGAACTTAACCCGGATTCCGTAGCATGAAGTGACTACGAGTTCAACGCTCCAGAATCAGACTCTAGTAATCACAGGTTACCTTCCCCGTGTTCTTTACTGGTGCCCATTTATACTGCTGGCTGGACAGAAACACAACTGTAGTTAAGACCTTTCCCAGGAGTTTTTAACTATTACAGGGATTCGAACCCATGAGATCTTGATCACGAGCCCAGCACCTTAACCACTACACCACCGGCCCCAATCCTTGCGAACAATTCATGTGCCGCCCTCTAATCAAAATGGAATGATTTAATCCAGATCGTGACCAAAACCAAATACACTTGAAAAACAAACCTCTCTCTCTCTCTCTCTCTCTTTTATAATCAATACAGTACTGTTGAGAAGCTCAGGACTGAATACACTCACATCCAGTGAAGTAGAAACTTTCTATTAAGCTATTACCTGTGGACTCGAGAAGCAATAAGCTAGTCCTCATCTTTGGGTTTCAGGATTTCAGATTTTAATCAAATGTGATAAAGCTCGTACCGCACTGAGAATGTAATAGACATAAGAAAATCGTGCTCGGTGATAGGAAACAACAGTAAACATGGTAAACATCCTGCATCCTGCAGAAACCCGCAAAGGTGGGTCGTGACAGAATTTCACTTTTGCTTGATGAAAATGTGTTCATTAAAAAAAAAAGATGATAGCCCATTATTTTCAATACATTTATTATTGAAGTATCAAGATTTTCTTTTCTTTTTTTTTATCCAAGAGAATTAGCTCAGTCATACATATGTTTCATATGAAATAAAAGGCAAGTCTTCTTCTTCTTCTTTTCCTTTCGACTGTTCCCTTCAATAACTGGACGGCTCGTTTGCACAACACAGTTGGTATCGAGGCTTTACTCCAAATGTTGATGACCTAGTGATCACGATATCGGCGACATCAGTGAATGATGCCCGATACGTCTTTTGTTTCTCTGTGAGTGTATGTGCAGACAGGAGGCAGGACAGGAGGCAACCCACACAAGCACGGGGAGAACATGCAAACTCCACACAGAAACGCCCAGGCCGGGAATCGAACCCGGGCCTTCTTGCTGTGAGGCGGACGTGCTAACCACTACGCCACCGTGCCGTCCTCGTACCTTGAGCCATATCTGATCATCTTCTTCTTTTCCATTCGACTGTTCCCTTCAGGGGTTGCTACAGCAAATCATCTGCCTCCATCTCACCCGATCCTCTGCATCTTCTTCTCTTACACCAACTGCCTTCATGTCCTCCTTCACCACATCCATGAATCTTCTCTTTAGTCTTCCTCTAGGCCAGGGGTCTCCAATCTTATCCACAAAGGGCCGGTGTGGGTGCAGGTTTTCACTTCCACCAAACAGTAGCCACACCTTCCACCTGTTTCAATCACTGATCATCAAAAGAAAAAAAAAGAAAAAGAAAAAAAAAAAAAGTAAATTCCACATCCATGTTTCAACTCTGGAGTGGGGCCATCTTGGTGAGATCACCTTGCTTTAAGTCTTTAAAGCAAACTGATCTCACCAAGATGGCTCCACTTCAGAATTGAAACAGTAAATGTCCAATCTAGTTTTTCTTTTCTTTTGATGATCAGTGATTGAAACAGCTGGACGGTGTGGCTACAGTTTGGTGGAAGTGAAAAGCTGCACCCACACCGGCCCTTTTTGTGGATAACACTGGAGACCCCTGCTCTAAGCCTTCTGCCTGGTAGTTCCAACCTCAGCATCCTACTACCAATATATTGACTATCCCTCCTCTGTACATGTCCAAACCATCTCAATCTAACATCTCTGACTTTGTCTCCAAAACATCTAACATGTGCTGTCTCTCTTAGGTCCTCATGCCTGATCCTATCCATCCTTGTTACTTCCAAAGAGAACCTAAGCTGAAAAATGACAAACACGTACACTACATATTACCATTTCCTGATGAGTCATGCGGTAAAAATATTTCAATTTAGGGTTTGAGATCTTGTAAGCGTCACCACCGGGGACATACAGTCCTCGGCTTCAGTGTTTGATGAGTACGATCATGACTGATGCAAGAGCCCGAGAACGATTGGCAGCCATGTCCTAAAGCTAAGTCTAACCCCTCTAGTGTATTGAGAATCCTTATGTTGTCCCATCTGCTCCAATTCTTGGTGTCGTCGAGCTGATCAGTCATCAGCATCTAATTTAGTTACTGCCTCGATGAGGCGATACTCCAGGGCAGCAGTTTGGTCCTTCATCCACTGCTCTGTCTTTCGGCCTGGCTTTCTACACCACTTGCTGTTTATTGTTAAGTATAGATTATTCTGTACATCCTCCATAGACATCCCTTTGTTTTAACACTTACTAATCAAAACACTAAAATACTAGCATGAGCGCATTAATGTAAACTTGCCATTTGTTTTACAGAAACGTAACCGCAAGATTGGTTCTGTCACACAAAATAAAAAGCTTAAAGCTTCCAAACTGATGGTTCAGTACAAAATTTTTCATTCTCTCAAATGTGTCAAGCATTTCATATTTTACTATTACAGTAAATTAAATATTTGATTATGAAACCTATTTTTAAAACATTTTTACTCATTTTCAACTTGAATTGTCTTCAGCCATAATGATTTAGTCTGATTCGCTGTTGAACATGAAACAAGAGCACTAAGAGAGTGCAAACCACTACCAAGTCAAATAATAATAATAAGAGGAAAGAAGAGTACACAGCATCCCCTGCTGGGCCTGCTGTAAAACTGCGCTTCCAAAGATAGCCATGGGATGTACAGCTGCTACACCCCCTGCTGGAAAAGGTAGTCATCACATCACATCCCCACCCCCATCTCCGGCAGGTGCAAAAATAATTTTAAAACACAAACTATTTCACTTTTTCTCCTGGTTGGTACGCACACGAGACTTTAACGTTTAATAATGTTTTTGAAAAATAATACATTAATTTTCTGAACATATTAATCCTAATTAGGGTCACGGTGAGGCAGGCACCCATCTCAGCTGACTCGGGGCAAGGACCAAGTACACCCTAGACAGCTTGCCAGGCCATTGCAGGGAAGAAGCAAGCTGATGGCGCTGCAGACTGCTCTTGACAGCAATGGTATATGAACCTCCCACCACAGACAGTGAGACATGGTTGGCCTTTGATAACCCAGTTAGCTGCACTGGAGAAGAAATAATACAATTTTAAATAAATCTTCTTCACTGCTGTGCATCATGGTCCACAGATGTCACACTACAGTATACTTCTTAGCACCGTTTCAGTTCCTAACAAGGACAGTTATCACAGGAACCCTAACTCAAATGTTCTCCCTTCATACTCTGCTTCCAAAAAACAAAAAAAAAAATCATCTTCTATTTAACAATATTAAAGAATCCTTTAAAAAAAATCCTTGGAAACAGAGTTTGATCTGGGTGGCATGGTGGTGCTTCATAGCAAGAAGGTCCTATGTTGGAGTCCCGGGCTTGGCGAGGCGTTTCTGTGTGAAGTTTGCCTGTTCTCCACGTGTTGTGTGGGTTTCATCCGGGTACTCCTGTTTCCTCCAACAGTCCAAAGGCATGCACATTCGGCTAACTGTTCCAAAGTGCCCCAATACTGAATCTGAATGGTTGTGTGTGTGTGTGTGTGTGTGTGTGTGTGTGTGTGAGTGTGTGTGTGTGTGTGTGTGTGTGTGTGTTTTTCCCTGTGATAGACTGACAAGCTGTCCATCGTCCCAAACAACCGAACACAACAGAGACACCCAGATTTACCTGTTTCTTTATGGCTACTTCTGGATAAAGTGCCACAATACAAAGTACAGGATATTTTAAAAATGGTTCTGTGTACTTCAGTGACCTCTGTTGTCACCGGATCGGAATCCAATAGAACAGTTTTGCTGATGCGGTAAACCAGGAGAGTCACCGCACGACAAATCCGCAGCAATTATGAGATACAGTCATGCCGACAGGGATCAGGAATATTTTTAATACCTAGTGGATGCCATCATGAAGAATTGAGGTGGTTCTATGAGTAATATCCACATCGTTTTACATGCTAAGTAGAAAGTG
This sequence comes from Plotosus lineatus, assembly GCA_024760905.1. NCBI lineage: Eukaryota > Metazoa > Chordata > Actinopteri > Siluriformes > Plotosidae > Plotosus > Plotosus lineatus. The sequence continues at coordinate 18,489,547 of CM045731.1, forward strand.
AGTGATGTGGTGTTTAAATATACACTGCTTCAACTCAGGCTTAAATTCATTAAAAGATTACAAAGCCGTTGTAATCTCTGACGAATGATCACCACCATCATCATACATATCCAAGGTACAGAAATATCTCAACCAGTGATTCTTCCAGGCTCCACATTTCCCTGTGCTTCTCTCACTTTAATGATCACTTATTATCTCTGGCTGGTTCGCAACCTCTTCCTAAACCAATGATTTTGAGTGAGTATACTGGACCGGCTGTTTGGCTTCCTCCTCCCGTTTATGGTCTTTCCATTATTTGTGCCTGGTGTGTTCTGAATGGTCACCTGACAGCTCCACGATCAGTGTACTGGGAGGCAGAAAGGGATGGCCAGAGATACTGCTGTGCATGGGGGAGGGGGAAGGGGAGGGGGGGGCCAGTTAATCAAAAGACTCAGCACATTATGATGCAATAGTGTGCTCCTAAAAAAAAATGGTGAAAGCCTTGTGTTTATGGCCTAAGCTTAAACATGCAAAACCTCATTATCTTACAGCATCTGGCGTCGACTTACACGGTTACTCAACACTGAAGAAACGTTTTTGTGTCAAAAAAAGAAATAAAAAAACCCTAATATTTCCACTTTAAGACTATTTTTCCAGTGCAGCCATATCTTCTATCTGATGAAACAACCTCTGAAATAAAGCAATGGTATAAGTTTAAAAAGACCGTCAATTGGCTGTGTGCTCGCTCACCGATCAATTTTTTGCATCACGGCCCACATACTATGACTAAAATCTCCCTGATGTTCAGTCAAGCACTACAAAAGAAATGATATATTACACAACTGGGTTTTTAAATGATGACTGCAACAAGAGGGCAGTCAAAAATGTCAAGAACTAAAATGGTCAAAATTAACTCTCTCAAACTAAATAAATAAATAATTAGACCCATGATGCATTGTTGCTGCCATTTATAGCAGCACAACATTAATGCACAAACATTTTAAAGAAAGTTTCTATTAGTCTAATTTTATTATTGTTAATACTGCATTGATATTATTATTAGTAAAAGTAGTAAATGATGTTTGTTTCGACACAAAAGATTTTTTTCTTCGATTGGCCATTGACCATCACTCTGGTCTCATGGCGAGTTTGCATGTTCTCCGTGTTCGTATGAGCCACATCTGGGTACTTCAGTTTCCTTCCACAGTCCAAAGCCATGCACATTATGTCAACTGGAAACTCTAAATTGCCCAGAGATGTGAATGGGTTTCATATCTGTGTAAGCTGTGGGATATCATGCCTTTTATCCAAAGTTAGCTTGGATTGGCTCCGGTTTCAGCTGCAACTCTGATGAATACGTGGGATGGATGATGGATGGATGAATGGATGTCATGATCTAAAATGTAAGAGAAGTTTCTTATCAGTAACTTTAGCTGGTGATTGTTATGGAGGGAGGCATAGAGACATAGTGGGTCGCGCAGCCACCTCATGGCAAAAAGGCTGCAGGCCCGGTGAGGACGTTTCTGTGTGGAGTTTTGCACGTTCTCCCAGTGCTTTGAGTGGATTTCCTCCAACAATCTAAAAGAAATGCACATCTGGCAACCCGGCTATTTTAAATAGCTCCTTAAGTCGGGTGTGAATTTGTGTGTGTTGGCCGTGTGATGAACTGGCGTGTACACTTCGTTCGCTTAAAAAGTTGTCCGAGAGAGGTTCTCGACCAGGACTTAAACCCAGGACCTCGTTGCTGTGAAGCAGGCATTCTAACCACTACACAGGAAAAAAAACAAAACATGCTTTTTATTGGGGAAGCCTAAAAACTTCATGTTTGTAAATTTGGTAAGCTGTTGATGTAAGATCACCATGGCAACCTCAGTAACCAGCAGGTTGGAGTATTTTTTTTTTTTTTTTTTTTTTACTTTTTGATGTAACCATGAGCCACGAAACAATCCAGTAGGTTTTGTCCATAGTTCTGTCAGGCATGGGCGTGAAGGATATAGGATTTCTTCTGCAATAACCAGGCACGAACTGACTGATCTAGGAGGCAGTGTAGAATCAACACTGATTTTAATAAAGACATCTCAGGTTCCAGGCTATTTCTCCTGAAGGTCTACATGGACTATCTTCTCCCAAAAAAAAATATGCATTGTTTTATTATTATTATTATTATTATTATTATTATTATTATTCCATAGAGAAGAATCATAATCAGTGTCCATAAAGTGTCAGGAATTTAGGAAACTTGCTCCATCAGACCATGCCATACCAGATCATTGCTGACTGTCCTGTCAGACCTCAACAGTTTCTTGTGTCACGACACAGCTGCTCTGTGAATCCTTCATACTTTACCATGAAAGCAGAGGGTCAGTGTGTGTGTGTGTGTGTGTGTGTGTGTGTGTGTGAGAGCGAGAGAGAGCTTTGCACACCAACACTGCAGTGCATAGCAAACCTCAACACTGCAGTGATACAAAGGTGCTTCACATAACATGACTAATATTGTTATTATCAGAAGCACATGCATGCATACATAACCTACCTATATATACACACATAAATAAATAAATGTATGTATATATATATATTAATTTATGCATGCATGCATACATACATAGCCTACATATGTATGCATGCATAGCTCCACCTGCGTGTCTGCTGCACGTCCTACCTGTCTGTAGTGTGTATGAGAGCCTCGTCTCGGTGAGGTAAGGGGTGTCACTCTTAGATCTTGCTCTCCGGATGGGCCGCCGGTCGACATCAACATCATCCTCCTTGACAGGCGCCGCCATTGAGCCTCGCGCTCCGAGAAGTGCTGCACTCCCGACAGCAGGAACCGGAGATACCGAGAGAGAGAGAGAGAGAGCAGAGATGGGGAGGGGAGGAGATTGATGGGAGAATGGGTGGATGGATGGATGGGTGGATGGAAGGAAGGAAGGAAAGGGAGGGAAGGAGGGTGGTGGGGGGTGGGTGGGGGTCTGGGAGAAGGTTTTGGAGGCCGGGGTGGGGAGGGGATGAGGATGATGAGACGGAAATATAATCTAAAAATGTACAAGAGATCGAGATGTTCGGCGCGTTTTTTCTTTCACGCGAGGAAGTGAAATGGGCTCCGGCTACAGCACCAGGTCAGTCCCGGTTTCGTCATCAACAACCGGCAGCTCCTCAAGCTGCACCTTCACGTGTCATCAGCACTACAGGACCAAGGGACAGCTCCACCTGATCGTCATTAAAGGGGGACATGCAAGAAAGATAGAAAGAAAAGGTGATTGATGGATTTTTTAAAGGCAGCTCGCTCAAATAATAGCCCAAAAATTATTAGTTTATTTGTGGGACCCAGTATGTCCTGGTCAATTTCACGCGCGCATACAAATAAATAAATAAATACTTAATTAATTAAATAAACAAACACAGTGATCTCTTGCGCTTCATTGCATCGCGGGATAAAAAAAATAAGAAAAAAATAAGAAAATTAAGGAAAAATAGGGGGAAAGTTAAAGTAAATGTCGCAAAACAAGGCCAATTATGCAAAAACAAACAAACAAACAAACAAACAAAAAAAAAAACAACAAAACCCCAAACCCCCCAACAAAGCTACTGTACTTTACATCTGCTTCATCCTAATTAGGGTCGCGGGGAGGCTGGTGCCCATCCCAGCCAACTCAGGGTGAGGGCAGAGTACACCCTGGACAGCTCGCCAGGCCATCACAGGGCGGAAACACGCTGACGGTTTTGCAGTCTACTCTTTACGAAAGTCAGCAATGGTTCTTTTACATGCCTCACACCATAGACAGTGAGAGACATGGCCGGCCTTTGATAACCCAGTTAGCTGCACTGGGGGGGGGCAGGGCAGTGACAACCCTGTGGAGAGTGGGACTCGAACCCCCAACCTTTGGATCAGCGATCCGGCGCCTTATACCACTAGACCACCACTGCCCCTCCTGTATGTGTGTTTATTTATATTTTATTTACATCTTATGCATTATTTTTGAATGTTTAATTGTTACTATAAGCATTTATAGCAGGGGTCTCGAACCCATGCCACAAAGGGCCATGTGGCTGCAGGTTTTTATTTCAACCAAGCAGCAGCACACCTGACTTGACTTATTTAATCAACTGATCTAGGTCTTCAGGCAGCTGATTGGTCAATCTGTGTGCTCTGTACAGAGACTGACCAATCAGCTGCCTGAACACTCAGCTCAGTTGATTCAATGAGTCAAGTCAGGTGTGCTGCTGCTTGGTTGAAATAAAAACATGCAGCCACATGGCCCTTTGTGGCATGGGTTCGACACCCCTGATTTATAGCATTGAATATATATTTATTGATATTATATACACATATACATGTAGGGGCAGGATCACTGATCCTAAGGTTGGGGGTTTGAGTCCCCACGGGGTTGTCAGTGTTCCCCCTATGCAGCTAACTGGGTTATCAAAGGCGGGCCATGTCTGTCACTGTCTATGGTGAGAGGTTCATGTAAAAGAACCATTGCTGACTTTCGTAAAAAGAGTAGCTGCAAAGTCGTCAGCGTGTTTCTGTCCCTTGCTAAAAAGGGTTGTGACAGGAAGGGCATCCGACCTAAAAACCTCTGCCAAATCAAACGTGTGAATCAGATGATTGGCTGTGGCGACTCCCCAGTAAAAAGGGAAAAGCCGAAAGGAAGAAAGAAATATGCACATATTTGATTGATTGATTGATTAACTGTTTGGGTTTTTACACCCGAGCCTAGCGGCTCATCAGGCCGGTGCTTCTCCCCGGTTTCCGTAGCATGAAGCAATCATGTTGAACTCCTCCTGGATGGGATGCTAGTCCATTACAGGTTACCTTCCCAGTATATTTTTACTGGTACCCATTGAGACTGCTGGGTGAACAGAGGCACACTTGTGGTTGAGACCTTGCCCAGGGGTCTTAGCACAGTGAGGGTCTCAGTGGGATTTGAACTCACAACCTCTCGATCATGAGCCCAACACTCTAACCGCTCCACCACCGGCTCCACATACACAAATACATGTACATATACGGCAGTCAGGCAGGTCGATCCTACTTCACGAAAGTCAGCGGTCATGGGGGTCTCAAGTCCCAATTAACTGCAGAAAGTGAGGGATCCCTGCATATAAAAACAGAACCCACAATATTCCCCATCGAAAAAATAAATGTGCTAGCTACTATACCGCCATGTTTAACTAAGCCCCCCCCCCTCCTATGACTGTTAGGGCGGCAAGGTGATGTAGTGGTTAGCACATCCACCTCACTGCAAGAAATTCCTCGGTTCAAGTCACGGGCTGTGTGGACTTTACATGTTTCCCGTGTGTCTGTGCGTGTTTCCTCCCACTGTACAAATACACATGCACATTAGGCCAGCTGGCAGTTATAAATTACCCCGAGGTGTTAGTACGAATGGTTGGACATGCCCTGGCTCTTCTCAGTCTTGCGCTCCAGTTCAGGGTGGACCCCGCCCTTGCCCTGTAGGCAATTATACAGTAGTGGTTTTTCATGTGAATTATTATTCATTGATTTATTTTCTGATCCTAATTAGGGGGGTGGGGGGTGGACGGGCGCCCATCTCAACGGATTCTGGGCATGAGCAGAGTACACCCTGGACAACTATGAATGATTAATTTAACTACTTTTATTATTATTATTATTATTATTATTATTATTGTTATTATTATTATTATCCGATTGCAAGGGGAGACTTTATTTAATTGAAATCTTTATTTCGGAGTGTGAATGAGTTTAATAGATGGTTGCACAATAAAAATTAACCAATCATTATACAAAAACATACAGATCCTTTGTTACAATACACGGTATTCATACCTTCTTCAGTCAGTCACTCAAGGCTGGTTCTAATCCATTACAATGTCATCACCATACAAAAACTTATGGAATAGGTCAAAAACAAATAAAAATCCCAAACATAAAACCTAATACACACACACACACACACACACACACACACACACACACACACACACACACAGAGTGGTACCTCACCTTACAAAAGACCCAACAAACGAAAAATCCAAGTTACAAAAAACGCATTTACCTAAAATTTCCGTCTCTGGATACGAAAAAAATTCACGTTACAAAAGGCGCCATCTCAAAAATTCAAACAATGCGCGAGTTGCTCTCCCATTGGCTATCTCCCAACATCCTACCCCGCTGGCCTCCCATTGACTATTATGGAGCTGCATCTTCATTATACCCATGATCCTTTCGTGTGCCTTCGACCCATTGTTCATCACGGAGTTCTAACACGTGTAAAGGACAGAGTTACTGTTATTTCGTGAGTTTTTCGAGTGTGCTCATTGCAACTTTATTTTTTGACTCAGGCAAATAACCTTGCATAGACATTTGTAAGAATATAACTCTGCTAAGAAGACATGGTCAACACACGTGCGCACGCACGTGCACACACACACATGCACGTGCACACACACACACGCACGTGCACACACACACACACACACACACACACACGTGTGATTCCCGGTGAAAGTGATTCCCGGTGCGAGTGAAAAGAAGTAGCGGGCTCATGGGATGCGGTTGAGTGATATCGCAAAGGAATGTGGCCGAAATCTGTCTACCATCGGTACGATATTGAAGCAGAAGGCCTTAAAAGGTATGCTTTTATCATTTTTAAAGGGTTTAGGGGTAGTATTGGGGGCCTTGGAACGAATCAGGCCTTTTACATGTAAAATGCTTCTCAACTTACGAAAAAAATCAGGTTCCGAAACCACTTCTGGAACGGAGTAATTTTCATAAGGTGAGGTACCACTATATATATTTAAAGGGACTCTGGTAAATATCACATTACATAATCTATGCTTAATGATGTCACCACTTTGTGACATGTAGGAGATGACATCCAAGTTGCACACCAGTCCTGGCAGGTCGAAAGTGTGAAACAGTAAAACATGTATGCACATAGCTGATACACTCAGTGGATGACTATCAGACAGCATGCACTACATGTAGTGAGCATGTTCTCCCCAAGCTTCAATGGGTTTCTTCCAGGTGCTCTGGTTTCCTCCCGCAGTCCAAAGACATGCCCATTAGGCTAACTAGCAGTTCCAAAACAGTATGTTTAGAGACAAACTATAATACATCGAATGTACAGTACAGAATGTATAACAGTACATCAACTCTGTGTATATGTGTACGGCGATGGTGTTATTGTGTAGTGGCTCAAATCCCTGTTTTACTTGGACACTGGATCTTGTATCCTACTCTGTACGCCTGTAGATACACACGTGCTTGGTTTATCCTGTAAAAACACAAACACAGCACTTGAAGATGTGTGTATGTGTGTGTATGTGTGTGTGTGTGTGTGTGTGTGTGTATACGATTTGTATAATTATAATGTTCTAAAGAGCAACAGATACATGTGATTCACCTGTACTTGGTGCACAGCAGGACCCCCAAAGGTCCACAGCGATCTACATAACTTTCCTGAATACCTTTTCGTACTGCTCGCGCCATGCTGACTACCGTTGTCACCACTGGACAAGTCCTGAGAGGAGGGCAATAAAGAAGAGAGGGATGCGTAGTCATAGCGACAGCTGGTCTGTTAATAGTTTGAAAATGAAATGAAATGATTAAGGACAGACAACACATTATTTCATGCATTTTTGCTCGGAACTGGATCAGAGCCCAGGGATCAGTGAGCGTGGCTCTGTGTGGAGTTTGCATGTCCTCCCAGTACTTGTGTGGGTTTCATCCGGGTACTCTGGTTTCCTCCTACATTCCAAAGACACAAACATTAGGCTAACTGGTTGTGCCAAATTGCCCTTAGGTGTAGTGTGTGTTGGCCCTGCAATGGATTGGAAAACTGTTCAGGTTGTGTCCTGTTTCCCTAAGATGGATGAGATAGGTTCCAGCCTGCCTGCGACCCTAGTAAGATTATCCAGTTCGGCGAATGAATGATTATATTATATTATATATTGACGAGAACACTAGCACTAAGGGTACTTACAACTTCCCGCACCGCAGGCCGCTGGTCCCTGCTGGGCAGGTGCAAGTATTATGAGGGCTGCAGGTGCCACCGTGCTGACAGGGTGGCACACAGGGTACAGTCACAGCTAAAGACAAACAAGCACACACACACACACACACACACACACACACACACACACACACACACGTCAGACATGCATACAAAACGTCATTCAAACTCCAAAAAGGATCAAAACGATCATGTGGAACCATACACACCTGCCTCACAGAGATCCCCCGTGAAGCCTGGGGAGCAGCGACACTTATTGAGGCCCACACACACTCCGCCGTTGTTACAGGACTTCCCACATAACACTGGTTCTGAAAAAAATATATATGAACCCTGATGGAGGGGGCAGCATGGTGGCGTAGTGGTTAGCATGTCCGCCTCACGGTAATAATTTCCTGTGTTCGAGTCCCAGGCTCAGGTGGTTTCCCATACTTGTGTGGGTTTTCTCCAGGTACTCCAGATTCCTCCCACTGTCCTGAGACATGCATATTAGGCTAACTGACTGCTCCAAACTTACCCCGGATGCAAGTGTGAATGGTTGTATGTGTGTTGTCCTGCAATGATCTGGTGAGCTGTCCGTGGTGTACCCCGCCTTCACCCAATGTTGGCTGAAATAGGCTCCAGCTGTTTAGTGAGTGAGTTATGCAGTAGGTGATACAGGTGTGTGTGTATATCTGAGACGGTGTGTATACCTATCTGACATCGAGATCCCTGCCAGGCTCCTGCACAGATACACGTGTTGACATCCACACACCTCCCGCCATTCAGACAAGGCGGAGTACAGAGAGCTAAAAACACATACACATTGAGATTAATAGACACAGTACAGTCCGAATCGAGGTCCTCCTGATCACTGAGGTGCACATGCTTGCATTTTATGAATACGGAAAAAATAAACAGAAAAATTGAGTTGGTGTTATGCCCCTTTTAAATGAATAAGCTAACAAATAAGATTTTAATACTCAACTGTAAAATACTTGTTGAGCTTCGAGCAGCGTTTATTACTATAATAAGTTTCTCCATGTCAATCACAGCGACACAAAGCCAATCATGTCAGGTATGAGGAAGTGGGCAAATACTGTTTCACTCAGAGTTGGAAAAGATACTGTTGGTTGTTGGAGGAAGGGTGTCAGAAAGTAGGCTAATGGGAGGGAACAGGCCAAGACATTGCAGAAAAATGTGACCGTTTGATATGCCAATATTATCACCTGATATCATATCTGTTAATTATAGAAAAATCAGTATCTGCATTACCACCAAAGCTGTCACTGTTGGGCCCACAAGCAAGGCCCTTAACCATCAATTACTCAGTTATATCGCTGTGAATAAGGCTGTCTGCCAAATGTCACTGTAAATGTAAGGGCAATTGTTGTTGTGCAGTTTGTCCACCAGAGGGCACCCTGCAAATTCACTGGTAGCAACACGTTTATAACGATGTGTTTACAAAAAAAATACTGTAAACTGAAAAAAGTACAAAAATATGAAATATATTAAGACTAGCATATTTTGGTAGTTTTAAATATTCTTTATTACAACAATACAGGTTTATTTTTAAACTGCACCGGATCAAGGTGTCATAAGGAGGACTTAAAAATAACCTTTTAATAAAAATGTTTTTTTTTTTTTTTATTTCTGCAATGTTTTTCTGGAAGTAAAGAACATTAGTTGATATAATTATTATTATATTTTTAAAGAGTAAAATTGAAAATAGTATCAGTCTTAAAATTGTCAAACCTTTCGGATTTTGATTATCAAAACTAAATTATGCACCGTTTCTATTTTTCTTGACATTTTTTGTAATCCCCCCCCTGATTCTCACCCTAATTTTTTGTGTCCAATTCCCACCCATCAGGTTTTGCCTTAACCATCACATGACCACACACCCCTCCATTACATGCGATGTTAGCCACCCGCCTCGTCACGAACTGTGGTGCATGTGTACAGTGGTACCTCACTGTACGAAATTAATCCATTCCAGCGCCTTTATCGTAACCTGCATTTTTCATAAATTGAACCGCATTTTACATGTACAACACGTGATTCATTCCAAGGCTCCCAATACTACCCCCTAAACCCTATAAAAATTATAAAAGCATACCTTTTAAGACCTCCTTCTGCTTCAATATCGTACCGATGGTAGGCGGGTTTGGCCATATTCCTTTGTGATATCACTCAAGCCCGTTTCTTCTTCTCACTCATACCAGAAATCACATGTGTGTGTGTGCTTGTGTGTGTGTGCACGCTTGTGTTGACCATGTCTTCTTAGCAGAGTTATAATCTTACAAGTGTTTATGGAAGGTTAAAAGGCTGAGTCAAGAAATAAAGCATGAAACAACAGTAACTCTGTCCTGTACACGAAAAGCATCATGGTAGATGCAGCTCCAAAATAGCCAATGGGAGGCAGGATGTTAGTAGATAGCCAATAAGAGGTAGCTGCGTCATCCCTCCTAGCCAATGGGAGGCCAGCGGGGCGGGATGTTTGAAGCAGCTCGTGCATTGTTTGAATGGCGCATTGGAATGGTGTGTTTGAATTTTTAAGATGGCGTTTTCGTAACATGAACTTGTTTCATATCCAGAGACAAAAATTTTAGGAAAATGCGTTTCGTAACCTGCATTTTTCGTTTGGTGAGACTTTCGTAAAGTCAGGTACCACTGTATTTGGGAAGCGGTCTAACACACTCGGAGGGAAAGCGCTACCCGGCTCCTCGTACAAATGAGCTCACCGATGCCATTGGCTGGCAATTGCTGTGATGGAAGTGAGCGTATGCTGTCCCCTCCCTTTGGTGAGAGCTCGGCCAAGTCAGTCCTGGATACGGATGGCTCTGGCATTAACCCAGATTCAAACTTGTGATCTCTGGGTTAATAGTTGCGCACCTTGTTGATGCACCACTCGGGAACCTCTCGTCATATACTTATACTGTACCTGTAACTTGAACGTACACTCTGATGATGTTGAAATCTTATGGCAACATCATCTCATGTGTCATTAATAATGTTTTATTCATGATCGATGTCTACACCTTTCCTTTCACTTGATTATTCTGTTCATTTGATTCACCCGTCTTGTCAGTTTGATCATCCGCTTATTTAGTTTATGTTTTGTCAAGCTTTTGATTTCGGCATTGGCTCCATGAACACTTATTTACCTGAATGTTTGTCGGTATTGCAGAGTTGATTGTGTGTGTGTTTTTTTTTTTTATTCTGTATGAGTCTGAACAGTGGTGTATGAGCCTCTTTTCTGGGTGATTTATTTCCATTACTCAGAATAAATCTGCTTTCTTTTCCCTGCCCACCGTCATGCACATCTGCGACACAACAGCCAATCACTATCAACTGATATGTGGCAGCCTTATTAGGCTTCCTGAGGTGGGCAGGCGTAGACACTAGAAAGGACATGGGACATCCATCCAAGCCATTTTCCATGACTATGGTACGCCACTATTATTGGTAAATAGAAAAAGCTTTTGCAGATTAAAAAATTCTCTGTAGTTTATATTAATTGTGCATTTCAGTTCACATTTATAGTCAGATACTCACGAGTGAGACACTGCAGGCCAGTATAATCAGAAGGACACTGGCAGATGTTAGGCGCTACACACCGACCACCGTTCCCACATGGCAGCTCGCACACAGCTTTAGAAAACAAACAAAAGTACACATATATAATAAATACATAAATATTTCATAATGCCAAAATTATATATTCAAATTGCACAAAACACAAAAGGAAATGGTGATGCTGGCCTACATTAACTTCGCTGCTAACTCTGTGTGTCCTTTACCTCTCTTCCCTTTTTCAGCATTGTTCTAAGTCAGTACACTCAGTGCTGCGTTTTGGCACTTGGATTCTACCACTATATCAGATCAAAATTTACCCTGAAGTCTATTTTGACATGCATGACTTGCAGCAGACCCACATTTGCTTTATGGTGTATGGGGTAAGTCAAGATGTGCCATAAATTTCATCCTTTGTGGTAAAAGGTTTGGACAATGCCATTGTCCAGTGCACACAATAATCCCAAAAAAACTGCTGCACACAATATACTTAAAGCAGTTTTCTTAAAGCTGGCATTACCTGGTGTTTATTTATGTCACATCAGCTTAATTATTCGCCATTTCAGGTTGCCGTATTTTTGAATCCGAATCAAAAACTTGCAACGTACCGCCGAGCCCAAGGTTGCATGTGACATCTTACACGTGGATTGTTTTCACACAAATCATTGTTGTAACTTCACAAACCCATTCGTTAATTTTCTGTAACCATTTAATCCTAATATTAGGGTCACGGGGGGACTGGGGCCCATCCCAGCTGACTCCAAACGAGGGCAGAGTACACCCCGGACAGCTCACGAGGCCATCGCAGGGCAGAAACACGCTGATGGCTATGCAGCTACCCTTGCTGAAAGTCAGCAATGGTTCTTCTACATGAACCTCTCACCATAGACAGTGAGAGACATGGCCAGCCTTTGATAACCCAGTTAGCTGCACGGGAAGGGGGGGGGGGGGGAACAACCCGGTGAGAGTGGGGCTTGAACCCCCAACATTGGGATCAGTGATTCAGCACCAGGCCACCACTGCCAACTTCACAACCCACTATGACAGCTCCCATCTCTGGTACTTTGAGAAAAATATCCTGCAGTATAATGCCAGATAACATGGATCAAGGTTTCTGTTTCCTTCCACAGTCCATAAACATGCAGATTCGGGGCAGCCTGTTAGTCTGATTTGTCTACAGGTGTGAATATAAGGGTGAAGTAATTAGTGTTTGGGGAAACCCTGTAAAAGATTAGCAAATTGATTGAGGTGAATTACTGTCTTGTACCCGGAGTCAGCTGGGATTGGCTGTAGTTTCTCCTGTGATCCTGAACAGATAAAGTAAGTGAATGGATGGAGAGATAGATAATATCATATTTATTCACTCTTCTGCTTTTCTGACTGGCTTTGGGTCCTGCTAGTCACTATCGAGCAATTTTTATATACATGCAGCAAGCTTCACAGAACTGTCAATTATAATGTGTGTGTGTGTGTGTGTGTGTGTGTGTGTGTGTGTTTTTTTGTTTGTTTGTTATTAAACTACCTGTATGACAGCCCTCTCCGGTCCATCCAGGACGACACAGACAAGTGTTCCAGCGCATACAGGTCCCACCATGAGCACAGGGTGGTGAACACATAGCTAACAAACACATTGAAGATATTTTTATAATCCATCAAAAGGAGCAAGTTTAAAATGACACACAACCTCGGTCATGTCACGCTACCTGAGCAGCCGGGGCCTGGGTACCCAGCAGGGCAGTCACAGGTGTTCGGTGCAACACACACACCGTAATTCTGGCATGTAGGTTCACACAGTGCTATGAGAGAGAGAGAGAGAGAGAGAGAGATAGAGAGAGAGAGAGAGAGAGAGAGAGACACAGACAGACATTAAGACTAAGAACTCAGTATTGTGGATAGCAGGAGTTCACATCACTAGACGATTGAGTAGTAACGCCTGGATAAGACAAAAGACTCACGGTGACATTTGGTTGGCTCGTCGGTGCGAGGTACGAACCCAGGCTTGCAGGTACAGTTAAAACTACCTGCCTGATTCATGCACACTTGTTCACAACCCCCATTAAACATGGCACATTCGTCAGTATCTTCATTTTAAAAAATGCAAAGGAAAAAATAAACAACAGAATTAATGAGTCTGTAGGTTAAAGCCAGACAGCACTCGTTAGTTATTCATAAGCAGTTCAGTACTTGTGTGTGTGTGTGTGTGTGTGTGTGTGTGTGTGTGTGTGTGTGTTGTGTTGCTACCAAGACATGTTCTTTGGTCCGTGGTCAGCTCCCACCCCTCTTTGCAGCCACACGTGACACCTCCTTCGGCTCCCAGAGAACAGAACTGATCACAGCCGCCATTCCGCAAGGTGCATGAAGTGACATCTACCACACGGAGACACTGCTTTGGACAATGTCAATTGTAAAAAGTGCAAAACAAATAAAACTGAATTGAATAGAATTGAAAGCGGTGTTGCGACCACAGTGCGAATGAGGGTACAACTACAGGGATAACATGCAAACTCGACACAGAGGTGCTTGAGCCCGGGTCTTGAACCCAAGACATTCTTGCTGTGAAGAAACAACTACACTACCGCGATCTTGATTTTATTCTGTACTGACTATATTAAATGTCAAGATGGTGTAGCGGTAACCACATCTACCTCAGTGTTAACCACTGTTAGAACAAGTGGTATACTATATACTAAATGAAACAGAAAAAAAGTAAACTAAAACTAGAAAATGACGTAAAGGCCACTGCACATAGCTTTGTTCATAACTACCATATTTTCCGGACTACAAGTCGCACTTTTTTTTCATACTTTGGCTTAAGGTGCAATTTATACTCCAGAGTGACTTATATGTGAAATTATTTCATATAATTCTGTTCATCATAATAATAACAAACATACTTCCACATGTTTGTTATTTTTACACACACAAACACAAGAGGGCACTCTAGGCTCGGGTACCAGTACCTGTTCATCCTGTACCACTGAAGAAATGGCCCCAAAAAGAAAATCCTATTCTACAGATTACAAGCTGCAAGTAGTGAAATATGCAGCAGAAAATGTTAATTGAGCAGCAGAAAGTAAGTTTGGAGTGAACAAGAAACTTGTGAGTCGTGGGCCAAAAGCTAGATGGCCACAGCAAGAGGAACAAGCTCGCACATGGGGGCTTGAGCAGGCAACGTGCTTCAGGGAGAGGCTTGTCAGCAGTGCAGTTGTGTCTCCACGTCCAGGTGGTTGTCAAGGAGATGAATAGAAATGACTTTGTGTGAGGACTTTCTTGGTGTTACCGCTTCATGCAACGCAATCCCCTTCTCTATCAGAGTGAGGACCACAACGTCACAAAAACTGACAGCAGATTTCCAAGCCAAGGTAGTTTCCATGAGTATGCGACTTATTGTCCAGTGTGACTTATATATGTTTTTCTTCTTTATTATGTATTTTTGATCAATGCGACTTCTAGTCTTCTAGGAGTGATGTTTAGTCCAGAAAATACGGTATATATTTTAAGTATGTAACATACTGATGCAGGTAGAATTGAGGTAGTCAAGCAAAAGTGGAGGTGGGCAGTGGCACAGATGTCCTCCTGGTGTGTTTGTGCAGATATGAGAACAGCCCCCATTCTGCAGTCTGCATTCATCTATGTCTGAATCACACACACACACACACACACACACACACACACACACACACACACACACACACACACACATATACACACACACACACACACATGAATGATTTCCTTGTAAACCCAGTCCTTGTGATTCTAAAATCCAAAAGTGTTGAAGTACAAGGAAAAAACCTGTTATCAGTCTATCCTGAATATAATCGTTAAAGGTACAGTGTGTCTGTACTAGTGGTATCTCTCAGCATCTAGTGTGTTCCACATTTCGGCCATCTGAAGCATGTGTAATTCTGAGCTACTGTGGAAACTGGTTGGTGCAAGATGGCGACCTCACCGAGACATGACCCGCTCCCCAGATTGACGTTAATAGCCCATTCTGAGGTTCAAAAATTGATTACTGTACTTTCGTTTTTAAATGATTATAGATCGGCGAGAACTTATTTACTGATGACACTGTTCATTTAAACTGATACTCATTCACTCACTCAGTCACTTTCTAAACCACATACAGTAATCCTATCAGGGTCACGGGAAGGCTGGAGCTCAGCTCAGCTGACACTGAGAGAAGGTGGGGCACATCCTAAGCAGCTCACTAGACCATCTCAGGGCCAGCACACAATCATTTATACTCACATGCACACCTGGGGACATTATGGAAAATCCATTTAGCCTAATATGCATGTCTTTGGATTGTGGGACAAAACCGTAGTACCCAGAAGAAACACATGGTGAGAGAGCATGCAAACTTCCAGCAGTAATGCCCAGGTCTGAGAACAGAGATTGCTTAAAAACTCTGAAAATAAGCCGGGGATCTGGGAACCACAGCCCCCTCAGTGGGGTGTAGGGGCAACGACCCTCCCCCCCCAAAGGGGCATGAAAAGACATTTCAGCTTTTTTAAACCTGAACGTGGCCTTTTCCTGTAAGGAAAATTTGTATTTTGACATTTTTAAGGCCATGACACTGACAATCTGATCAAATAAATTAAAAAGAATTTTGTACCCAAAACTGGTGCAAAGTGAAGAAAAACAAATCAATCCATGTACTGACCAACCACTGCTGGCCTAGCAAATTTAATAAAAAGGTCAAGTATCATATTTCAAAGTGTTTCATCTCGAAATGTCTGTAACTGGTCTAACAATGTTAACATTTGTTCTCCAACACACATAAAATTGCTGAGAATTACTTTTTTCATTTTCTTCACCAGTTGGTGGAGTCTCTCCATATCTGACTTTCTCCTCATTTTTCGATCATGCTCTTCTCTCACATCATTCTCTGTCTGGTCTAGCTGCTTTTCAGCTGCTTTTTTTTTTTTTGCTCTGCAGTTTTTCAGCCTTCCTTGCCTTTTATGACCGTAAACTAAAAATGTATCTAGTACTAATTACCTAATGCTGTAAAACTACACAAACAAACAAACATTTACACATGTCACCTGACTCCCATGATCTGTGCAGAGCCAGCTGTTCTGCATAGTGTGTTAACGCACTATCAAGCAAGTCAGGCAGTGCACCGACCGACTGTTGATAGCCAGGAAACAAGGTGCACAGAGCCTCGCCTCACAAGACAAACACCCTACCGGGCGTACCTCAACCCACCCCCCCAAATTTTCTCAACGGATTTACGTAAATTTCGAGAATGATATTTTTGGTCGTAAGGACTTAGAAATGCACGGATCCATGGAAAATTCTCAGACCTGAATGCCTGAGTCTTGGACTCAAAACCTTCTTTCTGTCAGATGGTTTACAAACCATGATCCCACTGTGCCGCTGTAATTTCTACAAATAGAACCTCCGAAATGTTACACACTGCACCTTTAAAATAATACACAAATAAGTACAAAACTAAACTTAAAAGTTATACAAGCTTTTGGATTTTATTTATTATTTATGTATTACATAATAAATGTTCAGTGTGTACCAACCAACACAGCTTTGTCTGTCAATGTGCAACTGATATCCTGCATGACAGGAGCAGATGAAGGTGCCTGGTGTGTTGGTGCAAAGTTGCTCACATGGCGGGCTTCCACTTGTACACTCGTCCACCTCTGCAGAAAAGAGGAACAGCGGAGAGACAAAGAATGAGAAGGGAATAAGCAAAATGAAGACCAGTAGAATAAAAAAAAAATATATATATATATATATATATATATATATATATATATATATATGTTTATAAGACTTGTAAGACTTGACTGTGGGAAGAAACCGGATAAACCCTGATCAATACTCTTTAGGGATTTATTTCTTCTTGTTTAAATATTTGTGTTTTTGGTCTGTGTACCTGTACAGTTGTGTAGATCATCCGCCAGCGTATATCCTGTGCCACACTGGCAGTTGTACCCTCCTGGTATGTTGGAACAATTATGCTCACAATGGCCGTTGCTTATAGTGCACTCATCTATATCTGTTACCATAGGAACAAACACTAAAACAATGGAAGACATGTTAGGTCCCCCCCCCCCTTGTTTCTTTGAAAACCAGTAAAAATTACAACCTTTTAATTAAGCAATAATAGATGTATATGAGGGGTTACGGATATAGTTTCTAAATAGCCCTTTGGTCTTAATTACCCACGCCAATAAGTTCATGTTTTACCCTTTGGGTGAGTGAGTGTGTGTGTGTGTGTGTGTGTGTGTGTGTGTGTGTGTGTGTGTGTGTGCGCGCATACATGTGCTAGCAGGATCACACAAAAAGTTACGTATGAATGTCCACAGAATTTGTACCAGTGGTGCTGCTTTGGGAAAGGAAGACACCAGTAGATTTTGGAGATGACCTGGGTCAGCTTATGGATCCGGGTATTTTTTTTTAATGATTCTTTAACATTGTGAGGTCGGAGAATATTTTTGCAAGTGTGGTGTTATAGCAGACCACCCACAAGAGAGGGTGTAGGGGGTGGGTGGATGGATGGATGGGAAGAGAAATGCTATATATTTAGTGATATCTCCAAAAAAAAACCAAAATTACTGTAACTGGATTTACAGACAATGAAATACTGCCGAGACTGACCGTAGCATGTGTGACCGTCGCCGCTGTAACCCCGATGGCACTGGCAGAGGTAGGATCCAATCACATTTGCACAATGAGCATTCACATTGCAGCTATGAAGCCCTGTGACACACTCATTCACATCTACAAAAACAATTAATCCTGCATAAGACGCTGACATGTTCTGATTATCATTTCTAACACCCCAGGGATAGCCAAAAATATAAATAAACAAACAACCCAGATCAAAAATCAGCAGGGTGAATAATTTGCATAAATTGTTAAATATGTATGAAATTTGCATAAGATATACAGTACTACAATGGCGATAATCTATGATATACATCATACCTGTGCAGTAGGTCCCATTGCCATGGTATCCACGGGAACACACACACTTATAGCTCCCAAACGTGTTCTCACATACCCCTTGATTAATACACACACCTTCCAATTCAACACATTCGTCTACGTCTTGAAAGAAAAAGAAATGTTGACGTGCAAATACCATAAACGTCAAATTTCAAATAAAATTAAAGCCAACCATAAGAAAAGCAGGCATACGTCATACACATCTTTGCATATCAAAACATACTACAGGGATCCCTCACTTTCTGTGGTTAATTGGGACCGAGATCCCTCCGCGACCACCGAATTCCGCAAAATAGGATTGACCCCTCTGACTGACGTATACGGACCTGTATATGTGTATATACTATCAATAAATACATATTCAACGCTATAAATGCTTATAATAACAATTAAACATTCAAAAATGTAAATAAAATATAAATACACACACACACACACACGCACTCAGATGCGCACCTCACATAAAAATGTAAGTACAATCGGCCCCCTACTTACGAAGACCCCTGGGTACAAAATCCCCGGTTACGAAGATCATTTTCCTAAGTTTCCGTCCCCAGGATACGAAAACAACCCCCTCTTACAAAAAGAAATTCAAAATTCAAACGCTCCAATCAAATTTTCACACGATATGCGAGTTGCTCTCTCATTGGCTGTCTCTCAACATCCCGCTCTGCTCGCCTCCCATTGGCTAGGAGGTAGACCTTAACGCAGAAATACAGTGAGGAAGTCTGATCTTTCAAACAGCTACTGTAATTCCGAGAGAGATAGAGACAGAAGGAAGCTTAACTCTTTAGTTTAGTTTTTTAAGTTGTTTAATTCGGTAAATGTTTAATAAATGTGGGCACATTTGAGCTCATCTGGAATTCCGATCCCTCAAGGAATCAAATTAAAGTTGAATTTGGACCTTCGATCTGTCAAGCAGGGAATGCGCTTTGAATTCCATGTCTTGTGGGCGTGGCCCACAGCGAGCGAGAGGGAGAGAAAGAGAGAGAGAGAGAGATAGACAGGGGTGTGTTAATAAAAAATGTTTAATGATGGTTTAATTAATAAATATGTTAATAAAATGGTTTAATATGTTAATAAAATGTTTAAATGGTTTAATAAATAATTTTCTTTTACTTTTAACACATACTTCATACAAAATTGGTGTACTTTTATCATTTTTAAAGGGTTTATGGGGTTTATCCAGTCCAAAGACTGGAGCCTTGGAACGAATTAGGCATTTAACATGTAAAATGTGACCCCTACTGACAAAATCCCCGCGTTACGAAAACGGCTCTGGAACTGATTAATTTCGTAGGTAGGGGGCAGACTATAGTTTTGTTGGGGGTTTTTTATTTTTGTTTGTTTGGGTTTTTTGCATAATTGGCCTTGTTTTTGTGGCATTTTCTTTAACTTTCCCCCTATTCTTCCTTGACTTCCTTATTTTTTAATTTGATGAATATTTATTAAAAAAAAAAAGAAATAAAAAAATGCGATGCACTGAAGCCACATGAATTGAAGTGCGAAGTAGCGAGGGATCCCTGTATTGCCATTACAAGCTTCTTCGTGAAGAATTATAAAATAAATAAATCCACATACATTGTGAAAAGTCACACGTATTTCATGTACATGTGACAGTCAACACACAAGTAATTTGCATATGAATGAACGGTGGTATATGATTACCAGGAGTTCCATCTGCAGGCAGTGTCTCCATCTAAATATTATTCTAAAGCTTGTGAGAATTTTTTATTTTATTTATACACACAAACACACACACCTAGGCAGGCACCCTTGTTTTCTCTGAAGCCAGCATGACACACACATTTGTAGCTTCCCTCGGTGTTCTCACAGACATTCCCCAGTTCTCTTCTGCAGCTCTCTTCGAACGTGCACTCGTCTACATCTGCATTAAACAAAGGATAGGTCTGTGTGGGACTACAGAATAATAGAGAAAACCATTAGAATCATTCGATGTACAGAAGCCAGTAAGTCAAAAAATTTTCCCTCAGAGGAACCTCACCAATACAGTCATATCCATCAAGTCCGAGTACAAATCCGTTCGGACAGTGACAGTGGAAGGAACCTGGGCTGTTCTTACATGCTGCCCTTCGCCCGCACGCCCGTAGACCAGTTACTGCAGCTAATGTGCACTCGTCTATATCTATAAATATGCAGTTTCAATCTATAAATATACTAACTCCATTGTACATAAATGCATTATTTGAAAATTCTTATAAAACAATATATATATATATATATATATATATATATATATATATACACACAATACTATAATCATTTTATTAGATCCTTACCCTGACAACCTCGAGAATCCATCAGATAACCACGAACGCAGCTGCACAGGAAGGAGCCTGGGGTGTTGGTACAATTGCTGTGGTACCCACAGGGTCCTTCATCACTCTGCTCACACTCATTAATATCTTTAAATAAAGAGGAAGGAAAAGAGAGAATACACTACATGGATAAAAGTTACGAATACCCGACCATCAGACTCATATGTAGCATCTTCCAAAAATTGGTAGTGAAGAATTGAAGACAAAAAACTGTCCAGTTTCTTTGTCTGGTGTTGGGTTACAATTTCTCTTCAGTAAGAACTTGGTGGATTTGTGATGATGGCACTGATCGTGGCCTCAAGGATTCTGATTCGATGCCAATCATGATAGAATGTGGGAATCGTAGTAGAGCGGAAAAAAAAAAGTGTAACAGTCCTTGATGCACCATCATAGCCGAACTTGTTGAATTTGGAAACGTGACTTCTTCAAGTTTTATTTCTAGGATGCACCCTGCCTCATTTTTATACCCAATCATGCCCCAAGCCTGATCATAAATTGTAGTGCTCCACGCTTTTTTGAGTCATGGATATCGCAGACATTGTGCCCCAGTGTGAACCCAGAGTTAGCATGGATGCTACTGAACATAAACTACAGTGAATGTGATCACGGGTGGCAAGGTGGGTATTGGTGAGCATGTCTGCCTCACAGCAAGAAAGTAGGTAGGTAAAGTCCTTTGGGCTTTTTACACCCGAGCCATAGTGGCTCATCAGGCCAGTGCTTATTCCCGGTTTCCAGGGCGTGAAGCGACTAGGAGTACAACTCCTCCTGGATGGGACGCTAGTCCATCGCAGGTCACCTTCCCAGTGTATTTTTACTGGTGCCCATTTACACTGCTGGGTGAACAGAGGCACACTTGTGGTTGAGACCTTGCCCAGGGGTCTTAGCACAATGAGGGTCTCACTCCCGATCACGAGCGCAGCAGCCCAACCACTATGAAACCAGCCCCACATCACATCACACAGGCCTGGGTTCAATTCCCAGCTCGGGGGTTTCCGTGTGAAGTTTGCATGTTCTCCCTTTGGGTTCTGAGGTTTCCTCCGACCGTCCAAAAACATGCACAGTAGGATTTTTGACTTTCAAACCACCCTTAGATATCTAAATGTGAATGTTGGCCATGTGATGGCATGGCGAGATGTGCAGGGTGTACCCCGCCCTTCTCGGCTAAGACTAGATTTGAATTAAGCAACTTTGAAAACGAATGAATGTGTCGATCACTGTGTTATATGAGTGTGAGCTTTATGGTGATTGGTTAATACAGTGGCCCGCATTTTAAAACAGAGATGTGAAGAACTTTTACATCCACTGTACCTACCATAAGTGGCTTCCACAATAAATGTACAGTATAATGTTTCCTGATGATCATAGGCCCAGGTGATAAGATTCAGGAAAAGAATAAGTGTTTCAAGTGTGGAATGTGTGTAAATAAGTGTTTGGATGCCATACCCTGACACTCTGAAGTCCCTTTCTGAACGTAGCCTACAGCACAAGAATCACTAAAACCCTCCACAGGTACTGTGTCATTAATAAGGCTGGGTGTTGGGCTGGAGGTCAGGTCTGAATATGAAAAAAGAAACGTTGCGTCAGATTTATAAATAAATTAACGCGTGGTGAAACACTGGAACTCGGCGGGTCTGTATGTCTGAGCGTTTTTACCTGTAGTAGAAATGTTCGGTCTGACAGTGATATCTGGAACGCTGGTGCTTTTATTCTAGTCATAAATAAATAAAGACATATCCAGAATGTATCTAGGGTACATCCATGCTTTTGAACATGTCACATCTTCATTATTAGTTTTTTAATCTGATCAATTATTCCAGGCACAATATTTTTTTTAGAAACCTGCAGCTGAAATTTTTACAAACAGACCTGGTAACTGGCTAGTGTATCCGCAGATTTGATGACCTCGTTGCCCCTCAGTCCACTGCTGAGACAGTTCTGGATTGTTAGCAATAAAAGCACAGCTGGAATTTCCATCCTAGGGGCAACAATAAAGTTCAGGAAGATATTCACACCACCATTTATAACGTGCTACGCAGTGTTAAACACGTCCGGAGGTCAAGCCCAGACATGACTCGTGGAGGACCCTGTTATGAGCTTACTTTTCCATTCATTTATCTGCCGAAGGGAGGGTGGAGCCTATATCAACCGATTCTGGGTGAAATTCAACAGTCCATCACAGGGTTAACACACACATATCAGCAGTCACACTTTACAAGCGCCATAAAGGGGGAAATTTGGAACAGTCAATTAGCCAAATGTGCATATTTTTGGAATGTTGAAGGAAACCAGAGTACAGAACTCAGAGGAAAACCACACAAGCACGGGGAGATAAATAAAACTCTACACAGAAACACCCTCACCAAGCCCGGGACTCAAACCATGGACCTTCTTGATGTGAGGCAGACGTGCTAATCAGTACGCAACATAATAATAGTAAACAACATCCAAACGCAAACGAGCATTGCGGACCAGAGTGGTCATGACTCAATGGTTAAGGCTCTGGATTACTGATCAGAAGGTCAGTAGTTTCAGCCATAGTACCACCCAGCTGTCTCTGTTGGGGCCTTATGCTTTCCAAATAGAAATTCTTGGCAAACTAAAGCGCGCACGGTGGCACAGTGGTTAGAATGTCCGCCTCACAGCAAGAAGGTCCTGGATTTGAATTCTGGGCTAGACGATTGCGTTTCTGTGTCTTGTCTGTAGTTCTAATCAATTGTTCCAGATTGTCCCTGGGGGGGTAAGTCTGTCTGTGTGTGTATTGGTTTGGAGAGCTGTTCAGATTGAACCCCGCCTTCCCCCAGTGTTGGCTGAGATATTCTCCAGCCTTCCTGCAATCCTAGTACAATACTGTACTTACAACTCACTGACTTTACTCTTCAAATAATACTCTGTATATGCTCCATATTATTTTTACAAGTCGAGGAATAAACAACATGGAGGATTTAAGTTTGTATGAAAACCGAACTGAAATTAATTACAAGCTACAGTTTAACTTTCCATACTCCCCATATCGAAACTCCCTTTGTACACACATGAAAACAAATGGAATATTTACGGTTTTTTACTATTTTTTTTAAAACAAGCACAAGAAACGTACACACCTGGAAATCGTCGCTGCTGGAGTGAGAAGCTGACAAGAGAGCTGAGGGGGAACTGAGGGGGTCGAGACTGACTCCACATCCTGTACTGTAATTGTTCACTTCCCACACAGCCACTGGTTTACTTTACATTGGCATAAACAATTTCAAAAATAAGATAAATGAATGAAAAACCCAAAGAATATCGATGGAATCATTATTTTAACGGTCACTGCTTGCTTTCTACCACTTGTGAGTGGGGGAGCCACATTAGCAAAGAAGCATTAGCAAATATCTTCTCGAAATAATGAAAACAATTAAACGCATTTTTAAAGCTGAATGGGAACCAGATAAGAATAATTAAATGTAAAATAAAAGTAAACGGCATCAAATAAAACAAACACTATACTCCACTCTACAGTATTACCTCAGAATGTCTGCCAGCTTACTCATCAACGGCTAATTTTTTAAAACATCATTATTAATCAACGACAGAAAAACAATTGAATATATATAAATGAATAATTATTGCAACTAAAAGAAACTTTAAATACACCGAATGACATTCATTCGGTTAGTTTAATGAGCATATCTTTGAACGGTGGGAGAAAACCGGAGTCCTCAGAGAAAACCCACACAAGTTGAGGGTGAACGTGCCACAAAAAAAACCCACCCGATCCCGGGACACAAGGACCACTGAGGCAAACGCGCTGTGCCCTACGTCACACCTTGCCTCCAACTAGATGACGTCATTGACTAATAATACACATAACGGGCAACAGCGGTGTAGTTGATATTTATGGAATTTTGGTAGAAGCTCCTTTCTAGAACCAACTGAAAAATTGAGGCTCAATAGTCCAACAGTGGTGGTTGTGCTGGGGTCCGAACCCAGGATCAGGAACCCATTGTCTTCTGATCAGTTTTCAGTGAAATTCAAATAAAAACAAATATATCTGCTCGTTTTCCCTCATGTGACCTCTGGGAGGTTTTTAACACGCTTTCTTTTTTAAAACCTTAAGTTATAACTTTAAATAGATCCATATTTTTGAAAAAAACAAACAAAAAAAAAAACAAAACCAAAAAACAAATAAAGATACAGTACTTTATACCACTAATTGCAAGACATGAAATAAATCAAGTTTAATTCCGAGCATCTTAATAAAGGGATCACAAAATACATTACACCAGGAGATCAATTCCAACTATTTATTTTCAGAAATAAGAAAAGTTCAATAGATATTTTGGAATATTTTTCTGTGGTTGTTGGATTAAATGTGGGGATGGACAGATTATCAGTGTAAACAACTGGAGAGCACAGTAAACAGTTTATTATGGTTGCACAGACAATATTTGAAAAGGCAACAACTTTGAGAATAAGAAAATGTGTCATTTCTGAGTATGACATGGAAAAGTGCAGATCTTCAGTCTCCACCTGAAGCATCATAGCTGGACAATGTCATCATCATAGCTCACAATAGCAGATGTAGTAAATATTTTTGGTATTTAAGCATTACTTCATGTTATCAGAGAACATGTTTTCCTTCACTGCTGTGTCATTTGTAGTATCAGCATGCGGATTTCCATAAAATTTGTATGAGAGAGATCCAATTCAGACAGATTTGAGAACCAGGTATTTTTTGGGGGGAAAAAAACCCACCCCCACCACCACTTAATGCACATGTATAATTTTACAGATAAAAGCACAACAGAAAAACATTCAGAATAAAGTCAGGGTTCTTTATTGTCAAATGTCATTTCATCAACAGCATGTGTAGTGCAGAGGGGTGGTTTTTAGTGCTTTATATTTTATTGAAGGCTGCAACATCCACACTTTGGACCTGGAGAAAACAGAAGCACATTAGCATAGGCACACCAGTGCATACAATAAATAAGTGAAACTAATCCCTAAGTTTTGAAAGAAGCTCTCTCGCTCTCATATATATATTCTAAAATCACCTGAAGAGAGAGGATGGTTTCACCACCCCTCGAAACAGATCTGTAGTGATAAATGGAGTTTCAATAGAAAGTCTTTGTCCTGTCCTTTTATTTTTGTTATTTGCTCTACCAAAAAGTATTGAGCACTCTCCTACGGAAGGATCTACTCAGAAAATCCTCTAAAGATATTATATATATATATATATATATATATATATATATATATATATATATATATATATATATATACATATACATATATATACATATATACATACATACCAAAAAAAAAAATATATATATATATATATATATATATATATATATATATATATATATATTTATATATATATATATATATATATATACATACACTGTATATAAATATACAGACGCTCCCCAGCTTACGAAGAAGGAGTGACGTTCTGGATGGCCGTTCGGTTGATGAATTGGTTCGTAAGTTGTTACAGGGCGTTCTTTAGACGGGAACGTATGTTTAAAGCTTGTATCAGTAACCTATATGACTTTGTACCAAATAAAATCTCTCTCTCTGCATAATCATCTTATTTCATTCTATTGAATTTATCATTTATTGGTACAAGGTGCAAACCTAAATGCACCATAAATTATCAAGCTAACTGATGTTAAGAACTTTCAGCTGGACCCAAAAGTAGGATGAACACGGAGAGACTTTATTGTTACAGGGGAGGCACGTGAGCAAAGAGAAAACGTAGTCACTGCTCATGACCGCGGAACCAGAAAGATCACAGGAAAACAGGGACGTGAATAGGGACAATCTTCTAGTACCGGGATGAGTGCGCTGCTCGTCTTTATAGCACGGTAGATTGGAAACAATGTAAGGAAACTTTATTAAAATTCTTTACAAAACGTAGTACAGTAGGCCCTTGACTATTCGCGGATTTGCGGCTTGCCGAGCAACTGTCACGTGATTCAGCCAATGGCTGTCCTCCTTCCTGCTGATTGGTTGAGATGATGTATACGCCCCTTTTTCCTCATTAGTGCACAAGTTGTCAATGAGCCTTTTTTTAGTGTGTTTCAATTACAAGTTAAGCTCCATGATGCCACTCAAACGCCAGCTAAGCGCCAGAAAAAGGTAATGACATTGGATGTCTCTTCTGAAGAAATAAGACTTTCTCCTGAAGAAACGACAGTTTCCTCTAAAGTGCCTGAAGAGGAATAATCATCTAAACTGTTGGAAAGCTGTAGTATTAAAGTCTTTTTTCAATTATTATTCCAGTACAGTACCTAGGTTAATGTTTAGAATGTTTGTGTGTGTCTGTTTTCTCTCCGATTTGGTTGAGGGACGTGGCTGAGCTGCTCGGACTGAATGCAATTCACACCTGAATTAAGTCCTCTCGTCTACTCCCTATAAACACAAACCGCACGCTCATCTCAATTAAAGCACGCTGCTGAAGTCCTTCCCCTTTGAATGTGAGGTGTTTGTCGCAAGTGACACACGGAGCTTGTGAGACAACGAAGTGCGGCTTATCCGGAGTTTCGATCTTTCAAGTGAGCAAGACTGTCGATAGAATGTGTTTAAGAAGCATATTTTATCGCATGTAATATATACATAATATTTTACTTCTGGTTGATCATTCGCGCATGTAATATGATACATGGGGTTTTCTTCCAGGTACGGAACTCGCGGATTATCTTCATTCGCGGGAGGGACCGGAACCAAAACTCCGCGAATAACGAGGGCCTACTGTATGCATAAATTAAAAGATATATAAAATATTTTCAAATTAAATTAAACCCACATAATGGCATACTAAAAATATAAAATTATTCAATTATAAGATGAACACTCTGTACATTATCAATATCATTATGTCCCGTGTTTAATCTCCTGGTTCCTCTCAAGCACAGCATAGCTGATCTGATCAGATTTACAGAGAGTTTCACTCTTATCCAGTTTATTATATATACTGGAGTCAATTTGTTTATTCTATGAAAGTTTTGGCGAGAATCCATAAATGTATCATTCTGCTTCTCTTCCAGGACCTCCATACAGTGTAAAGCACGTGTCAGCCACATCCCTCTGCCGGAGCGGAGTATTAAGTATACCTCAGAATAATGTTTAATCATATTTCATACTTATATTTATGATATGTTGGCCTAGTGGTTAGAGTGCTGTGCTCATGATCAGGAGGTTGTGAGTTCAAATCCCAGTTAGAACCCCACTGTGCTAAGACCCCTGGGCAAGGTCTTAACCACAAGTGTGCCTCTGTTCACCCAGCAGTATAAATGGGTACCAGTAAAATTATACTGGGAAGGTAACCTGCGATGGACTAGCGTCCCATCCAGGAGGAGTTGAACTCCTCGTTGCTTCAAGCTACAGAAACCGGGGAAAAGCATAGGTCTGATGAGCTGCTATGGCTTGGGTGTAAAAAGCCCACAGAATTTACCTTTACCTATATTCATGATATATCTTTCTATAGATTTTATTCAATTTCTATTTCTGCTTGTTCTTCAATTTCATTTAACTTTTGACCTCGGACAGTCCTGTTCGTATGTCCAGATGTTTGCAAAATGAATGTTCTGGGGAGCGTCTATATATATATATATATATATATATATATATATATATATATATATATATATAAGCAGGGGAGAAAAAACTTTTTTTTTTTCATAAAAGAGTACGTCTTGAGAGAACAGGGTCAGCACACTACAATTTGCATGATAATACTTTGGGGAAAAACTGCACCTCTCGTATCCTGCTGTTCATGCGTCACTTTTCAGATGTGCATTTCACATAAAAATCTAAGTATAGTACTGTAGTTTTGATGGCGTGGGGGTTGTTTTTGTTTGTTTTTTTTTTTGTTTTTTTTTTGCATAATTGGCCTTGTTTTGTGGCATTTTCCTTAACTTTTTACCCTATTCTTTCTTAATTTCCTCATTTTTTTATTTTTCGATGAATATTAAAAAAAAAAAAAAAAAAAACGCGATGCACTGAAGCCACATGAATTGAAGCATGAAGATCCCTGTATACACAAGCTGCTTACATCCATACTGTATACTTACATAGTCTTCAAATTTAGTGATCTCCTCCTCCAGCAGGTCTGTTCCCACCTTGTCGTCCTCAACCACACAGCTGATCTGCAGTTTCTTAATACCGTATCCCACCGGTACCAGTTTAGAGGCACCCCAGAGCAATCCGTCAACTTGAATGGACCGGACACACTCCTCCATCTTTGCCATGTCTGTCTCGTCATCCCACTGTATAAATGTAAGTAACACACACACACACACACACACACACACACACACACACACACACACACACACACACACACACACACACACACACAGGACCATCATGATGATGGAAATGCATTATATTAATGAAACACTGCACAACCTAAAGCAATATTAAACACCACAGAATCGTATACATTAAATTGCTCACAGGCTTGACGTCCAACAGGATGGAGGATTTAGCGATGATTGCAGGTTTTTTAGCCTTTCTGGCGGCATATTCCTGAACCCGCTGTTCCTTGAGACGTTCAGTTTCTTCATCCATCTCGTCGTCACTGCCGAACAGGTCTATATCATCGTCATCATCATCGTCTGATGGCGGCGGAATGGATTTCTGTGGGGGAGGGGCCGTCTTCTGTGGGGGGAGAGGGGTGTGGCTTTAAAAAAAGACAAAAAAAAAGGCCCTGACTCATATCCAAGAGCGTATGTATCTGTACTCACAATGGAAGCGATTCCGTTAGTTACTGCTGCCGGCGGTAATACTGCTGGGTTTTTTTCTAGGATGGAGACGCGACTCTCGAGACTGGAGAGTGAAGAACGCAACTCCTCCACGGCTAAAAGAAAGAGTACAGAGTCATTGATGATTTTCCCCAAATCGAAGTATGCCGTCTTCAAATGCTACTTAATAGACCCCGTGAATTTAAAAAACACGTTCACGTACTTTGCCGTAAAGTCTGGTTCTCCAGTTCCAAGTTCTTGATGCGTGCGATAAGTGTTCCTTGTTCAGAAGTATTGCCTCCTGCCGTCTACACACGCACACAGACACACACGCGCACACACACACACACACACACACACACACACACACGCACACGCACACGCACACACAGGACTACAGTTAACAGTTTAGTAGCAATAAAAATACAATCCATCAATCTGAGACACATATGCACTTGTTGCCCCATTGACCTGATATTAACATACACCTCAAGTTATCAGGTCAAAAGCGGTCATTGGAACCTAGGGCCGGTCAAACCTGGCCTTTTAACAAGTTGCACTGCAGTAGCGGTCACAAAGCCACACCCGCAGCTCACACATCTGCCAATCATAAAACAAAGGGTGCAAAAAGCTCATATGTCAATCCGTCAATCCGTGTCACTAGCCAATCATGGATAGCTGAAGAGGGTAGGCAGCAGTTGGCTAGTGTCCCATGTTTTGGAGGATGCAAAGAAGAGATAACATGCTGGGAAGAAGCCATATGGGATCCAGGTAACGCTTGTTCTCATCACTGACTGCCTGTGATCCAATTACCAGGAGGCATGTTTATAAAATGGGGCCTATTATGAACAAACACTACGTATGAAAATACACAGCACATGCATTATTATTAATTTTAGAATATTTTAAGAGCTCAGATGCACTTACCAAGTATTTATTTAAATTTTTTTGTGACTATTTATTCTAATGATAATCTTTCCTGAAGTAGTTTATTCGTCTTGAGTAGCAACTGGACATCCCAAACAAATGCATGCACAGGACAGGAACAGAAAGAGAAAAAGCAAAAAAGATGTCCACAACATGGCACGCACAAATAACAATTCAGGTGGAAATTCAAGTGTGTTTCTGAGAGGTAACTGTTACACACACACACACACACACACACACACACACACACACACACACACACACACACGCGCTTACAGTGAGGTTGTGGGAAGGGGTTGGGAATTTATAGGTGGCGGCTGTAGCAGGCTGCAAGGTCATCTTCAACTGAGGGAGAGAACATGTAGAGATAAAGGGCGAAGAAAAAGCAAGCAAGCAAGCAACAGACACACACTCTGTCTCTCTCTCTCACCTCCTCATCCATTCAACCAGGCATTAAAAAATAAAGATAATATTAAATCAAAAAGCAATCAAAAAAAATTATCGCTAGCCTCATTGCACAGCGTGACCGAGCGAAAGAAACCATTCTGATCCAGAACAGTGAAGCCCATAACACTTTAAAACCCACTCGGCATCGATCTTTTTTTTTTTGCCTTCTTCTTTCCATTATTGATCTTAGACAAGCAAATCCTTCCACACTCGCAGGTACGAGAGTGTGATCATCTGTTCTCCTTTACTGAATGCTAAAAATAAAGAGACTGATGAATAGAGATCATTAGCATTTATTAACACTTAATTGAAGGAAAGAACAAATACATGAGTTTAAACCCTCCGTTTTTTTTTCCTAATTGTGTTTTATTGTAAAAAAGCAACAGAATTTAATTGTTCAACCACTTGACTGAAGGCTGGTTTAAAACTTCATTGAACTCTCAGGCTCCAGCAAATGAACTTTCCCAATTAGTAAACGAACAATTCCTTTTTAAATGTAAAAATAGATGACTTAATGTACACAGTCTCCTCTTCTTTTTCTTTCGGCTGTTCCCTTTCAGGGGTCACCATAGTGAATTATCTGCCTCCATCCTCCAATACTGGGGTCCCTAACCACCGGTCCACAGACCGGTACCGATCCGCAGAAGAAATTATTAATTGTTTCCGGTTTATTTATTATCCGAGTCTGAACGATCTTTTTTTGGAAAAATCTTTTATTTTGAAAAATGACTGGATTTTCTCGGTTACATGTCGGTCTTTTGAGCGCTTAAGTGTAACCCTCAAGGGGACGACACATGAACAGAGGCGAGATGGAAATGTTTTAAACAATAGAACGGATTTTGGGTGAGACTGAGCCTTCATTCTCCCAGCTGGTGCACCATCACCTGGGTCTTTTAATTTATTTATTTTTAGAAAAGTTTAAGCTCTACTTCCCAACCAACTTTATTTCAGCTGTTTGAAAAATAACATTCATGGAGTGCTTATTATTGTTATTATTATTATCATTATATGTAAATAATAATAATAATATTTTTATATCAATAAATTATATTATATTATATAAACAATGACACCCCCCCGGTAAAATTGTCAACAGTTGACTGGTCTTCGGTAATGAAAAGGTTGGGAAACCCTGCTCTA
Source organism: Plotosus lineatus (assembly GCA_024760905.1). NCBI lineage: Eukaryota > Metazoa > Chordata > Actinopteri > Siluriformes > Plotosidae > Plotosus > Plotosus lineatus. The sequence goes on from CM045731.1 coordinate 18,521,635, forward strand.
ATATACACATAGTAGATACCAAAAATATTTATTTAACCCCTTCCTGCATAGAGGCCGCAATTATAGGCAGGGTTTAATTTTTTTAATATACATTTTATAAAAATGTAACAACATGTCATGACATATTTGTCACAAGTCATGACAAAATTAATTGAAAGCTTTATTTTACAGGTGTAATCAACATCTCTAATCACACAGTGTTTGGAATATTTCCTAACTTGTTGCACTGTAGATGAGGGCAGGACAAAAATAAATAAATGAAAACCAAACCTCACTCACAACAACACTATTCCAACCAATCAGAAACAAGAGGCTGGAATTATTCAGTGTGCCTCTGTTCACCCAGCAGTATAAATGGGTACCAGTAAAATATACTTGGAAGGTAACCTGCGATGGACTAGCGTCCCATCCAGGAGGAGTTGAACTCCTAGTCGCTTCAAGCTACGGAAACCGGGGATAAGCACCGACCTGATGAGCCACTATGGCTTGGGTGTAAAAAGCCCAACAGACTTTACCTTACGTGTGCACAGAATATTGCACCATGTTACTAATTGGAAAAAAGAAACTGAGTCCAGAGTTGTTTTTAATTCACCAATAAATCTGAGGGGTGGAAGGAGACTAAATCTGAAGAGCAGTAAAAGGAGGGCAATCTTTATGTACAGGGATCCCTCGCTACTTTGCGCTTCAATTTATGCAGCTTTAGTGCATCACTTTTTCTTTTCTTTTTTTTAAATATTCATCGACATAAAAAAAATAAAGAAATTATGGAATAAAATGGAAAAGGTTAAGGAAAATGCCACAAAAGCAAGGCCAATTATGAAAAAACCTAAACAAACACAAAACAAAAAACAACCCAAAATCTCCCATCAAAACTATATTTTTGTGAGGTGCGTATATTTTATTTACATCTTATGCATTATTTTTAATGTTTAATTGTTATTATCAGCATTTATAGCATTGAATATGTATTTATTGATATTATATACACATATACATGTACGTATACATCAGTCAGGGGGGTTAGATCCTACTTTGCAGATTTCAGTTATTGCGGGGGTATCTCGGTCCTAATTAACAGCAGAAAGTGTGGGATCCCTGTATTTATTTGGCTGTTTATTTGTAATGTTTACAAAAATCTAAAAAAAAAAAATCTAGGAGAGTAATCGCTGTTTTTTTCCTCACTATTCCAAATTGTCTTACCTGCTACATATTTATATTTAATGTGATTCGTCAGGGCATGATGCATCATTACTTGCTTAATTTACAGCAACGACTCATACATAAGGAATAATTGCTTATAGTGGTTCCAAGTTATATGAGGACAAGAACCGATTACCGCACAGAACAGCATGGGAAAATGTCATTAACCTTGTTTTGTATGAACTGTGTGCTACTCACGCCAGCGAGAGACTTCTGGATGTTCTCTCTTGCTCTAGCAATATCCTGGAGAATACTGTTGGCACCTGAGTCCTGCATTTTTAGATTAAAAAAATAAATGAATAAATAAATAAATAATTCAAAAACAACAGGTAAAAGTTGAATACATGCATATCCATATACAGCAGACATAAGCATGTACTACGTGATTGCATCGAGTGGCAGAAATGCATACCTGGGAAGGTAACGTTGGGCCATTCAACCTCTCAAAGTGCTTTCGTTCCGCTTCATCATAGCGATGTTTTTCAAACCATATTCTTTCTTGAGCTAAGCAGTCCTCCACCGCACTCATTCTGGAGACAAAAATCAGAAGTATGACTTTCAAAAACGTATGTCAATGTCAATTCTGCGGATAGAGTCAATGTTTCCGAAAAGGTACAACTGGTGCACAGAATGATGGAATGAAGCAAAGAAATAACACTAAACACAAGACGTTAAAAAAAATAAAATAAATAAAATACAAGGGAAAAAAAAAAAACCGTTGCCTCCGCCACTCACACTTGTAGTCCTTCTTGGTATGAATGTAGTCCGGACTAGTTTTAAAATATATTTTGACCAAGAAGGAAAACTATTTCAGACATCTGACCTCTTCGAGTTTGAGAAATCTCACCAATGAGAAACTCAGATGAAAGAACATACACGCCGATGGATGAAATGCTGGGACAAATCATAAATGGTAGATTGAGATGAAAATGGGTTTTGAGTTCTTGACCACCCAGATGTCACTAACAGCACTACAAGTATCACGTACAGGAAGGAAGTGACTCTCCATTCAGTGGCAGAGGCAGAAATCAGACTAAACAGGTGGAAATGAAGAACAATAAACAGAAACGTAAACAAAATGATTGTACTGAACTACTATGATTGTACCTACTGAATCCATGCTAAAGCATTGTGGCTGTTTCATGTATGTGCATATATGTTGTGTGTGTATATGTACATACATACATATATACATATGAGGCATACCTCCACATTTGTCTTGAACAACCACAAATTCCCTCCCATGAGCCAGCTTTCCCCTAATAAAACTACACAACACCAACAAACCAGTGATGGTGAAGGTGTGCATCCTTTATGACACGTGAGATCAGAAAACGGAAACAGGGCAGCATAACATTGAGAAATATGCTATCTACCCTCTTCCACATACCTCTACTCAACAGCTGCCTGTGTTGGGCTAGCCACTATAACTGAAAAGGGAGAGGCAGAATGCCGCCGCCATCCTACCTTGAAAGCATAGCCAATTCAGACCCTTTTTGGCTACCTGCCAAAGCCATCTATGACTTGTTTATTTATTCCCCCCCCCCACTTGGGAGCATGAGGATGTGACGTTTGAGTGTGTCAATGTGTGTGTGTGTGTGTACTAGTAGATATATATATATATATATATATATATATATATATATATATATATATATATATATATATATATATATATAGACAGATAGATAGGCAAAGTCGTACTTCAGTGATAGGCTACTGTAGAAACGAGTTTCCGCCTCTGCATAACAACTGTGCTCTAACCACACCCTCTCGCTGTCTGCATGCAGGAAGTGACACAGTGCGCTGCTCCCTTTCTTCACTCCATCATCACACACTTTCTTCTCTTTTGTCTTATCAGATTTAGCTTTGTTCATGAGGGTAACACGAGGATGCCCAAGGCAGGCTTGACTCCCATTGGGTGTAGAATGAGGCTCGTTCACATGGTACAAGTTCTGGTAGAAAGTTGCTTCTGCCTGGTCATACTGAGGCTTCTGAAACCACACCCCTTGAAGAAATGAAGACACGAGCGGAAGGCCATTAATTGATGCTGACGCAGGAGTCCGAGGAGTTGGGGTTTGTGATAGGTAGCCTTCGTCACATAACGTATGGGTTAAAGAGCTATCAGGCAGGAATTTAAGTGAACGAGGGGTGGTGACTGAATAGGGGCATTCAGGAGACTGGTCATCAGAGACAGCCTTGGTTAAAGTATTTTCTTGGCTGGGCTGGGAATTTGACGTGCTTGAAGGAGAGGTGGTTCCATTTTGACGCTCTTGAAGCCTCATATAAAAGTGACTTTCTGCTCTTTCGTAGGTCCTGCAGTCAAACCAGACAGCAGCACGCTCCAAAAACAGGCCCTGAATGACTGCACCAGACAGACCACCTCCAACATCCAATTGGCCAGTTGGTTTAGCCTCCACACTGGAATTGGTCGCAATTCTCTGAGGCATTATGCTGCGACCGGTGCAGAGCGAAAACAGGAAGAAAAGAGAAGGAGAGTGACGAGGGAGAAAGTGTTAGTAATCGAATGAAAAAGTAGTAGAAGATTTACAAGAAAACAGGAAGCACATACATACACAGACACTGGCAAGCAAGACAATACATGCAGACACATCGAGAGGTAAAATGTGCTTTGCCGATGTACTGACAGAAAATGGGATCTTATTTTAAAAGTAGAAATAAAGATAGTAGACAATGTTCAGGACAGTCCATACTACTGAAATTTATAGATGCAGGTAAACATGCAGCACATGAGCTAGGCATATCTTATTACCGTATTTGACGTGATAAGCTCCCAGGACGCTTAAAAAATTGGAGTGGGTGGGCGCTTATTAAAAGGTTACCAGCGGAATGGAACGGTAGGTGCTTATCAGCATCAAGGTGGAAAACATGAATAATAACAGAACAATAAAAGAGTTTTACTGGCATTTGTGTTATTCATTACACAGTATCAACCAAATTACTTACATGACAGCTAAAAATAAACAGAAAACAGCATACAGTAGGCCCTTGACTATTCACGTTTTTGCACTCGCGGTTTGCATATTCGCGAACTGCCGAGCAACTCTCATGTGATTCAAATTCAGCCAATGGCTGTCCTCCTTCCTGCTGATTGGTTGACATGATGTAACGCCCTTTTTTCCCTCATTCGCGCACAAGTTGTCAACAAGCCTTTTTTTAGTGTGTTGTAATTACCAAATGCCTGCTAAGCACCAGAAAAAGGTAATGACATTGGATGTCTCTTCTGAAGAAATAAGACTTTCTATGGAAGAAACAAGTTTCCTCTGAAGTGCCTGGAGGAATAATCATCTGAAGTGTTGTAAAACACTCCACTATTAAAGTCTTTTTCAATTATTATTCCAGTACATTACCTAAGTTGATGTTTAGAATGTTTGTGTGTGTGATTTTATTTACTGTAGTGTAGCATGTTTCTCATTTTGTTCGGTTATCCAATTTATTACATTTCTTGTTCTTTTATGTCCTTTTTGTTATGGTCCGTGTTTTGGGGGACTTTGATTTTGGCGCTCTGTGCCTCTAACTAACTGTTTACTATCCGCTTCAGCTGAGGGGCATGGCTGAGCTGCTCAGTGGCTCACACCTGAATTCACTATTCTCATTTACTCCCAATAAACAAAAGCACGCTCACCTATGCGCCAAAGGATCAACTCACATCACATCACCGCTTCTTTGGTTTGTAATGCACTCTAACTATCTCACTCTAAAACTGTTTTCTACTCGCTCAGGCTGAGGGGTGTAGCTGAGCTGCTCAATGCAGTTCATACCTGAATACAGTCATCTCATGCCTAATGCAATACTTTCCTCTAGTGGGCATTTTTGAAAACTACAGTGCAGTTTGTTTCAAGGAGAATGCATTTAAATGTGTTTTTATATGTATGCTGTATAATGTTTATATTTTATTATCAATAAATATCACAGTAAAAAAATTAAGTTTTTCTTAATCATTACGACTTTAATACTGAATTAATGAGTAAGACTGTCTATAGAATGGGCTCAAGAAGCATATTTTAGCACATGTAATAGATGCATAGTATTTTACTTCCGGTTGCTGATTCGTGCATGTAATGTGATACATGTGGTTTTACATCCGGGTACAGAACTCGCGGACTATCTTCATTCGCGGGAGGGACGAACCCCCCACGAATATCGAGGGCCTACTGTACTTAAAAAAAAAGACCCTTTAAATTTTCCCTCCTGGTGCTGTTCCTTTAAATATTTTCCCCCAGATGTAAAATCGAGCCAATCAACATGAATGTCAACTTTAGCACATGGCACATTGAAACAATCAACACAAACAAGCACATGGCCAGGAATGTCTTTAAATTTATGGAGATAGTGAGCAGGCGAATTGGGTGAAAAATACTCGTCATCACTTTCTGATAGGTCCATACCTGGCTCATCGCTCCATTTATTCAGAGCATCCCATAGTTTTGCTGTAGCAGTGTCTAATGGTTCATGGGTTGTTAAACATTTACCAAGAGAACACAGCAAAATATTTTCCTGTTTTTTTTTTAAAGCACAGCGGAACGATCAAATGTGTCATTACTGATGAACATTATAGACATTCCTTAGTGGCAGGGGTTCTTGAAATACTGTGTAAACTCACTTGTACAGGCAGTGAAAGCCTTAATTTACCATTACAGATATTGATCGAATAATATTGGAGGGTTTGATCTACGATTTTGCTCCCAGTACACATGGGCAGTTATTAGACTCAAGATAAAAAACACGGGGGCTTATTACGTTGGATACAGCATGTGGGTTTACAGGAGCATTCCAACACAACCTCATACATAATAATATAACCGACAAATAAACTAAACTTCTGCACTGCTGTGTATGAGATGCAGATATTTCACGTGTTCTGAATTTTGTTTATTACTGAATATTTTACAAACCTGATCCCATCTTACCTTTAGTAAAGAACAACACAATAAACAAGTGGCACTAAAATGTGCTCAAATTGTTCTTCACCCCTTCAGCAGCAGGAAATAAAACAAACAAACCCAGAATCAGGCTCAGTTTTATTTGGTTGATAAGCAGGAAAATTTGTATTTCTCATGAGTCCCTAAGTAGATCCATCACTAAAAGTATACAGACACCTGGTCATCACTCCCAAATGTGGCTCTTCCCCAAGCTTTTGCAGCAAAGATTAAAGTACAGACGCTCCCTGACTTACATTCATCCGTTTAACGTTTTTTTCCCCCAAAAAAAGTCAAATTTTGAGTTTAGACGTACCTACGTAGTACACTGACGTAATGACGCTGCATTCATATAGCGTGTTACCCTTGTGTTAAGACGTCGTCTCTGTGATCTTTGTGTTTACACTGTTTTGCGGACTTTTGTAACCCTAAGCAAATATGGTTGGGCAGAAGTGTAAGGCTACTAGCATGGGTGCAAGTCTCATACACAGAGATGAATTAACTATCTGCTCAGATCGGCACAATCTACCATGCATACTCAGTTAAGCAAAGAGAGTTGTACAATGAAAACCCGAATCCACAAATTACAGAACAATTACAGATATTTATTATCTTTTAGCAGAATCCTAAGAGTGTATAATTATTTTTATATTAATATTCATTAGGATTTGTACTTGTTCTTTGTATGCATCTCTTGAAGAAAGTTTACTTACTTACTTACACAAAAAAAGAGCTCTCCGCTTTGCTGGGAGACTGCATCAGTGCAGGCTGTGTTCTAAACGAGTTCAACGACACCCTTGTGCACTTGAAAGACCGGAAGTCTGTATAACTCACAGCAAGTACACTACTTTCGGTATTGAGCACTTCACATATTGTAAGTGTTGATTGACTGTTTTAAGCTTCATGTAAAGTGACTCGGTATAAATAAGTGACTTATTTGAAATTAATGTTGATATTATTTGATATATTTGATAATATTTTACAATGTTATGATTATAATAATTGATTTAGAGGTGTTTTATGAGATACGGCAATGGTACTTATGGATTTATAGTACAGTATGAGCGTCATACATCATACGTCACTGTAACAACTTACGTTCACTTTCAACTTACGTTCGGCCGTCCGGAACCAATTAAAAACGTAAGTCGGGGAGCGTCTGTACATGCTGCATTTGTGGGGTTACATGACAGTGACTCCTTGCACAAAGCAAGCTTTGTTTGATTGGAAGAACTGGAGAACCCTGATCTCAACACAGATTGAACCCCTTTAATATGCAGCGGAAAACACCTGGAATAGGATGTTCATCATGGTCATGACGATCAAGTCTTAACATGCTTAACAAGGTGGGTTCAAGCCCCGCTCTCAACAGCCCCCCCCCGTGCAGCTAATTGGGTTATCAAAGGCCAGCCATGTCTCTCACTGTCTATGGTGTGAAGCATGTAAAAGAACCATTGCTGACTTTCGACAAGAGTAGCTGCACCAGCGTCTTTCTTCCCAGCAATGGCCTGGCGAGTTGTCCAGGTATACTCTGACCTTACCCAGATTCGGCTGAGATAAGCACCAGCCTCACCTCGACCCTAATTAGGATTAAGCGTTTCTAGAAAATGAATGAATAAAATAAAATAAAATGACAATAGCAGTTCTATATAAAGGATGGATGTTAAACAAACGTATAAAGAAGCTGTAGTCAAAATTCTTACTACAAATTCTTAAAAAGTATCTATTACGTCAGAAACTGTACCAAACATATCACAAAGCACAAAATGTGAAAGGAACAGTAAACATTTTGAAGACGACTATAGTATGACGAGAGCCTTGAGGGTTCACCAAGCGCGCATGCGCATTCCAGATAGACGGGCCAACAGAACTAAGTGCGCACGCGCGTTCACGAACGCAGCGTCAAAGCGAAATGCGCATGCGCATATCCTTGAATTTCTCCCTTCCCTCTCCATGCTTGATTGTCTTAGCTAAGACAGCTAACTATTACTACCGAGAGACATCACCCTCTCCTGCCTATATCTGACTCGTGAATAAGCCAATAGTTTTTTTAAAGGAGCCAAAAGAAATCATGTGTATACATTATACAATTCTTATTTATATTGTTTCTCCATATGATTCATTTCGGCACTTTCGGTACAGCAGTTCCTTAATGACACTGATGAATAACATTCCTAATAATTGTAATTAAAAATGAAGTAGATATATACAGTGGAAATATATAAATGATACCGCGTAACACAAAAATACAGATACTCACTTTGTGGTAACTGAGTGAAATGTTTCGTCAGAAACTGAAGCGAAACGTGAAGAGACAGCTCTGAGGTGCTGAAGAGAGACTGACTGTGTGGACGAGTCCATTTTTCCTTCAAGGCGGGTGATAACTATTGTAGGGTTCCGGTTTACAAAGGTTTTGTTTTCTTTTCTAACGGTCAGACTAATAGGATATAAATATCAAGATCCTGTTAAATTAAAAATATTTACCCAGGTATTTACAAACAACAAAGGAATGTGTGAATATTATGCCACGTCACAAATGGTTTAGTCCTTGAATCTCGCGATAACTCATAGAGAGAAAGGGTCTGTTTGAGTTGCATCTTTTAATGACAATGGAACAAACAAAATGTCAACATCTATCATTAAGTCTCCAACAAACCCCATAGGTATCCTAACTGTATTTGAGAGGGGTCTTACAATTGTGTGTTGATTAAATAGGACTTGATCAGTATGGTGATTCTTCTTTTCTTCTTCTTTTACTTTCGGCTGCTCCCTTCAGGGGTCGCCACAGCAAATCATCCGCCTCCACCTCACCCTGTCCTCCGCATCTTCTTTTCTGACTCCAACGACCTTCATGTCTTCCTTCACCACATCCATAAATCTCTTCTTCGGTCTTCCTCGAGGCCTTCTGCCTGGTAGTTCCAACCTCAGCATCCTACTGCCAATATACTCACTATCCCTCCTCTGTACATGTCCAAACCATCTCAATCTAGCCTCTCTGACTTTGTCTCCAAAACATCTTACGTGGGCTGTCCCTCTGATATACTCATTTCTGATCCTATCCATCCTCGTTACTCCCAGGAAGAACCTCAACATTTTCATCTCCGCTACCTCCAGCTCTGCCTCCTGCCTTTTCCTCAGCGCCACTGTTTCTAAGCCATACAACATCGCTGGCCTCACCACCATCTTGTACACTTTTCCCTTCATTCTTGCTGACACTCTCCTATCGCACATCACACCGGATACTTTTCTCCAACCATTCCAGCCTGCCTGCACACGCTTCTTCACCTCTTTTCCACACTCTCCATTGCTCTGGATTGCTGAGCCTAAGTACTTAAAATCCTCCACCTTCGTTATCTCTGCTCCCTGTAACATCACCGTTCCTCCTGGGTCCTTCTCATTCACACACATGTATTCTGATTTTCTGAGGCTAACCTTCATTCCTCTCCTTTCCAGGGCATACCTCCACCTCTCTAGATTTTCCTGCACTTGTTCTCTGCTCTCACTACAGATCACGATGTCATCTGCAAACATCATAGTCCATGGAGATTCTTGTCTCACCTCGTCTGTCAGCCTGTCCATCACCATAGCAAACAAGAAGGGGCTCAGAGCTGACCTTGAATTCGTTGGTCACACCGACAGCACACCTCACTACTGTCTTACATCTCTCATACATGTCCTGCACCACTCTAACATACTTCTCTGCCACTCCAGACTTCCTCATGCAATACCACAGTTCTTCTCTTGGCACCCTGTCATATGCTTTTTCCAGATCCACAAAGGCACAATGTAGCTCCTTCTGACCTTCTCTGTACTTCTCTATTAACATCCTCAAGGCAAACATTGCATCTGTGGTGCTCTTTCTTGGCATGAAACCAAACTGTTGTTCACAAATGCTGACCTCTGCCCTTAGTCTAGCTTCCACTATTCTTTCCCATAACTTCATCGTATGGCTCATCAACTTTATCCCTCTGTAGTTGCTGCAACTCTGCACGTCTCCCTTGTTCTTAAAAATGGGCACCAGCACACTTCTCCTCCACTCCTCCGGCATCTGCTCACTCTCTAGTACCGTGTTGAATGTTCTTGTCAGAAAATCTACTGCTACCTCTCCTAGACACTTCCATACCTCCACAGGTATATCATCAGGACCAACTGCCTTTCCATTCTTCATCCTCTTCAATGCCCTTCTCACTTCACTCTTACTGATCTTTGCTACATCCTGCTCCTCAATGGTTACCTCTTCTACTCTTTTTTCTCTCTCATTTTCCGCATTCATCAGCTCTTCAAAGTACTCTTTCCATCTTCCCAGCACACTTCTGTCATTAGTCAATAGAGTTCCCTCTCTGTCCTTTATCAATCTAACTTGCTGCACGTCCTTCCCATCTCTATTTCTCTGCTGTGCCAACCTGTATAGATCATTTTCTCCCTCTTTACTATCCAACCTATCATACAAGTCATCATATGCCCTCTGTTTGGCCTTAGCCACTGCTACTTTCGCCTTACGCTGTGTCTCCCTGTACTCCTGTTTACTCTCTTCGGTCCTCTCAATGTCCCACTTCTTCTTGGCTAACCTCTTCCTTTGTACACACTCCTGCACTTCCTCATTCCACCACCAAGTCTCCTTATCTACTTTCCTTCCAGAGGACACACCAAGTACTCTCCTACCTGTGTCCCTGATCACATTTGCTGTGGTTGTCCAGTCATTTGGAAGCACTTCCTGGCCACCCAAAGCCTGTTTCAACTCCTCCTTGAAGACAACACCACACTCTTCCTTTTTCAGCTTCCACCACTTTGTCTTCTGCTCTGCCTTTGCCTTTTTCACCTTTCTCACCATCAGAGTCATCCTGCACACCACCATCCTATGCTGTTTGGCAACACTCTCACCCACAATGACTTTGCAGTCACTGACTTCCTTCAAATTACATCGTATTTGATGTGGTACATTATTATCCAAGATGCTTTGCATGCACGTCACAGTCTCTTCACTGGAGTCTGTGCCATGGTGGTAGTGTGGTCAGAAAGTCTACCTCACAGCAAGAAGGTCCTGAGTTCGAGTCCCAGACTCAGTTTGTATGTTCATCTTGAGCTTGTGTGGGTTTCCTCTAGGGACTCTGATTTCCTCCCACAGTCCACAGATGTGCACACTAGGGCAATTGGTTGATCCAGATTTCTCTTGGTGCAAGTGGTTGTTGCAAAAATAAAATTTAAATTAAATTGATCGCTGGTGAGGAATTTAGGAGAGACGAAGAATTTGTGATCTCATATTATTGTGATCTTATAGATCTTATGTAAGGACCCCATTAGAAATAAGTTTTTACCAAACTTTATGGGCTATCCTTGATTTCAACTACGCTTATCCAGGGTATTTTTTTATTGATTGTATTTGTTATTCTACATTTGTATTACTAGTTCCTACCAAATCTTTATTATATACATTATCTATACTTGTTCCCATCTTCTTTTCCTTTCGGCTGTTCCCTTCAGGGGTCACCACAGCGAATCATCTGCCTCCATCTGACCCTGTCCATTGCATCTTCCCTTAAACTATCTTCATGTCCTCCTTCACCACAAATGGTATCTGTCTTCCTCTAGATCTTCTGCCTTGTAGTTCCAACCTCAGCATCCTACCAATATACTCACTATCCCTCCTCTGTATATGTCTAAACCATCTCAATCTAGCCTCTGACTTTGTCTCCAAAACGTCTAACATGTGCTGTCCCTCTGATGTACTCATTCCTGATCCTATCCATCCTAGTTACTCCCAAAGAGAACCTCAACATTTTTATCTCTGATACCTCCAGCTCTGCCTCCTGTCTTTTCCTCAGTTCCACTTGTTCTTATAATCTTATTTTATTTTTATATTCTTTATATATTACTTTGGTTTTCTATACTGGAATACCTCATTTTATATCAGTAATGCAAATAATTTATCAGTTTATTTATTATTAATATATTGGTGTACGCTTTGTACAAATAATTTTTGCTTATTATGCCATCTAAGAAACCCCAAATTATAAACTATTGTATGGTATAAATTATTATTGACTGATATATTGCACTATATGTACGAGTATCATTTGCGAATGTTGAAATCAAATTAAATCAATCAATCAATAGTCTGCTGTAAGCTAAGGTAAAGGTAAGTCTGTTGGGTTTTTACACCTGAGCCTCGTGGCTCATCCCCAGTTTCCGTAGCATGAAGCGACCAGGAGTTCAACTCCCCCTGGATGGGACGCTAGTCCATCGCAGGTTACCTTCCCAGTATATTTTACTGGTACCCATTTATACTGCTGAGTGAACAGAGGCACACTTGTGGTTGAGACCTTGCCCAGGGGTCTTAGCACAGTGAGGGTCTCAGTGGGATTTGAACTCACAACCTCCTGATCATGAGCGCAGCACCCTAACCACTATGCCACCGGCCCCACTATAGTCTGCTGTGCTCCCATGTTTTTGTAATATAGAAAGTACTGGTCGTTTTCCTACTGTACTGTCATGTCAGAGGTCATATCTTGCATATCGCTTGACTGTTCATTTACATTTCTGGCATTTGGCAAACACCTTTGTCCAGATGGTACTGGGGCTTGAACCCCTGACCTTCTGATCAGTAATCCAGACGATAAACCACGGAGCCAAAGGATTCACTGATGCATGGGTAGTGGAAGCTAGTACGTCTGGTCTAATCCTACAAATCCCCTAGCATTAAGAAGCTCTGTGGCCTACTTTTACCACCCAGCCTAAATGCTCTCAACCCATCAGCATCAAAACAGAGACGACAGAATGATTATATTGGAAGGACTTAGAGACAACCTTGTAATGCATTTGCTAAAAAGTCCCACAGACATTATTTGCATGTTGGTATGGAAAACCTAAGAAAAGCTAATTTTCAGTGCTGCCATAAAAGTGGAGTTTGCTTTGTAATGACATGTAAACCAATGCAGCCATGTGTGGGGGTGGGGTGGGGGCACACACAAGCTAGTGTCTCTCCCTCACACCAGTCCCAAGCCCGGATAAATGCAGAGGGTTGTGTCAGGAAGGGCATCCGATGTTAAAACATTGGCAAACTTGATATGCAAATCACAAATAGTACCTCCATAACAACCGCCATCAGTGCTGTTAACCAACAGGGCGCTGGTGGAAATTGGACTACTGTGGGAATTGGTTGAAGGAGAGGCCTCGGGAGGCGTGTCCGTAGGTGGAGAAAGAAGAGTAAAAGCATGAGTCTAGGACTGAGAGTAGGGACTTTGAATGTTGGAACTATAAAAGGAAAAGATCGAGAGCTGGCTGACATGACGCAGAGGAGGAAGGTGGACATACTGTGTGTTCAGGAGACCAGGTGGAAAGGTCGCAAGGCTAGAAGCTTAGGAGCAGGGTTTAAGCTGTTCTATCATGATGTGGATGGGAAAGAGAAATGGAGTAGGAGTCATCTTGAAGGAGGGGATGGTCATGAATGCTCGAGAAGTGAAGAGTGATGAGTCTGAAGTTAGAAATTGAAGGTGTGATGTTCAGAATTAAAACAGTAATGTCCAATCTATTTTTTCTTTTCTTTTAATGATCAGTGATTGGTGGAATCAGGTGGAAGCTGTGGCTACTGTTTGGTTAAAGTGAAAACCTGCACCCACACCGGCCCTTTGTGGAGAAGATTGGAGACCCCTGGTCTAAACTATCAACTTGGAGGATATGTAATACAGGAAGAACAGAAAGTGCTTGGAAGAAGCTTTGCTGGTTAAAAAAAAACAACCAAACAAACAAACAGATTATTTATGCCTCTGTGGTCATTTCCACTTCTGTAACAGAACTTGGATGGGTTTGTAAAGAATTAATATTTAATGTTTATTTTTCATGTTGTCTCTGTCCTCATTTTACCAGACATTGAAACCTTGTGTGTGTGTGTGTGTGTGTGTGTGTGTGTGAATGTGGACAACTGACCATTCTGCTAAATTTGTTCATAATATATTATTATTTACCATATTCGACGTGATAAGTGCCCAGGGCGCTTCAAAACTTGGGGTGGGTGGGCGCTTATTAAAATGTGTACCAGCGAACGGTAAGTGCTTATTCCCATCGAGGTGGAAAACATGAATAATAACAAAATAACAGTTTTACTGGTATTTGTGTTATTCATTTTGTTGTATCAACCAAATTACATGAAAGCTGAAAGTAAACAGAAAACAGCATAATTAAAAAAAGGCCCCTTACTTTTCCCTCCCAGTGCTGTTCCTTTAAAACATTTCATGGAAGTAAAATCGAGCCAATCAACATGAATGTCAACTTTAACACATGGCACGTTGAACCAATCAACACGAGCATAAGCAAAAGCACATGGTCAGGAACGTCTTTAAATTTATGAAGATAGTGAGCAGGAGAATTGGTTGAAAAATACTCGTCATCAGTTTCTGATAAGTCCATATCTGGCTCATCACTCCATTCATTCAGAGCATCCCATAGTTTTGCTGTAGCAGTTTCTAATGGTTCATCGGTTGTTGGACATTTACCAAGAGAACACAGCAAAATATTTTCCTGCTTTATAAAGCACCGCAGAACAATCAAATGTGTTGTTACTGATGAACATTATAGACATTCCCCAGTGGCAGGGGTCTTGAAATACCGTGTAAACTCACTTTTACAGGCAGTGAATGCCTCATTTTACAGTTACAGAGACTGATCGAATAAAATTGGTAAGTTTGATCCACCATTTTGCTCCCAGTACACATAATGTAATGTAAAAATGCGAAATAAAAAACTCTGGGGTGGGGGTGCTTATTGGAGCAGCGCGCTTATTACATTGAATACGGTAATAATAATAATATTTTCATACTGATAGTGATTTTATTGTTGAAAGTATTCACATGTAACCAGGCAGCTTTTCTTGTGCTGGTTGTTCTTCCTCTACAAATCTCTAACTCTAGATGATGCTGCAGAGTCCAGTCTTGCCGTCACTCATCTCTTCTTTCATCTCATCTTCCCTCCATTTCTCATAGACTTCCAGTCTTGCTTGTCCTTCACTTGCGTCCAAGTTCTCTTGCTCGTTCTGTGGCTGCCTCCACCGCCCCAATGACAGTTGCCCGTAGCCCTCCTTTTTCAAGTGCATGAAGTCCGTAAACTGTAGTCCCGCCTGGGGTACACACGTCTGCCTTTAATTGTGCTGGATGCTTGTTACCATCTCGCAGCAAACGACCTGCACCCTGTCAAAATCACACAGGCAGTAATAACATATACACAGACACACAGATATAGGCCTAGGGTACAATATATGTAAATATAAAATACTTACCAGTATAGTCTGGGCTGCAAGACGCTGAGCCAATGCACTCGGCATTCCCATTTTAACAGCTCCCTCAGCCAGGGCCTCAGCAAACACGTAAACCTACCAGGTGTAATTAAAAAAAAAAAAGATAAAAAGCACATTCTAAAATCTTTTAATTCTTTAAAAAGATGATATTCATTTGTAGTTTTACTAGAACTTATTAAAAGCATACAATCTAATCAGTCGTCACCCAGAGTCAGCCGAGATGGGTGCGACCCTAAATAGGACTGAGCAGTTCAGAAAATGAATGAATGACAATCCAATCAGGTGGCTGCAAAAGAGCAACAGAAATAGCATGTGGCATGATTGCTAACACCAGATAGATGTTAGTTGCTATGTTTTTTTCCCTATCTTTCATTAGCTACCTTGTCCAACACTTTATGATTTAAAGGCAACCAACACATTAGTCAATCACCACATATGGTATTATTTTAGTAAGATTAAGGTATCATTTTTTTAATGTTTATATTCAGGGCAGTGGTGGCATGGTGGTAAAGGTGCTGGATCCTAAGGTTGGGGGTTCAAGCCCCACTCTCCACGGGTTGTCACTATCCCTCCCAGTGCAGCTAACTGAGTTATCAAAGGCTGGCCATGTCTCTCACTGTCTATGGGGTGAGGTTTATGTAAAAGAACAATTGCTGACTTTCGGGAAGAGTATGCTGGAAAGCTGTCAGTGTGTTTCCGCCCTGCGATGGCGTGGCGATCCGTCCTGGGTCTAGTCTACCCCTCGCCCAAAGTTGGCTGGGATGGGCGTCAGCCTCCCTGTGACCCTAATTAGGATTAAGCGGTTACAGAAAATGAATGTTTATATTCGCCTTTAAAAGTTGCAAGCTTTGAGATGGCACCCAAACATGGGTGTAGCCTTGTTCTGAAAACCTGTTAATCTGGTAGTGTCATAGCACACCCTCAAGTAAAAACAAAAATATATATATAAAGCAGCAGGGCAGAATAAATTAGCAAAATTCAGACATAGGTGTAAAAACCAGAATATAAATCCGATCAAGACAGTAGGGTTGAGAATCAAGAGAATTGAGCCAATCATACATCACATTAAGTGTGTGATTTACATTTACAGCATTTAGCAGACACTCTTATCCAGAGAGACTTACAGAAGTGCTTTAAAGTCTGAGTACGTGTTGTGTGGATTTTCCTTTTCTCTGTTTGTGTGGGTGTGTATGCTTGTATACAGCATAGTGCTTAATTCAAGGACTGCTGAAAAAGGTATGTTTTCAGATGTAGTTTGAAAATACCCAGTGACTCAGCTGTCCGGATATCCAGAGGAAGTTCATTCCACCACCTTGGAGCCAGAACAGAGGAATTGAAGCACATTGCAATGTAACATTGTCTCACTTTATTTGGTCCTCAAGATCACGTTTTTACAGCTGATCAGTTGCAAATCGCCCTGATAATAATGTAAATCCAATTTGAAATTCGTGATGGGAGACCATGTAAGCCACCATTGGTCCCCAGCCGAGAACACATTTTCTTGTGACGTCACTGGGTTGGTGGTCGTGAACTTGTGTAAATATTACAACGACTAGCAACGCATCACTGCATAATAATAAAAAGCCCTTAAGTACCGGTCGTCATTGTATCGCACCGGTAAAGGCGTGCACTTTCACCGGCTGCCTTTAAGCAACAGTAAGCTATTGAAAGCCTGGCTCAGTGGATTGAAACGTGCCGACCCACCAGTGAATGAAAGCGCACACATTTGCAGTGTCCATTTCAGGACAGAAGATTGTGTACACATATACAAATCCGATGAAACTGGTTCCATGGTGTGGTCCAAAACTGCATCGTTGAAACCAGGATCAGTTACTACTGTATTTGACTTTTCTGCATACAATATTACAAGCACAGACAGACCAAGCATACTGCAAAGTAATACAGTATCGGCATGTAAGCGAAGGGCGGAAAACAAGCTCTACAGGCTGAACACACAGAGGTATGGAATATATGCACGCCTAAACATGTGCGTTTGTATGTGTGCATAATTTATATATATATATATATATACACACACACACACACACACACACACACACACATATATATATATATATATACACACACGCACACACACACACATATATATATATATATATACACACACACACACACACACACACACACATGTATTATATATATATATATATATATATATATATATATATATATATATATACATACACACACACACACACATTATTTATATATATATATATATATATATATATATATATATATATATATATATATAAAAAAAAAAACACACACACAGACAACAACATGACATGACAACTATAGATAATAACATGACAATTCTGACTTGATCTGTAAACCTACCGACTACAGTATATATGGGGCGTTCAAGGGTTTCAGCACAGACATCTATATATGCCTATGTGTAACAGTTCACTGTGATAAAGAAAACTAATACAAACCTGCAGCGGTTCTCACATCTAAATTCAGCTGTGGTAGCAATAGTAATAAGGATGGAGATATCTTTTTCATCTTTGTTTCTAACTTAACTGTTTAAACATGAAATCTTAGCATACTCACAAAAGCCACCCCACTGCCACTTAGGCCTGTATGGGCATCGATCCAGGACTCCGGTCCGACCTCTACCAGTCCACAAGATGACAGGAGATTTTTCAGACAAGCAACCATGTCCTCCTTGACCACTGTTCCACATGCCAGGAGTAGAGCTCCTTCCTGAAGCATGCATGGAAGATTTGGCATCACACGCATCACACAGGATCCTCCAGGCAACAGCTAAACAAGATAGATAGATTTAGGAAAACCTGTACTCCTGATTATTTCTGCAATTATCCACTCAGCCTGGTCTTTTTTCCTATTTAACACTACCCAGTGAACTGTAGATGAGAATGTGCTCACTGTAACAACTGTTTGAGATGCTTTCCTGCTCACCATGTTTGTAAAGAGTAACTATTATATAAGTTCACAGTGGCTACGCAAGTCTTCTCTCAAAAGTCAGTCATTGTGATCATTAACTGAAGCTCTTGGTTCGGATCTGTCTCACGTTCTGGACGGCACTGCTGTTATGTGATTGGCTGACTGGATGATTGAATGAACAGTTTCAACGAAGTGGATAATGAGTATACATAATGAAAGAACAATATCAGGCAATGGTGGTTTGGTGGTAAGGTGCTGGATTACCAATACCCAAGGTTGCAGTTTCAAGCCTCACCATCACTGGGTTGTGACTGCTGTCCAACCAGTGCAGCTAACCAAGTTATCAAAGGACAACTATGTCCCTCACTGTCTGTGGTGAGAGGTTCATGTAAAAGAACCATTTGACTTTCAGTTGACTTTCCTCTGGAGTAGCTCGATAGCTGTCTGTGTGTTTCTTCCTGCAATGGCCTGGTGAGTTGTCCAGGGTGTACTCTGCTCTCGCCCAGTTGGCTGAGATGGGCATCGGCCTCCCCGTGACCCAAATTGTGATTAAGCGGTTCAGAAGATAAATGAATGAATGAATGAACACCATCTCTTACCTCCTCAAGTGTTGCTAGGGTGACTCCTGCTGCCATGGAGACAATAATGTGTTCTGAGGTAACATGTTCTGATAGCGCACTTAAGACCGTTGGGATGAGATGGGGCTTGACTGCCAGGAAAACAAGTTGAGAATTTTGAACAACTTCCTGATTGGAGTGTGTGACTGTAACACCCATTGCCTGAAGAAAAAGATATGGGGGATCAGAACATAGTTCTCAAGTTGGTAAAGTGTAATTATGATGTATCATAAGCAGACAAAAATGATAACGTGTGAATCACCTGGAAGCGAGAAAAGTTGTTCTTGGATGGAGCACTTACGATCACGTTAGATGCGATGACATCACCTAATAAGGCAGAACACACAGATCAAGTACCATTCTTTAAAAGACTGCATTTGTAATACTGAGACCATTAAAGCTGGCTTTTCCACACAGCTGTAATATTTTAATATTACTCGCGTTCCTGTTCTTTGGGGTGTGCCTGTGAGAATTTGTTTGTATTTGGCTACAAGGTCATTATTGAGATAAAATACTGAGATTGGGATACCATAGAGATCTGGAGTGCAGTTTGTATTCCAGTTCTTGTACAGTGGTGTTGAGGTCAGAGCCCTGTGAAGGACAGTTGAGTTCTTAAACTCCAAACATCTCAAATGTGCCATCTCCATGTCATGGTGGTCGAAACTTCTGAAACCATAGTGGGTGTGAACACCTCAAACTGTGATACTGTCGTCCAAACATCCCAAAACATGGCGTCACAGTCTATACAGCTCAAACTATGTTGTGGTGGTCTAAACATTTTAAAACATGTTATAATGGTCCAGATATCTCAAACAAGAACGGTTAGGTTTTCCAAAAGTCTCAAACCATGGCATGGTGACTAGAGCTGCGCAATAAAACTCATTTACTGGTTTAAACCGGTTCTAACATGCAATACGTAT
Source organism: Plotosus lineatus (assembly GCA_024760905.1). Taxonomy (NCBI): domain Eukaryota; kingdom Metazoa; phylum Chordata; class Actinopteri; order Siluriformes; family Plotosidae; genus Plotosus; species Plotosus lineatus. Next base: position 18,541,529 of record CM045731.1, read on the forward strand.
TGCGATACTCTGAAGCAAAACCGTTCTTTTTTGACATGCATTCGGAAAACTTCAGAACAGTTTAAAAAACAAACAAACAAACCAATAAAAAAAAAACTTCGGCTATTCCCACTAATAGAACCGGAAGTAATATTTTCGTTGGGGAGAAAAAAAAAAAAAAAGGTCACCGTAGAGGTTCTGGCATGGAATCCTGACACAATCGTGTTTCCGTCCTCTTATCCACAGCCATTCAGTGTGTGGAGAGCCAGGTATAATAAGAGCCATGCCGTGATTGGGCAGTGCGGATGTCATGAAGGCCTTCAGAGAATAGAATTTGTTTTTATACAGGATACAAAAATTACCGCTAAAAACAACCACGGTTCATGTTGCTAAGTGTTCAGAAATTTACTGACCTACTGCATCTCGATTTTCACTTAAACATTTATTTTAAAATAAGCAAAAGAGGGAAGTGGTCCCATGAACCCAATCTCCACAAAGACACATTAACTATGCATGTTTTTTTTGTGTTTAACGCGGTAATAATATCTCCGTCGACTCTGAAAAAAATGACGTCACAACATGTGCTCAGCCTCAGCATGCTCCATTCCACTCCAGTAAATTACATTCCACTTCTCTCCAGCATAATGATCACAATGTGATTTATAGTATAAACGATATTGTATGATATTATTGTAAAGTTCTAAAGTTTGATGGACTTTCCTGAGCCATCAGTGTCACTGTAAGTGTTATACGTGCGACATATGCCCAGCAGGCCTATGCACATCACCATGATGGCATTAATATATGTACATACATGTAATGTTAATATTGTTTTATATATAAATATATCAAGCTACTGCTCATAGGGTCACAGGTCTGATGAGGTCTAGTCGTGCATGATATAGTTCTGCGCATGGGCGGCTGATGCTCCACCTTTAATCCCACCTTAAAAATTAATATGCATGCATTAATGATTAAGGCTTCACAATATGCTAATAAAAGCACTAGATGCACTTACACTACTCTAATGTTTGTGTGTATTTAATGTGTTTTAAAACATTACATTTTCATAAGTAGATTTTTTTCTGATGCGGAGAATTTTTATTTTAATGACTAAAAACAACGTTTTTAATGTTGTTGATTTCTCTTCTTGAAATAAAGAATAAATACTGTCAAGAACAGGCTCACTTTGAATTTAAAATTCTTTTTGCAATATATCGCAATACAGTACATGCTAGAAATCACAATACAGTATATTGCAATAAATAAAATCTAGGCAATACCCAGCTCTAATGGTGACCCAAAAGTCTCAGACAATAGTGTGACTGCAAAAACCTCAAACTACGATCCTATAGTCCGGGATTTCCTTTCATCTTTTTCCCTTTATCAGGGGTCGCCACAGTGAATGATTCACACGTTTGATTTGGCGTAGGTTTTTACGTCAGAGGCCCTTCCTGACACAACCCTTTAGCAAGGGACAGAAACACGCTGATGGTTTGCAGCTACTCTTTACGAAAGTCAGCAAAGGTTCTTTTACATGAACCTCTCACCATAGACAGTGAGAGACATGGCCCGCCTTTGATAACCCAGTTAGCTGCACTGGGGGGTACAGTGACAACCTTGTGGAGAGTGGGACTCGAACCCCCAACCTTAGGATCAGCGATCCAGCGCCCTATACCACTTGACCACCACTGGCCCTTATATTAACATGAAAAAAGTGGAAAAAACATTATATGCAGTGTTGTTTGATTTTAAATGTCAAAAAAGAATTTGTGGCGCCCAATGTTTTCTTTACTGTTGAAAACGGGTCCAAATTGCTCTTTGAATGGCAAAAGGTTGCCGACCCCTGCTCTAGATACACCGGTTTCCAATGAGAGTCCAAAAGACATGCACATTAGGCTCAATGGCTGGTCTAAATTCCATCCATAGGAGTAAAGTTTGAATGATTGTGTGTGTACGTGTCGGCCCTACGATAGATTGGTGGGGTGTTTAGGGTGTACCCCGCCCTCAGGCAGCGCCAGCTGAGACAGGCTCAGCTGAGACAGGCTCCAGCCTCCTTGTGGCTCCAGCAGAATCAAACTGTCCAAGTTGTCCAAAGTGTATGGGATTTCTTGTTCTGAACCACACCTTCCGATTTAAGGCATTTACAGTCAACTTACCCTGCATCCTGTGGCCAGAGCAGCAGCTTGAAAACACGCCTCAGCTTTGGCTTTGAGGTTGGGAAGGTCTCTGTAGGAAGGGGTGCGTAAGTAATACTGCCGTTCTGTGTTGTCAGGGATGATGTAGGGTTTCACACCTCCTTGCTTTATTATACCCGAGCAAGATATGCATAACTTGTTTTTCTGATTAAGACTAAGAACGCGATAGTCCATTCTTCTCAAACCATGGTGTGGTGCCCCAAACATCTCAGACTATAAAACAGTGGTACTGATGTCTCAGACTATGGCTTGCTAGTCCAAAAATCTCAGACTATAGTATGGTGGTCCAAATGATTCAGAACGTGGTGTGCAAATCCAAGCATCTCAGATCATAGCACGGTGTTCCAATGCAGCCCAGGCCATGGTGTGGTGGTGTTCCAATGCAGCCCAGGCCATGGTGTGGTGGTGTTCCAATGCAGCCCAGGCCATGGTGTGGTGGTGTTCCAATGCAGCCCAGGCCATGGTGTGGTGGTGTTCCAATGCAGCCCAGGCCATGGTGTGGTGGTGTTCCAATGCAGCCCAGGCCATGGTGTGGTGGTGTTCCAATGCAGCCCAGGCCATGGTGTGGTGGTGTTCCAATGCAGCCCAGACCATGGTGTGGTGGTGTTCCAATGCAGCCCAGACCATGGTGTGGTGGTGTTCCAATGCAGCCCAGACCATGGTGTGGTGGTGTTCCAATGCAGCCCAGACCATGGTGTGGTGGTGTTCCAATGCAGCCCAGACCATGGTGTGGTGGTGTTCCAATGCAGCCCAGACCATGGTGTGGTGGTGTTCCAATGCAGCCCAGACCATGGTGTGGTGGTGTTCCAATGCAGCCCAGACCATGGTGTGGTGGTGTTCCAATGCAGCCCAGACCATGGTGTGGTGGTGTTCCAATGCAGCCCAGACCATGGTGTGGTGGTGTTCCAATGCAGCCCAGACCATGGTGTGGTGGTGTTCCAATGCAGCCCAGACCATGGTGTGGTGGTGTTCCAATGCAGCCCAGACCATGGTGTGGTGGTGTTCCAATGCAGCCCAGACCATGGTGTGGTGGTGTTCCAATGCAGCCCAGACCATGGTGTGGTGGTGTTCCAATGCAGCCCAGACCATGGTGTGGTGGTGTTCCAATGCAGCCCAGACCATGGTGTGGTGGTGTTCCAATGCAGCCCAGACCATGGTGTGGTGGTGTTCCAATGCAGCCCAGACCATGGTGTGGTGGTGTTCCAATGCAGCCCAGACCATGGTGTGGAGGTCCAAAGGTCTCAGACCAGGGTGTGGTGGTCCAATTCATCTCAGAGCATGGTGTGGTGGTCTACCACTTCTCCATTTGATGGACCAAAAGTCTCAGACCATGGTGCAGTGGTCCAAATGTGCCAAATAATGCTGGGGTAGTACAAATGTCTCAAACTACAGTGTGGGGGCCAATGGTCTCAAACAAACCATGACATGGTGGTCAGGGACCTGCAGACTTCTACTGTATGTAAAATTTGCATAATAATTAAGTCATAAACTGATGAGTAGTCCTGTATACTGCTAGAAGAAAGCACTCCTGCAGAATGAACCCGACGGTGGTTTTCACTGGAAATAGAGCAGAACGGCGTTTTAAAGCCAATCACAGGCACGCCATAGACCACCCTTGTGTGTTTCACATTATTACAAAAATGATTATGTGCATTATAGACAAACTACATGCCTTTGTTAGATTTCATCCAGTATTTACCATAAACCACACTTACTGCATAGTCTGCTATCATTTCCAAGAACCATCAGTGGGCAACTACGTGATTCCAGGGCATATTTTTGGACACATTTTCAGGTAGGATCTTGTTTTAAGGAAAAAAGAATCAGTAAAATCTACCCTCTCAGATTCATACCAGACTGATTAACCACATGTACACAGTGGTTTAGTCTAACATTAAGGGCATGTGTTGTAGATCTACCAGGTTGAAGGATGCCTTGTGCTATTCCATAAGCCATGTTTCCTGCTCCAATGAACCCAATCTTCAGATGAGACACTTCCTCCTTTATCCTCTAGAAAACAAAACAAAAAACATAACCAAGTTTAATGCTCAACACATGCAAAACACTGAATGAGTTTACAATCACATATTCAGAATGGCCGTGATGACCCGTACGGCACCTTAGGCTATTCGTACGGCAATCCTTTTGTGCATGTGTGTTGATGTGCCACCTACTGGAAATAGGTTAATTATTCTGCCGTACGTTTAGCAGACGATACCCGTATGGCGCCGTATGGGATTTATTTTTTGCTATTCATACAGCACTATTTTGCACACTAGAAATAATCCTGGTAAAATGGATATTTATCCAGTGGGATATCCAAACGTCAAAGCATATGCCGTACATTTAACTTTACAGAAGCCTTTGAAAGGGCCACTTTTCTAAATGAAGGCCCTTGAGGGATGGGGTCTAATGTCGATTGTGACAGATAAAAAAATAAAAAAAAAACATACATGTCTCCTGTTACTAAAATTTACTGGCTGTCTCTGTCGCTATATTTCCAATGTCATCTGTCACTGTAAAAAATTTACACGTCGTGGGTTACTGAGATGATTACATTTTCATAGAAAATAATGTCCTTTTAATGAAATGAAGATAAAATTGCACCCAAAAAAAAAAAACCCACAAAGATAAAGCAACAAATCGACAGCTTCAGTTTTTCTTGTTCTAAATCAGCGTTTATGCGTAACATTTTAACCTTACATGTACTAGGGGTGTCATTGAAAACCTATTATTGGTATCGCTATATTGATATAAAAAAAAAATTCCGATGCATCGATACATTGGAAAAATTGCTGTACTGTTCCATAAATGCATTAAATAGAACAGACTTAGATATTTTACAGTAGTTTGTAGAATGCATTGAATACAGTGAGTCGTCGACTTACGACCTATGCAAGTTTCGTCTGATCGACTTTACGACCGCAAAAGTGGTGAAGCATGATGCATGGCAGTGCAGTGTGAGTGTTGTGTACGACGGTTGTTTGTGCTGCCGGCAGCACCAGCATTTTAAAAGGCCAAGCAGGAGATGATGCAGATTCACTTTCTAACTGCTCAGAGCAAATTCATTCATCTACTTTCAATGCCACGTCACTGTGGCGCGAAGCTGAGAGCCGATCCTTTGTGTGGGCGGGTCCGATACCTTGAAGCTCTAATTTTATTGGACTCACACGCTGCAGTGTTTATGTGACAGGAGGCGCGTCCCAAGTTTTGGCAATCAGCTGGTCTGCGGGTTGAAGTTTTTCCATGTCCATCCATTTGTGTTTGTTTGCCAGCTATGCTAGGCTTCATGGAAATGAGCCGATCAAAACAAGGATAATTTATTTCTTTATTCAAACAACACGCGTAGTCTGTGGCTGTTGTTATAATCCAATAAAATTGGAGTTTGAAGGTATCGGACCCACCCACACAGTGGAGTACAGAAAGGATTGGCTCTCCGCTGCATGTCACAGTGACGTGGAATCGAAAATGGATGTATAGATTCAGAAGATGCACATATCTGCATTATCCGGTGATAAGTGTCTCTTCTTGTTCAAAATGTTCCGTGCTGTTGAGAATACGTGCTCTGACGGCACACTAGAAGCAAGGACGTACCATTTACCATACAGAGAGGCGGTCCGTACCATTTACTCGGGGTGTCATTGAAATGGCATTAACTATTTGCGCTGTCATGAACACAGGAAGCTATAACATTAGAAGTATCGATATCCCCTTTTATAGGTATCGATTATCGATCGACAATTATATCAGCGATATTCCGATTGTCAATGACATCCCTAACATGTACCACATAAAAACAAGAAATCTGTAATATACCAGTGTTTTGAAATGACTTTGGACACAAAACATACCCGACTAATATGGTTTGCATGCTGGTCATTCATTTTATGAACTATCAGTGTCTGTCCATCTTCTGCAGCAATCAAACTTACAGAGAAAGTGCAGCCCAGTTGAAAAGTTCTGAAAAAGATATTTTATTTCTGTATTAATTTTTTCGTTTATCAAGCATGCACTATTCACGATTAATCATTTGGTATTATACAGTCGGCCCCATCTTACGAAATTAATACGTTCCAGCACCTTTTTCGTAACATGGGAGTTTTGTCAGTATGGGTCACATTTTACCTGTTAAACGCCCGATTCGTTCCAAGGCTCCAAAGGCAACCCCATAAATCCTTTAAAAATGATAAAAGTACACCAATTTTGTATTTTTGTATGAAATGTGTGTGAAAAGTAAAAGAAAATTATGTATTAAACCATTTAAACATTTTATTAACACAATAAAACATTTTATTAACATATTTATTATTACACCATTATTAAACATTTTTTATTAACACACACACACACACACACATACCCCTGTCTCTCTCTATCTCCATCTCACCCTCTCTCTCTCTCACACTCTCACACACACACACACACACACACACACACACACACACACACACACACACAGCATTGTATACACATTAAATGTTTATTGAAGCGCTGCAGGCCACACCCACAAGACGTGGAATTCAAAGCGCATTCCCTGTTTGACAGATCGGAGATCCAATCTCAACTTTAACTTGATTCCTTGAGGGATCAGAATTCCAGATGAGCGCAAATGCGCCACATTTATTAAACATTTACTGAATGAAACAACTTAAAACTAAACTAAAAACTAAAGAGTTAAGCTTCTGTCTCTCTCTCTCTCTGTCTGTCTCTCTCACACACACACGGCCAGGATGTTTTACTCAAAACGGAATTACAGTACCTGTTTGAAAGATCAGAAATCTTCACTGTATTTCCACTTTAAGGTCTCCTTCTGCGTCATCCCTCCTAGCCAATGGGAGGCCAGCGGGGTGGGATGTTGAGAGGCAGCAATGAGAGAGCAACTCGCGCATGGTATGAAATTTTGATTGGCGCGTTTGAATTTCTTTTCGTAAGAGGGGGTTGTTTTCGTATCCTGGGGACAAAAACTTAGGAAAATGTTTTTCGTAACCCGAGATGTTCGTACCCAGGGGGTTTCGTAAGTCGGGGTAACCTGGATTTTTCATACTCAGAGGTTTTTGTAAGTCGGGGGCCGACTGTATATGGTAATATTTACATAAATATTAAATTAAATGCATAAAAGTAATATTTTCATACACATACATACATACACACATACAGTCGGCTCTCTACTTACAAAAACCTGAGCATTAAAAATCCAGGTTACAAAAAACATTTTCCTAATTTTTCGTCCTCTTCTTATGAAAACAACCTCTTTTATATTTACCAAATGTGCCGTTAAAAAATTCAAATGTGCCATTCAAAATTCAAACAATGCGCGAGTTGCTCTCTCATTGGCTGTCTCCCAACATCCCGCCCTGCTGGCCTCCCATTGGCAAGGAGGGAGCTGACCTGTACCCATACTTCCTGTTTGTCACACGCATGAAGGAGAGTTGAACAGGACTGTTGGCTTGTTTTGAGATTGATCATGCAGCGTTATATTTTGTTATCGCTGAAACTCCTCTACAATCGGGATGATATTAAAGCAGAAGGAAACCTTAAAGCGGAAATACAGTGACGGAGGTGATTATTTCGGCACAATATTGAAGCCGAAGGAGCATGAAAACAGAGTGCTCCATGGGACAAGACCTCCGATCTCGCAAGGAAGCGAGTTAATATTGAATCAGGACCTCTGATCTTTCAAACAGGTACTGTAATTCCACTTTAAATAAATACAAAATCCCACCCATTTAAACATTTAAATAGAATTGGTCTGTCGGCTGCGTGTTGCTTGTGGGCGGAGCCCGCAGAGAGTTTTGTATGTGTGTGAAAGAGAGAGAGAGAGAGACAGTGTGTGTGTGTGTGAGCGCGCAGGGTTTATGAGGTAGTCTTGGGAGCCTTGGAATGAATCACATGTTTTACATGTAAAATGCACCTCTACTTACAAAAACTAAGGCTACGAAAAAGGCTCTGTAACTGATTAATTTCGAAAGTAGAGGGCCGACTGTGTGTGTGTGTGTGTGTGTGTGTATATATATATATATATATATATATATAAATAATATATATACACTGAGTCAATTCAGGTGTGCTCTCTGGATTTCGCCTGCGGGTAACAGCCATGCCCCTCACCAGCGCATGCGGAGAGAGAGAGAAGTTAATCACCGCCAACTATATAGGCGTGTTTCTTTATCTTTTTTCAAATTTTCTTTTTCTTTCTTCAATCCTGCATCTGCGAAACCCACTTTTATGATGCTTTTGTTTTCCTGTGCACTTTTACTTTCACTTTTTGGATCGGCGTCAGGAAATTCATTCACCGACGGCTCTGAGCAACGCAGGTCTTACACACGTGAGACCCTCCTCGGCCTGTGCGCCCCCGCCCTCCTTCATGCGGAAAAGCCCGTTGTTCCTGTGGAAATGCGGAGGAAAAGGAGAGGCTGCAGAGGGGGACGAAAGACGCGGAGGACGTGTGTTCCCTCTGTCATCATGGGAAATGTCCGCGCGAACACCAACAAGAGCGAGGAGCTGGCGGCACTGATCCGGCAGCAGAGGCAGTACCGGGACTGCAGCCTCATGTGTTTCTCAGAGACGTGGCTGAATGAACTCACACCGGACTCTGTGGTTTCTCTTAACGGATTCACACTCGCGCGTGCAGATCGGAGTGTAACGGAGAGCGGTAAGAAGAAAGGAGGGGGTGTGGCGGTCTATGTGAATGAACGATGGTGCCACCCGGCCAACGTGCACGTGAAGGACCAGCTATGCACGCGGGACCTGGAGCTGCTCGCGGTGAGCGCGCGGCCATATTATCTACCGAGGGAGTTTTCACACGCGATTGTGTTTTGTGTGTACATTCCGCCCTCGGCTGATGCGGCGGCCGCGTGTGAGCGTCTTCACAGCGCTGTCAATCAGACACAGACTCGTCACCACCGCGCCATGATTCTGATCAGCGGGGACTTTAACCACGCCCCTCTCTCCGCCTGTCTCCCGACGTTCACGCAATACGTGAAGTGCGCCACAAGAGACAAATAAACTCTGGACTTGCTGTATGCTAATGTGAAGCACGCTTACAGCTCCTCCCCCCTCCCCCCACTGGGACGCTCAGACCACAACCTGGTCTACCTGCTCCCCCAATACACACCCAGGGTGCGAAAGGAACCTGCACAGAAGAGGTCTGTGAAAGTGTGGACAGAGGAGACCAATGAGAGGCTTAGGGACTGTTTCCAGACCACAGACTGAAGCATGCTCTGTGACTCCTTTGGTGATGACATCGAAGGCCTCACACACTGTATCACTGATTACATGAACTTCTGCGTGGACAGCACTGTGCCAACACGGAGGGTACGGTGCTTCTCAAACAATCACCCGTGGGTCACCCCTGAGCTTAAAGTCCTCCTGAACCAGAAAAAGAGGGCTTTCATCTCAGGGGATAGAGAGGAGCAGAAGGTCCAGTGTGAGCTCCAGTGGAGGATCAGGAGGGCAAAGAAGGACTATGGGAAGAAGCTGGAGGAGAAGCTGGCTCAGAACAATGTGCGGGACGTCTGGAGAGGACTAAAAACCATGTCTGGATTTGGGCAGGGTGTCAGAGGGACAGCTGATGGTGACCAGCGCTGGGCGGATGAACTAAACTGTTACTTCAACAGGTTTCATTCTCCCCCCTCCCCCCCTCTCTTCACACGTCTCCAGACCAGCAGACACCTCCCCCCTCCCCAGGCCAACTTCACTTGACTGCTACAGCCCGACAGACACAGCCCCCCCTCTCCCTCACATCAGACCAGGTGAGGAGACAGCTGAGGCGACTAAATCAGAGGAAATCTGAAGGACCAGATGGCATCAGTCCCAGGCTGCTGAGGACCTGCACAGACCAGCTTTGTGAGGTACTACGCTACCTGTACAACCTGAGCCTCAGCCTGGAGAAGGTTCCCGTGCTGTGGAAGACCTCCTGGGTGGTTCCGGTTCCCAAAACAGCTCAAGCGAAGGAACCAGCCCACTACAGACTTGTCGCCCTGACCTCCCACCTTATGAAGACCTTGGAAAGGCTCCTCCTCATACACCTCCGCTCTATGGTGAGCCCCACCCTAGACCCGCTGCAGTTTGCCTACAGGCCTAACATTGGGGTAGAAGACGCCGTCATCTACCTTCTGCAGCAGGCACTCACTATTTATGTATCTATTTATTTATTTACTTATATATTATATATGTATGTGTGTATGTTTGTATTTGTATCTATTTTTGCACCCCCCTACTGATGGTACCTCAAGAGCCTGTAACAGTGAATTTCTCCATTGTGAGATTAATAAAGCTGTATCTTATCTTATCTTAGCACAGACCAAAACAGTAACAGCGCAATAAGGCCGTTGTGAAAACTAAAAATGCCTTATCGTTCTGGATTACAGACTTCCATTAAAATAATGTGAGTTTGGACACTAACATGATACGTATTACTGTAAAGCAAAGGCTCTGGAGGTGTTGACGAGTCCCAATCAAGCACCAGTGCCGCCAATGATTCTCTTTGACATGGAGGACATCGACATTGACTATGTGCCTGAAAATAAAAAACACACTCGCTCACTGCACTTCATGTCATTTGCTCGTGCGGAAAAACCGCTACACCATAGCGACAATGAGAGCACCAATGCCAACTAGTGGAGTGGAGGTGCAATTACACTTAATTCTCGAACACAATTCCGGGACATCATACCATCCCACTATATGAGAAGCACTGCACTCACTCTATGCCATGCCCTCACTTTTTAGCAGAACTGTGAATATTTACATGTCAAATTTGAATGCAACTCTTTCTCCAGCAAAGAAATATACAACTTTTGGGAAAATGCATGAATTAAGACTCAATTTAACTGCAAATTTTATATTTATTTTACATTATATATATATTTTAGTATAGCATTCTGTGCGTAAAGCAAGCATGCACCATTGCAGGTCAACCTGTGGTGCCTTTATTGTGGCAGGGGGTCATGACTCACGTGGGTAGGTAGGAGTAAGAGCCAGATGCAGCTCGAGAGAAACGTCATCAAGAAATTATTCATGAGGTGGTCAAAATACACTTACTTAACATGTGGACGTGCTCCTGTTGATACAGATTTGAACTTCTTGCCCCCATGGATGCAGTGCAATTCTACTTCAACAAACTTTATCGCGGGGTTGAATGCCCGCTTCGCCTGCTTCGCCGATCGTTTGATGGTGTTCTCGATTGTTCGTGTCCTTCTTTTATACAATTGAATGTCGTGATGCTGTTGGAACAACTGAATGCGTCTTTCAAGCTCTTCTAATGAGGAAAATGTGTCCCCGACATGGAACGTGTGTTCTTCCGCCGCCATTTTAACCACGTGACTGACGTCAGCCCGCGCATGTGCATGTTTATCCAAAGCAGTGATTCTCAAATAGTGCCCCCCCCGGGGGGGGCGTGTCTACGGGGGCGTTACCTCACGGAACATGTTTTTGTTTTGTTTTTTGCTGTACATCCACTACAGTAGGTGGCAGTGGCTCCCTCACTGTCCAAGTGTGCCCAGAGATAATGATCTCAATGGGATTTAATATGAAGTGAATACTGTACAGTAAACCCGCCATAGAAAATTTAACGGGGACGAAAAGAGGCGGAAAGAGCCACGAAAGTCTCCCGGAAGTGAAGTCGAGGATGTATGATGAAGCGGATGTAGTACTCGGTTTTACCGGTTTTAACTGTGCTGCGCTGAGAAACGAGTAAATACCGCTTGTGTTTACTGTGTCGAAAGGCAGCGGCCAGTATGAAGCCAAATAAATTCAGGCGTCACCTAAAGACGTCACACCCCGATCACGTGTTAAGCCGCTTGAGTTTTTTTTTTCTTTCAGCGAAAACACGCCGAATACGTATTAAAAACAACCCACCCGCTTTGTGTATGCCACTCCAGCAATCCAGCGAGCTTTGTTAGTATCATATAAGGTGGAGTACAAAACTGCTCAGTGCAGAAAACCCCACAGCAGAGCAGAGGAACTGATCCTACCTGCAGCAGACACGGTCTCCGTCGTGTTGGATGACGTCAACGCTGCAAGCTGTGCATTGGGAAACGTGCTCATTGTACCATTAATCTGGATTTACACATAAAAAAATAAAAAAAAATTAATAATAATAATAATACAAATTGTTTTATTCATTTTAGTTTTGTATGTTAAAGCGTTTTATATGCAGTATTGTGCTCCTGAGTTAATATTGCTGATCAATTTGAATTTATTTACTTTTATTTTTCAGTATGGAATGGTTCAAATTGTTGGTCAAAAATGTTTACAGTTTAAATAAGGATATTTTTTTTAATTTCAGGAAAATTGATGCACTTTAATTCTTTTTTAAAGACTAAAAAATTGTTAATAAAGTTATTCTTTGTTGGAAGTTGATCTATATTTCTTCCTTTTTTATTCCATAATGTTAATTAAGATACAGTGTTATGCAGAGGATAACTGGGGTGGTGGTGGCAGAAAATAACTGAGAAGCACTGCTCTAAATAAACACAAAAATATGTTCAAAACTGAAACATGTCATAAAAGGCAGTTTGGTGACATTCGGCGTTTCAAATTAAAAGTCCGAATAAACACTGGTTGGTTGAGAAGGGGAAGCCATCACACAATGCATTATTTAAAATGACAAATAAATAATTCACATTTTTCCACTTTTTAAAAATATTTATTCGCTTATTAAAAATAAATAAATACTGGTGGCACGGTGGCGTAGTGGTTTAGCACTTCCGTATCACAACAAGAATGTCTGATTCCCAGCTCGGTCCTTTCTATGTGGAATTTTGCATGTTTGAGGGTTTCATCCGGGTACTCTGGTTTCCTCCCACAGTCTAAAAACATGCACAATCGGTAAACTGGCTGTTCCAAATCAGCCCCAGGTGTGTGTTGGCCCTGCGGTGGCCTGGTGAGCTGTCTACGGTGTACCTTGCCCTCGCCCAGAGTCGGCTGAGATGGGCACCAGCCTTCCTGTGACCCGAATTAATGATTAAGTGGTTCAGAAAATGAATAAATGGATGGCTGGATGAATAAAAATACATTGTCTTTTCACGGAACATCCATCCATTTGTCCAAAATTCATCCGCTTCAGGTCCAAGCATCTCAATCACAATGGCTTTGCAGGCGGGAAATAGTAATGTCTCTCCTACAGTGTGGGATTTTTTTTTTTTTTTGATTTAGCAACAAGTTTGCTTGTGCAAATGCATCCTTTGCAAATGCAAATGCAGCCATGAGGAATGCAGCCATGAGGCGGGAGGGGGGGGGGGGGGGCACTAACCAGTGTCTCTCCCCCTTATGCCGGTCCCAAGCCCGGATAAATGCAGAGGGTTGCGACAGGAAGGGCATCCGGCGTAAAACTTCTGCCACATTTAAAAATGCAAATGATCAATACAGAATTCATACCGGATCGGTCGAGGCCTGGGTAAACAACGACCGCCATCAGTGTTGTCAACCAACAGGGTGCTGATGGAAATTGGACTACTGTTGGTCGAAGACGTCGAAGAAGGAGAGGCGGGAGGCGTGTCCGTAGGCAGAGAGAGAAGAGGAAATGCGTGAGCCTATGACTGAGAGTAGGGACTTTGAATGTTGGAACTATGCAAGGAAAAGATAGGGAGCTGGCCGACATGATGCAGAGGAGGAAGGTGGACATACTGTGTGTTCAGGAGACAAGGTGGAAAGGTAGCAAGGCTAGAAGCTTAGGAGCAGGGTTGAAACTGTTTTATAATGGTGTGGATGGGAAGAGAAATGGAGTAGGAGTCATCTTGAAGGAGGGGTTTGTCAGGAATGTTCTAGAAGTGAAAAGAGTGTCAGACAGAGTGATGAGTCTCAAGTTAGAAATTGAAGGCGTGATGGTCAATGTTGTTAGTGCTTATGCCCCACAGACAGGATGTGAGCAAGAAGAGAAGGAGAGATTCTGGAGTGACTTAGATGAAGTGATGCAGAGTACCCCCAGAGGTGAAAGAGTGGTCATTGGGGCAGACTTCAATGGACATGTTGGTGCAGGCAACAGAGGGGATGAGGAAGTGATGGGCAGGTTTGGTATCCAGGACAGGAACACAGAAGGACAGATGTTGATAGATTTTACAAAAAGGATGGAAATGGCTGTGGTGAATACTTTCTTCAAGAAGAAACAGTAGCATAGGGTGACTTATGAAAGCGGAGGTAAGAGCACACAGGTAGACTACATCTTGTGTAGGCGATGTAATTTGAAGGAAGTCAGTGACTGCAAAGTAGTAGTGGGTGAGAGTGTTGCCAAACAGCATAGGATGGTGGTGTGCAGGATGACACATGGTGAGAAAGGTGAAAAAGGCAAAGGCAGAGCAGAAGACAAAGTGGTGGAAGCTGAAAAAGGAAGAGTGTTGTGTTGTCTTCAAGGAGGAGTTGAAACAGGCTTTGGGTAGTCAGGAAGTGCTTCCAGAGGACTGGACAACCACAGCCAATGTGATCAGGGAGACCGGTAGGAGAGTACTTGGTGTGTCCTCTGGAAGGAAAGTAGATAAGGAAACTTGGTGGTGGAATGAGGAAGTGCAGGAGTGTGTACAAAAGAAGAGGTTAGCCAAGAAGAAGTGGGACATTGAGAGGACCGAAGAGAGTAAACAGGAGGACAGGGAGACACAGCGTAAGGCGAAGGTAGCAGTGTCAAAGGCCAAACAGAGGGCGTATGATGACTTGTATGATAGGTTGAACAGTAAGGAGGGAGAAAATGATCTATACAGGTTAGCACAGCAGTGAAATAGAGATGGGAAAGACGTGCAGCAAGTTAGAGTGATAAAGGACAGAGAGGGAACTCTATTGACTGATGACAGAAGTGTGCTGGGAAGATGGAAAGAGTACTTTGAAGAGCTGATGAATGAGGAAAATGAGAGAGAAAAAAGAGTAGAAGGGGTGACCGTTGAGGAGGAGGAAGTAGCAAAGATTAGTAAAGGAGAAGTGAGGAGGGCATTGAAGAGGATGAAGAGTGGAAAGGCAGTTGGCCCTGATGACATACCAGTTGAGGTATGGAAGTGTCTAGGGGAGGTAGCAGTAGATTTTCTGACAAGAATATTCAACAAGGTCTTAGAAAGTGAGCAGATGCCAGAGCAATGGAGGAGAAGTGTGCTTGTGCCCATTTTTAAGAACAAGGGAGATGTGCAGAGTTGTGGCAACTACAGAGGGATAAAGTTGATGAGCCATACAATGAAGCTATGGGAAAGAATAGTGGAAGCAAGACTAAGGGCAGAGGTCAGCATTTGTGAACAACAGTTTGGTTTCATGCCAAGAAAGAGCACCACAGATGCAGTGTTTGCTTTGAGGATGTTAATAGAGAAGTACAGAGAAGGTCAGAAGGAGCTGCATTGTGCCTCTGTGGATCTGGAGAAAGCATATGACAGGGTGCCGAGAGAAGAACTGTGGTATTGTATGAGGAAGTCTGGAGTGACAGAGAAGTATGTTAGAGTGGTGCAGGACATGTATGAGAGATGTAAGACAGTGGTGAGGTGTGCTGTCGGTGTGACAGAAGAGTTCAAGGTGGAGGTGGGACTGCATCAAGGGTCAGCTCTCAGCCCCTTCTTGTTTGCTATGGTGATGGACAGGCTGACAGACGAGGTTAGACAAGAATCTCCATGGACTATGATGTTTGCAGATGACATCGTGATCTGTAGTGAGAGCAGAGACCAAGTGGAGGAAAATCTAGAGAGGTGGAGGTATGCCCTGGAAAGGAGGGGATTGAAGGTTAGTCTTAGTAAGACAGAATACATGTGTGTGAAGGACAAGGACCCAAGAGGAACTTTGAGGTGACAGGGGGCAGAGATAAAGAAGGTGGAGGATTTTAAGTACTTAGGCTCAACAATCCAGAGCAATGGAGAGTGTGGAAAAGAGGTGAAGAAGCGCGTGCAGGCAGGTTGGAATGGATGGAGAAAAGTGTCCGGTGTGATGTGTGATAGGAGAGTATCGGCAAGAATGAAGGGAAAAGTGTACAAGACGGTGATGAGGCCAGCAATGTTGTATGGTTTAGAGACCGTGGCCCTGGGGAAAAGACAGGAGTCAGAGTTGGAGGTAGCAGAGATGAAAATGTTGAGGTTCTCTTTGGGAGTAACGAGGATGGATAGGATCAGAAATGAGTACATCAGAGGGACAGCACATGTTAGATGTTTTGGAGACAAAGTCAGAGAGGCTAGATTGAGATGGTTTGGACATGTACAGAGGAGGGATAGTGAGTATATTGGTCGTAAGATGCTGAGGTTGGAACTACCAGGCAAAAGGCCCAGAGGAAGACCAAAGAGAAGATTTATGGATGCGGTGAAGGCGGACATGAAGGTCGTTGGAGTAAGAGTAGAAGATGCGGAGGATAAGAAGAGATGGAGGCAGATCATTTGCTGTGGCGACCCCTGAAGGGAACAGCCGAAAGGAAAAGAAGAAGATTTAGCAACAGGTTTGGCAACGTGGTAGCTAGTTTTCAGGGCACTCTAATTTACCTTTGTGGTGTCTCCATGTGTTCACTCAAGTGAACAAAATAGTCCACATTCTTGTTCTGAAGCGAAGGGTGTTTTGTTTGGAGATGGCGTTTATGCTTACTTGGCACCATACCATTGTTGGATCGCCTTTCATCACACACCAGGCACAATAGTGTCGGTATAGCTTCATCTCTGGTAAAGGTGAATCCAAATGACAGATAGCTTTCGTTGTATTGCCTCACGCGAGAGGCTTTGCTCGACTTCACAGTCTTTGCTTTCTTTTGCCTTCCACCCATAATAGACCCTTCATCTGGGTCTGAATTTTGTCCAGGGTCCAGTTTGGAGTTGGCATTATTCCTTTTCAAAAACTTTTCCATCACGGTCACCATTTTGTCTTGCTAATCACCGCCACCTACCACCATCCACCCATTACTAGTCCTCTGGTTTCAAACTAAAAAGCAGTCAACAACTAACTACTGTACCTGTTTCTGCCTACAGTCGAAGAATATTTATTACGTTATTTTAGACCAAATAGGCGAAATTGGATAATTTCCCACGGCACACCTGGCTATATTTCACGGAACACTGGTATGTCATGGCACAGTGCTTGAAAAACACTGGCCTAAATGCATAACCCTACAGGGGTCACAGTGACCAATAATCAATCAACTATGGCTGAAGGAGGGGTGCACCCTGAACAGCTGTACAATCCATCGCAGGACCAGCACATGCAACTATTCACATTTACACCTATGGGTAAACTTGAAACAGCTAGTTGGGTTAATGTTCATGTCTTTGGACTGTGGGAGGAAACCCACACTAGCCTGGAAAGATCATGCAAACTCTACCTTCGATGAGCCCAGGACTCAAACCCTGGACCTTCTCGCTGTGAGGCATGGTCTGCTGGTCTGAGAAAATATCATTTGTGGACATGTGACAATCAAACCGATGTTTATTTCTTTAAAAAAATACTACAGACGCTCCCCGACTTGCGTTCATTCGTTTTACCCCCCCAAGTGTCAACTTTTCAGTTTAGATGTACCTACGTAATACGCTGACGTAATACGCTGACGTAATGACGCTGCGTCCATTGCTTACAAACGACAGACTGAACATGCCCCTCCATCTTCCCAGTTCAGTTCAGTTTTATATAAAATTTATATATAGCGTGTTACCCTTGTGTTAAGACGTCGTCTCTGTGATCTTTGTGTTTACACTGTTTTGCGGACTTTTGTAACCCTAAGCAAATATGGTTGGTCAGAAGCGTAAGCCTACTAGCATGGGTGCAAGTCTCATACACAGAGATGAATTAACTATCTGCTCAGATCGGCACAATCTACCATGCATACTCAGTTAAGCAAAGGGAGTTGTAAAATGAATGAAAACCCGAATCCAGGAAAGAACTCTCCGCTCCGTGATTCACATCAGTGCAGGCTGTGTTCTAAACGAGTTCAATGGCACCCTTGCACACTTGAAAGCCCGGAAATCCTTATAACCCACAACAAGTACACTACTTTTGCAAGTACACTACTTTCGGTATTGAGTGTCTCATATATTGTCAGCGTTGAACGGCTGTTTTAAGCTTCATGTAAAGTGACCCCAGTCTAAATAAGTGACTTATTTGAAAATAATGTTGATATTAATTTATGTATTTGATATTATTTTACAATGTCATGTTTATAATAATTGATTTAGGGGTGTATTGAAATACGGTAATGGTATTTATGGATGTATAGTACAGTTTGAGCGTCATACGTCACGTTATACGTCACTGTAACAACTTACGTTCACTTTTAACTTACGTTCGGCCATCCGGAACCAATTAAAAACGTAAGTCGGGGAGCGTCTGTATAAAGTTGACTGATGGATTATGATGTTCACGAAGTATTAAAAAAAACAAACAAACCGTGTTTCAGTAGCTTAATGGTTAAGACATTACACCAAGGTAAATTTTTTGAGTTCAGTTTATTTTTTTTAGTGTAAAATCTCAAACACTTTGGTCAGACTGATTTGTAACCAAAATTTGAATGTACTTTTTCATGTATATTTGTCCAAAATATAAAAGTTTTGATGGCAAAAATTTTTAAGAGTACATTTTTAAAAATTATAATTATACGAATAATTATAATAGTACCAAAAAAAAATTTAACCTCATTCCAGCGTAATGTGTGTTCTACATACAGTATACTTTTCTATATCACAGTAAAATCACAAATTATTACACCTTTAAATCCATGTTTTGTTTTTATGTAGATTTAATTGAGAGGTGCAAAATAAACTTTTCATATTTCACAACAGTAGAAAACCATTTCACAAAAAAGGTAAAGAATTATAATTTGGTCAATAATAAAAAATACATTTGATCTTTTGTTTTCTATGTAAATCACAAACACCTTTGTTAACCCTGTTAAAAAAAAAAAAAAAAAAAAGTAAAATCACAGTGAGAAATGTATAGTAAATTACAGTGGATCTTAAAAGTTTTGTACCATCAATTATTTTATAGCATTCAAATATTTTCTATATTTTGGCTACAAGTAGATAAAAGGAACCCAGTTACACAAATGAAACAAAAATATTGCACTTGGTCATTTATTTATTCAAGGAAAATTATTTAGAGTTACAGAAGAGCTTTCAAATACCACTGTATATATAACAATTTCGAAACCATCATAAATCCCCAATAAAGAAAAGATTTATTCACATTCAATATTTCTGCATAAAGAGCAGATATACTGAATTTATTTCAAGACCCTTAGAATCTGGTGCTCCTTTAAAAACCCATAATACCACATACTGTATACTCTTAGTCTAAACAAAACAATGTTACGGTGATTATAATTTTTTAATTAAACAGTTTGGACGAACCAAGGTAGAGAAGAATCCCATATTCATGATCCCCTTTTTGCAATTTCTGCTGAAATATCCTCACATCAATCCCTCAAACTCAAACCGTAAAAGTATCTCCCAATGTGATCAGATTTAAATGATAATTTGTACGTATGTCCCCTGAAAGTATCGGGTGGAACAGACCTCTATCAGATTTAAAGACAGGCTACCTTACACACATAGTAATCCCCAATTAATTCATACTGTAACAGATGTGTATAAATTTAGATTGAAAGAGTTAGCAAACACATTCTTGACTTTCAAGTTACTTAAAGTAATGCAAGAGCTGTATTGCTGAAGATCAAAACAGGATACAAATCATCTACAATGCTCTCCATAATTATTGGCAACCCTTGTAAAGATTTTATTTATTTTGGGGGCCTTTTTGGAAATGTAGATTCAGAACAGACTGGGGGTAATTTTGAGAACCCAGAAATATTTATATATGTTTGAATTGTATGTCAAAGAGTTCATGGTATATTTTTAGTAGTTCAGTTAATGTAAAGGATAAATCAAGTGTTTTTATAAGACCTGTGCACCGTAACACGTCCATATCAACAATATTTCTAATGAATTAATGTTTCTTCGTAAGGAAAAATAGAATATATGAATGAGTCCGTTACCATATATTGAAGAGGAAATCACTTTATGTGCAATATACGATGTCTGTGCATGTACTATACAACTACTACACTCAGTAAACCTGCTAACATCATTCCAGTGATCAGCGATGTCAAATTCTTGAATCTGATTGGTCAGACTCTACCCGATTCCGATTGATTTATGTTCTAAAACTACACTCAGCAGGTCCCATGTTTATAAAACTTCATCCGTTATTTTACTGTATTACCTTTCGAGTGAGCCACGCGGAAAGTACTGTGACATGCCGATTTTTGTCCTGCAAGAAATTGTGTATGTCTGTCCAGAGTTCACAAGAGCACTTGGTTCTAGTAAGCCATTACTCTTCAGAAGAACTATATGAGAGATTGAGATTTCCTTTCGGCTTTTTCCCTTTCTCAGGAATCGCCACAGCGAATGAGCTAGAGAGGTTTTGCAGTCACGTGACCGCCGAGTAGCTGCCGCCATATTGGGGTGAAAACAAACGTGTACTTACTTTGGAGGTGCCAGTTTTTAAATGTGGTAGATTATATAAATATGAATGTCGACAGCTGTAATACAATCCCAATGCTTTCCGAGCTCCCAGGTAATTATGATAATGATCATAAATGACAGTATATTCAAAATCTACGGTTATCAGGGCTAACAAATGACCCATACGTTTTGCCCGATGGTTTGTTTGTTAACTGCATGGATGAAGCAACAGACAGGATACTTGGTTTAACATACCCAGATGTAACATACGCTTCCCAAATTTAACGGTAACAGTAACGGTAACGGTAAGTGTTTAATTCGTGTTATAACACACAACAAAACTTGCCGTTTTCCACTTTACTTCTTTAGTCCCATAATGCATTTCAGAACAGGAATATACCAAGTTCCGGGGGGGGGGGGGGGGTATCATTACCAATGAAACTACTCACAAAAAAACTGAAAAGTTTCAAAGGGCTTAGAGTTTAGCAATCACTGTTATTGATTACTCCCCCCGGAACTTGGTACATTCTGGTTCTGTAATGCATTGTGGGATTAAACAAGTGAAGCGGAAACCAAAGAACAACATGTTTTTTGTGTGTGTTAGAACACCTACTGTATTAAAGACTTAAAGTTCAATCTGGGAAGCGTATGAGTATTTTTTTCTGGATGGGTTTCGGCACTTCGCGAGCATATTATACCCAGTAAAGCCTCTAATATCGCCCATGGCAAGCTGTGTGAGGACACCAAAGTATTAATCATGGCAAAGGTAATTATCACTCACTTTTTTTTATAATTTTGCCTACATTATATATTAAGCACAAACATGTGCATCTAACTCTATGAAGTATTATAATAGTTATATTATATATACTGTACATGTTATAATAAAGACTAAATAGCATTTTAGCTGCCCTCATCTTATAAATGGACACCAGATATACAGTTAAATAGAATCAAACTGTGGTTAAGACAATAAATAATATATATCTACTGATAAAAATTACTTACCTCCTACAAAATGTTCGCTACATACACGACTGGTAGGAGCTGGTCGCCAATCTTTACTTTTGTTGTAGGTATCAGCTCTTTTCAAAGCAGAAATCCATTTCTCTCATCGGGCCTTATTAGCAGGAAATCTATGATATTTAACACCTGCTTTCTTTCTTCTATAATTTGTACAGCCGACAGTAACACAGTTGACTATCATTTTGCGCTTGTTTAATAAATAAATGAAGTATTAAACCCTTACACATGCGTGTGCTACTGTGTTGGGACCGAAATGAATGGTTTGTTTTCACCCCAATATGGCGGGATGACGTATGCATGACGTCAGCTGCAAAACCTCTATATATTATGTTATTATTACTAGACATCTGATGCTTATGGAAATTGTACTAAAGTAAAACAATATTATGATAGTTATTGCATTTACATAAACAAACTTTCCATGAGAGCTTACAGAAATTGTACCAAATTGGGATTGATTGGTGAAGCGAACACACATGTCCACTGATTTTTGTGTGTGTGTTAAGGGTACTCGGACACATGCATGTGTTTTCTAACTTGAGTACGACGGTGAATTTCAAATGATCTAATTAGATCCCAGCATTAGATCTATTGGAAGGGTCCGGTCTGTGTAGCGTAAATGTAATGACTAACCTGACTGTAAGCTTGTGGGTAATGTACTAAAGAAAAGTTAAAGCAGGCTGGTCTGACGCCGGGATCTAATTAGATAATTTGAAGTTCAAGTTAGACGGAGCATGCGTAGGTCTGAGTGTTTGTAACACATGAACATGTGTAGTCGCTTCACCAGTCATTTCTATCATTAAACTCAAACAAGGGTTTATACGGTGGACCTTTCTTCATTGATGATTAACATTGCTGTAATGAGTCTCCAGTTTAAGTACTTAGTAACACGCAGTTAAAGTTGTCCCTAGTGTTAAACAGGAATAAATTAAGATTCAAAAACATTCCATTTCATACTGCTCTAAATGTGATCATTTGCTCATGTTATTAATTTTGGTTCTTCTGTGCCAAATAAAAGTAGAAAAGCATTTCAGGATGTGCTGTTTATAAATAAATAATTAGACTTTGAGTCAAACCGTATCATATCACCCTGCTTTTCCAGTATGTTCAGTACCCTTGAGTGCCGTTGGTCTAATATTTGTGATGAAAATGGTATACGGCCTTGCCCAAGAAATGGTAGCATTCTTCAGGATCCTCATTTGCGAGCAATGTCATAGTTGGCCACGAACCAATCACAGGTCTCCTTGATGGCTGAGGACAGAAAGTGACAGCTGTAATGATGCACATTTTTACACCTTTTGAGAGATTTTGATTGTGTTCCCAATGTTTAATGAAAACAAACCCAAAACTACAAATATATTAATATAAATAATGAAATAAAATATGTATGGGCAACATGGTTGTGTAGGCATTAGTACATTCTGGGTTTGAGTCCCAGGCAGTTTTTGTGTAGGGTTTCCTCCGACAGTCCAAATACATGCACATTACACCCAATAGAGTTCCAAATTGCCCCTAGATCTGAATGTAAATGATTGTGTGTATATATGTTGGGTCCAGAATGGACTGGTGAGCTATCCAGGATGCGACCTACCTTCACCCGAAGTTGGCCAAGATGGGTTCCAGCCTTCCCGTTACCACAGTAAAATTAAATGTAAAAGAATGTGCAAAACTTGACAGGAAGTGCATGAGTGAGATGTTATTTACTCGAGTGAGGGAGCTGATTAAGGAATTGTACAGGTTTAGAATCGGAGCTCAGATTATATTCAGCAGCTGTTTGTTGTTACAGATAAACACCAATAGTTAGTGTTAGTCTTGCAATACATATACAAGTCTGTCTTTATGTAGCTTTTACCTTTGTGGAAAGGAGTGAAGGTGAAGTCAGGAACGTATTTGCGGAGTTTAGCGTTGCTCGCTGTCTTCTTGAATTGCCCATCAGCTTTACTCGTATCATACTGGTAATAAAAGGTCAAGGGCCTGAACATGTTTGTCTGGAACTAGATCTTAAATTTACTGGCGATTAAAGCAGTCAGCTGAAAAATACATTCAGGAAGAACAAGTTAACCATTCCCTGGCTGGGGACGTGAGTCCATGTACACTTTTTTTTTTTCCAAATGAGTTTGGCGTTGGAAGAAATGCACAGCACAAACCATCAAGTTGAAAAATTCCCCATATACAGGTATCCCTCACTTTCCACGTTAATCGGGACTAAGATCACCCCGCGACCGCCGAATTCCAAGAAGTAGGATCAACCCCCCCCTAAATGAAGTATACGTGAATATATGTGTATATAATATCAATAAATACATATTCAATGCTATAAATGCTTACAGCAGTGCTTCTCAATTATTTTCTGTTACGCCCCCCCTAGCAAGAAGAAAACAATTCGCGCCCCCCCACCACCCACTTTCCGCCGCAACTATAAATTATAACTTTTTCTATAATATAGTTACAGGTATATCTCTTCATTATATCGTATCCTTGTTAACATAAATAAAACAAAAAGAAAGAGATATAGTTCAACTTACAAGAATAACTTTAAACATTTTTATTAGTCTGTAAAAGAAAGTGCATCAATTTGCCTTAAATTTAAAAATAATAATATCCTTGTTACATTTTTGACAAACTTACCACACCATTTGCTGCTGAAAATAAAATCAATAAATAATTAATTCAAATTGACTTCAGAAACAATAACTCAGGAGCACAATATATAAACACTTTAACCTACAAAACAAGAACAAATAGAACAATTTGTACTGATTTTTTTTTCTCAAAATGAGGAAGCCAAGATTAATGGCTACAATGAGCACGTTTTGCAGCGCACAGCTTCTCAAAGCGAGGTTTGAAGCATGACACTGCAACTCTCAGCTCCTGCTCAATGTTTAGCTGGGACCTGTACTTGGTCTTCAGTGCAGCAACAGCAGAGAAACCAGTCTCACAAAGGTAGGATGTTGCAAAAGGAAGCAGAATGCCCATTGCCTAACAATGGATACTGCCTTTCTACACTCAGCCAGAATTCACTGAGTGTCTGTGATGTAATTCAGTCTCAATGTGGAGTCAGACGTCATGTCAATGAACTGTTTTTTCACGTTAATACTCGCTGCGCACAATGGGCAATGAGGGCGCCACTGCCAACTACTGGAGTGGATGTGCAATTACACTTTCTTGTAGTACGGCGGAAAAAAAGCATGTTCTCCTGGGTCACACGCTCCCCCCCTCAGCATCCCATCGCGCCCCCCCAGGGGGGCACGCCCCACTATTTGAGAAGCACTGGCTTACAGTAACAAACATTAAAAAAAATGCAGAAGATGTAAATAAAATATAAATACACACACAGATGCGCACCTCACAAAAATGTGAGTGGTTTTGTTGGGGTGTTTTGGGTTGTTTTTTTGTTTGGAATTTTTTTTGCATAATTGGCCTCGTTTTTGCGGCATTTTCCTTAACTTTTCCCCCTTATTATTTCCTCTTAATTTCCTTATTTTTTTAAAAATTCGATGAATATAAAAAAAACAAACAAAAAAAAAAAAACCCATGCACTGAAGCCGCATGAATTGAAGCGCTAAGTAGCGAGGGATCACTATAAACCTCCCCTCTCTAACAGTATTAAAAATTCCTGGATCCAAAATTTAATCCGAGTCATCTCCAAAAATTTAATCGAGACTTTCTTATCCACGCTACACCTCTAAGGAAGGTTTTGAGAAAATCTTCACATTTTTGTGCAAACAAAGAAAAGCATCGACAAAACACAGCCTTGTTGGT
Source organism: Plotosus lineatus (assembly GCA_024760905.1). Classification (NCBI taxonomy): domain Eukaryota; kingdom Metazoa; phylum Chordata; class Actinopteri; order Siluriformes; family Plotosidae; genus Plotosus; species Plotosus lineatus. Next base: position 18,566,880 of record CM045731.1, read on the forward strand.
GGTTATAACAAAGTATCATAGCAATATACTGTACTTGCCACTATGATCACCTTTTAACATGGTAAAAATTCCAATTAGCAAATTATAATCTTTTTGTTATTGTTACAGATCGGGACCGACCACGACAGCCAAAACAAAGCTTCTCTACCATCTTCTTGGTTACCAGAGAGACGGGCCCTGCCCACTGCTGGTTACATGAAAAGATGCGACAACGACGACACAAGTACCTTTCTAAAAAGTAGAGAGATTATCAGGTGGAAGAACTCATTGGGAGCATATGGGAAAATAATAGAGTGCACGAAGTACACTCAGAAAAAAAAAGATCTATCAACATTCCCTCTAGAACCAGGACCAGGTCTTTGTCTGAACTCATGTAACATCAAAATCTAGAGAAACTCGCTTAAAGAAAAGCCCCCTGCCCTCTTCCTCATGCCACACATGAGCTCACAGAAGCCTATTAGCGGCTAGCGTCTCGATGAGCGACAAGCTCCTCGGGAAATTTCTTACGCATTACCCAACACTTGCTGGCTTGTTTCTGCAAATTTACCCGAACAACAAGTAATGTGTGATTAAAAACCAGCATCCACAGAGGAAGTGATGGGTGACCGCACAAGTCAAGCAAAATGAGGCGTGCAGGTACGGAGTTCGTCTGAGCTGACCTTTCATGTGATGTGATTTGCGCGATAACCAATCAGAGTTGAAAGACACACGTGATTGACAGAGTTCCCTTAATGGATGTGGTTTAAAATTGAGGAAAAGGATACAACAACTTCCCCTTTAAAGTCTAAAGCCGCAACAACCGCCTCCGCAGCTTCTTTGATGGACACCTCATCTTCCTCTCCAACTGGATGTGTACAAATGTAAAACAGAGAGAGAGAGAGAGAGAGAGAGAGAGAGAGACACAGAGAAAGTTAAGACAAATTTAAATCTCATAGCACTGCATCATTTTATGGCCAGATAATAAATGGTATAGAAGGAAATAAATGCATACATGCATACATTTGTATGTGTGTGTAGTGTTCACCTGACAATATGATTGGAGCCACCTCATCATATTCTCGGAGTACCCAAAGAAAGAGTCGAGCCAAATCGAGCGAGTAAATAAACTGTCGTCGTGGACGCCCAGAGCCCCAGACCTGTAGGGCAGCCCCCTGCTCTACAAACAAAAAAACAACAAAAAAAAAACCAAACAAACAAACAAAAAAAAATCGGTAAATACGGGTTATTAAAACTCTTGGTTGGTGAATTGTTCGCAATTAAAATGAAAGGAGAGAAAAAAGTGGGGAAATCCTAAAAAAATTACGATGAATAAGAATATCTGTTGGCATAGAGATGAATTAAAGAACTTAACACCGATTTCATTCTTTTTAGAATCTTTTTCTGTCTGGACTTGAATCTTGTTCTGAACTGGAAGTTCAGAGAGAACATGTGGCAGTGCATGTTAGTATTTCTTACTCTGTGCTATGTAGGTCTTGTGTATAAGTCCGGGCAGAACATGGCCATCCTCGATGTTAAAGTTGTCATGGGGACCAAAGACATTGGTGGGGATGACAGCAGTGTACCGGCGACCGTACTGTTGAAAATACGCCCTAAACAAAACACACAGGAAATACATTGTGTCATGACAGTTAGTTAAGTATAGTACACGATGTGAAAGTAACACACTACAGCAAAAAAAAGGTGCCACTTAATATGATCTTCCTCGTGTATATAGATCTGTTTTTCCACTAAATCGTGGTTACAAAAGTTTTTAAATGTCTTGTCTTCCTTTCGGCTTTTTCCATTTTACTCAGGAGTCGCCACAGCGAATCATCTGATTCGCACATTTTGATTTGGCAGAGGTTTTTACGTCGGATGCCCTTCCTGTCACAACCCTTTTAGCAAGGGACAGAAACACGCTGACGACTTTGCAGCTACTCTTTACGAAAGTCAGCAATTGTTCTTTTACATGCTTCACACCATAGACAGTGAGAGACATGGCCCGCCTTTGATAACCCAGTTAGCCGCACTGGGGGGGACAGTGACAACCTTGTGGAGAGTGGGACTCGAACCCCCAACCTTTGGATCAGTGATCCAGCGCCCTATACCACGAGACCACCACTGCCCTCACAAAAGTTCTTAAATGAAGCTACAATATACTATAACTTCACTTATACCCCCATTTCACTGGAGCATGGCAGACTTACAGAAGCAAAAATGTCATCCGCAAATGTTCCGCAATTACTTCCGTATGCTTCCAGCAGGCCAAAATATTCCATGAACGTGCTTTTGAACATGTTCAAAAGCACGTTCAAAAAAAAAAAAAAAAAATTCCGTGAGTGTTCCGTGCTCTACACACATTCAGCACCATCAGTAGCAGCGGCATCATACCAAGCGCTTGCCGGGTGCTTTGCCCCTCACTTTAAGACATGGCCCCTGAAGACCGATCGATGGCACACCGTGAGTATTTCACCTTCTTCTGATTCACTGATCCACTGCTGATTGTGGTTTGCTTGAGACTTCGATCGAGTCTGCATGATCATCCTCCTCATGCCAAATTTAGTGCCATGTTTAAACCGCCTTATAATAAATGAGGAAATTCAAAGCGAGGTTCAGAGATGCAGAGAGGCACAGACTTAATCGGAGGGATTTCCACTTTTCCGTAGGGTTTTCACCCATTTTCGTGTAAAATTGCCGAAGCTCATCCGTAGACTGCGTTCCATGCCTTTCCGTTACGATCGTTGCATGCCGTGCTCCAGTGAAATGGGGTTATTAACCACTGTATACAGCTGGGCTTTAAGTAAAAATAGTCAGAGGCTTGCCTGAAAGGCAGTTTAAGCAGGGAAACCCATCATCACCTTGGGAAGCAAGGAGGTTGTAGTCTCATGCTGTGGGGATGCTTATGCATTGGTAGATGCCAGGTACAATACAGACTTGAGAGAAACATACGTACAGCCAAATAAAGGGAAATCCCAGAAGAAAAGCTGTGGAGAACTGTCATCATCCAACCAGGCAACAAACTCCAACAAGCTTTTTGATAAAACTATAATAGAGTGGTTGAAAACCAATAACCTGAATGTGTACGAATTGTCCAGCTGATGTTAGCGATATTTCTGGTCTAACTAGCATGAATTGTTAGCAC